>CM016934.1:1200000-1670901 GCA_006352305.1 Cryptococcus floricola | reverse complement strand
CCCGCTAACCCCGCTAACCCCGCTAACCCCGCTAACCCCGCTAACCCCGCTAACCCGCTAACCCCCTGACCACTCCTTGTAGGGCTGAATATCCCTCGCACCTCTGTAGTTGTTCTTTTGAGATGATGATAGCTTCACCTCGTGCAATGCACTGTCCAAGTGGTCCAGATAGTACTGGGGTGACATACAGAGATTGTAGCAGTCCAAGTCGGCATCTCGGAGAGGGGAGCTGTTGATGATATCATCCTGCACATCAGGGGCATACTTGGAGATTGGCTGGAAGGAATGGATCTCGTGCCTGATGGAGGGGTGCTGAGGCTGAAGGGGAGGGGGGGAGGGAGATGCTGACATGGTCTGCAGACCATCAGGGAGGTCAAGGGATTGCTCAGAGAGCCTTGGGGAGCTTTGAGCTGAAGGGGCAAAGTCGGAGCCATCTTGACTGGTAGAGTAGTTGCTCATATTGCTAGACCAGAGTGTCAGCAGAAATCCATTTTATAATCACAAGATTAGAAAGAGATCTGAAAAGAGATGTAACAAACAATTGTGTACTTGGGTGCTTGGATGGGTTGCTGAGGGTAGTATGCAGTGATGGGGAGTGCTTGTGGGTTGCTGAGGGTAGTATGCAGTGCTGGGGTGTGCTTGGTTGGGTTGCTGAGGGTAGTTTGCAGTACAAGATGGAAATGTGGAAGAGAGATGATAAGTCTGGCCAGCAGCAGCGAGCGTCTTGCAGTTTTTTAAATGGGGACAAAAATAAATTTCAACTTGCGCGCTCATTTTCTCTTTCATCTCTTTCAATATCCATTCAACATCCCTATTCTGCATCTTCTGCCACATTTAAGGGGTTGCACTTCTACTGAAGATGATAGCCCACCCCTTCGGAGCCACATCTATGGCAAAAAAATGCATGCTTAACCCTGCCAAAAACCCACAATTGGAAAAGCGCGCGCCATGATTTGGTTCCGTTTCCCTATATCTCCGCCGTCGAGGCCTCTTTCAATGATATCTTAATAGATATAGGACGGTCTCCGTCACCGCTACCTGCACGTACTTTGAACGAGCAACATCGATGCGATATACATACACAACAAGTCAATGTGTCCAAATAATACCCCTATGGACGGGAAGTGCCATATCTCCCTCAATATTGGGAAATTCGAACCCAACCAAAGATAGCGTAGTTACCTGCGAAGCATATCTATCGTTTGAGCCTATGAACGCCAGGATCGAATCAACCCAACCAATCGGAGAGCCCCGTAACCCTGCTAACCCTCTCTTCACCCCACCACCCTAATAACCCGACCCCTCTAATCCGACCCCGCTAAATCCTAACCACCATCCCCAGGCCTGCCGACGGCCCCCAGCCCCGGTATGGCCCCCGACGTCCCCATCCCTGGCCGCTGCGGCCTGTGCAACAACGACTACGCAAACGTGCGCGAGCACTTCAAAAAACAGCATAAAACGCACTGGTTCACCCCCCAGGACCTCCCAGACGGCCTATTCGAACCCTGCCAGGCCTGCGGCGCCCCCATCGCCACGGGGGGGTACAGCCTGTCGAGACACACGCCCAGCTGCGGCAAAACCGCCCCCCGCAAACGCGTAAACGCCCCAATCCACCTCCAAGTCGTCTCGTATGACAGCCCCTCCGAGTCTTCGCGGTCGTTCAGGCCAGCACCGAGGGAGGCATTCAGGCCGTTGGCGTCGATAGTGGGGGGGTACAAGAAGAAGGCGGCGGCGGCGGCGGCGTTGGAAGGGGGCGAAAATTTGCTAGTGGTCGAGTCAGCCTCTCTGCCTGCCTCAGGTCGACATACCGCCCGTCGAGCATCCGTTGCCCGCTCCCCCCCGACTGCTGGCCCCTCTCGCGCTCAACAGCGACCCCCACAGCCCGCGCCGGCCCCAAGACCCAACACCGGCCCTTCAGTTACCGTGCCTGTCGCCCCAAGGCCTCGTCCCAACGCCCATCTCCCGTCTACAAGCAGGGTACTCACCAGGCAATCCTCCCCGTCTACCCCATCTACCTCCTCAGGCCCCCGCAGCCTCCAATCGCGCGCCATCCTCCAACAGGTCCCCATCCCCCCTCCCCCGCCTCCCCCAGGGCCAACGCCAACGCCAACGCCCCCTCTCCCCCCCCCCCCCCCCTCCCCCCCCTCCCCCTAGGGCCCCAACCATTGCCCCCCCTTCTCCCCCCCCTATTCGAACCACAAGAGCGAGATCACGAGCGATGGAGGCGGCGGCAGTGCTGGAGGAAGCCGAAGTGCTGGAGGAGGAGGAGGACGAGCAAGAGCGTGCCGAGGAGGGGCAGTCGGAAGAGCTGAGGAGATGGATGGCAGAGAGCGAGTCGGGTGACGAGGCTGTGAGTACCGAGGTCGATGCCGTGGCCGATGCCGTGGTCGAGGAGACGGGGGACGCTGTCGAAGTGGCCGAGGAGACGCGAGAGGCTGCTACGGAAGCGGTAGAGGTGGGAGACGGTGTGCATGCTAGCCAGGCAGTGGCTATGGCCCAGCCGACGGTAGTAGAGGAAGCGAGAGAGCCAAGCTGGGCAGAAATGCTACAGGAGCTCGAGGACTTGGACGACGCGACGCGAGGCGAGAGTGGAGGTGGAGGCGAGGGCAACCACGTGACCCCTCAAAGCCCGGCCGGCGATAGCGGAAGCGAAACAGGTGGCGGATCTGAGGGCAATCACGTGACCCCCCGGACTCTGCCCGCCGCGGCCGAGATTACTGAACGCTTTCTGTATCTCTCCAACTTTGCTACTCGCACGAAGCCGCTCCCCCCCTCCCTTGCGCCCCACTTCTACGACGCGGCCGCTCGATGCGCAGCGGCGTACATATCGTCACCCTCGGATGCAGCGCTACTTGACTTCTTAGCTCTGCCCAAGATTGGTACCGTCTACGCCCTCTCCGACCAAAACCCAAGGTCCGCCACCGCAGCTATCAAGGCCTATCCCAACGTCCCCTGGCCCGACTACGCCCCTCCCCCTCCCCCACCCGCCGATTCACAACCCGACAAGGTCAAGAAGGTGAAGAAGCTAGTGGAAGGAGGACGTCTTGGCGCGGCGGCGAGGATTCTGGAGGGAAGGTCGTCCGTGGCAGAAGTAGGAGAGGCAGAGCTGGAGAAGCTACGGAGCCTTCACCCCACAGGTCCCGTGAGTCCCTTCCGCAACATCCCCGGTCCCGGCCAAGGCAGAGCGCCCGAGCCGGAGGCCCTCGACACTGCCCTCCGTAGCTTCGACTCTGGTACCGCCGCCGGCATCTCTGGCTGGACCGTCCCCCTCCTCCGAGGCGCCGCACAACGCCCCACGGTCAAGAAGTTCCTCCTCCTCCTCGCCACCACTATCGCCGGCGGCACCTGCAAAGGTCGTCACATGCTGCGCGTCTCTCGGCTGATCCCCCTCGCCAAACCCGACGGTGGCATCCGCCCCATCGCAGTTGGGGAGATCATCTACCGCCTCTGCGCCAAAGTCATCATCGCGACCCACTTTCAACCCGACTTTCTCCTCCCTTATCAGCTCGGCGTCAAGTCCCCCGGCGGCGTCGAGCCCATCGTTCGCATGGCGGAGAGGGTGTTGGCGGGCGAAGACGAGAGTGGCTTTACGCACCTCGCATCCCTCGACGCTTCCAACGCGTTCAACCGAGTGGATAGGAAGGAGATGGCAGAGGCAGTGAGGAAGTTTGCGCCGACGATGTGGAGAGCGTGCAAGTGGGCATACGGAGATTCTTCGACGTTGGTTTGCAACGGTAACGTCCTTTCCTCTTCCCAAGGCGTCCGTCAAGGAGATCCCTTCGGGCCGCTGTTCTTTTCTCTAGCTCTCCGTCCCACTCTCCACGCCCTCTCCCAGTCCCTCGGCCCCTCCACCACCCCCCTTGCCTACCTCGACGACATTTATCTCTTCACCTCCGACCCCAATGTCCTCGCCAAGACCACTTGCTTCCTTTCCGATAAGGAGAGTATCATCAAACTAAACGCCAGCAAGTGTTCCGTGAAGACGTTCGAAGAGATCAGAGGGGAAGGGATGAAGATGCTGGGAACCATGGTGGGTAGTCGCGACGCCAGGCTGAACTTTTTGCAGGAAAAGATGCGAAAAGAGTTCGGCAAGCTCCAAAACCTCGTCGATCTCCCCCACCAACACGCCCTCCTCCTCCTCCAACTCTGCCTACAGCAGAACATCCGCCACTTACAGCGTAGCTTGAAGACGGATGATTTTGGCGACGAGTGGAAGGCGATGGACGAGCGGCTGTGGGAGGAAGTGCAGAGGCTGCAGATGAGGCAGAGAGGGAACTCGCAGGTGGAGGAGGAGAAGGGGAGGTTGTTGTCGAGCCTACCGGCTAGGTTTGGAGGACTCGGACTCTTATCTTTTAACAAAATCGCACCTCTGGCTTACAAGTCAGCACAGGAGTCCGCCGATTCTTTCCTTGCCAACATCGACCTCATCCACCCTCTCGTCCCACCTCCCAACCCCACCCCCCAACGTGTTCGCTGCGCAAAGCTCTGGTCGGACCAGCTGTCCTCCTTCATGGAGACGGCTTCCCAGCCCGAGCGAAAGCACCTCGCAGAGAACGCTTCGAAGATCGGGCGCTCCTGGCTTCGACAGATCCCCTACATCGAACCTCTTCGCCTATCGAACCACGAGGTTGCCGCCGGTCTACACTACCGCCTTCTTACCCCCGCCTCCTCCCCCACCTGCGCCGCCTGTGCCGAAGACTCGGGCCTCGCCCACGACGAGGTCTGCCGCCAGCGCCAGACGTGGTCCACCCGCCGTCACGACTCTATCAACAGAGTTCTCCAAAGCTACCTCTCTCGTGTCGCCGGCGCCGTCGTCTCGCTCGAACCCTCGACACAAGAAGGGCGAAGGAGGAACGACTTGCGAGTCCGAGGAGGGGGAGGGCAGTTGAGGAACGTTGACTACGACTTGAAGGTGTACGGGTTGGAGGACAAGCACGTTTACGTGGTCCAAGGAGGGAAGCCGAGGGAGATGGAGTGGATCGACTGGGTTAGGGGAAGGATGGTGGCGTGGTTGTCAAAGCGGGACGCAGAGGTTGTGGAGAAGGCGCCGAGAATCTACGGGGGGGCGTTCCGCCCCCTTGTTCTTTCTGCGGGTGGCCTAATGAGCGAGGAAACGGCGGTGGAATGGAGGAGTTGGAGGAAGGGAATGGAGAAGGAGGTCTGGCACGGAATGCAGAGTAGGGTGGGGATGGAGTTAGTGAAGGCGAGGGCGAGGACGCTGTGGATGTAGGGAGTAGCTAGAGGCGAGAGGGTTTTTTATTGACTTGGCGAGTCGGGCCGTTAAGTCTTTTTCCCTCATTTCGACATCGTCTTACATAGAGCCCTGTACATAGCAACGATGAGTTCCAAAATCTTTATGTAACTCTCTTCACCCCGCTAACCGCTAACCGATATCATCCTGTACATCAGGGGCATACTTGGAGATTGGCTGGAAGGGATGGATCTCATGCCTGATCGAGGGGTGCTGAGCCTGGAGTGGAGGGGGGGAGGGAGATGCGGACATGGTTTGGAGACCATCAGGGAGGTCAAGGGACTGCTCCGAGAGCCTCGGGGAGCTTTGAGGTGAAGGGAAGAAGTCGGAGCCATCTTGACTGGTAGAGGAGTTGCTCATATTGCTAGACCAGAGTGTCAGCAGAAATCCTTTTTGTGATCACAAGAGATCTGAAAAGAGATGTAACAAACAGATGTGTAATTGGGGTGCTTGGATGGTAGTGTGGTGTGTTTGGATGGTAGTGTGGTGTGCTTGGATGGTGGTGTGGTGTGCTTGTGGGTTGCTGAGGGTAGTATGCAGTACAAGATGGAAGTGTGGAAGAGAAATGATAAGTCTGGCTTTTTATGCATGCAAAAAGTGGAATCGGGGTGATGTCATAGCTGATGCATCCACAGATCACATCAGAAAGTGGGCCGGGGTGTCCGGATCGCTGTGCGTTCAGGCCGCGGCTGCCGCGTTCATCTTCTCTTTCATCTCTTTCAATATCCATTCAACATCCCTATTCTGCATCTTCTGGTACATGTAAGGGGTTGCACTTCTATTGAAAATGATAGCCCACCCCTCCTGGGCCACGTCTATACCAAAAACATGCATGCTTAACCCTGCCAAAAACCCACAACTGAAAAAGCGCGCGCCATGATTTGGTTCCGTTTCCCTATATCTCCGCCGTCGAGGCCTCTATCAATGATATCTAAATGGATATAGGACGGTCTCGGTCACCGCTACCTGCACGTACTTAATACGAGCAACATAGACGAATTTTGCATACCCAACATATCAATGTGTCCCAAAACGACCCCTATGGACGGGACGCGCCATATCTCCCTCAATATTGAGAATATTGGAGGCCGACCGGTGGAGCTTAGGAGCCGGAGAAACGTATCTATCGTTTGGGCCCATGAACGCCAAGATCGAATCAAGGCCGACTTTAGGAGAGCCTAGTAACCCCGTTCCGCCCCCTTGTTCTTTCTGCGGGTGGCCTAATGAGCGAGGAAACGGCGGTCGAATGGAGGAGTTGGAGGAAGGGAATGGAGAAGGAGGTTTGGCACGGATTGCAGAGTAGGGTGGGGATGGAGTTAGTGAAGGCGAGGGCGAGGACGCTGTGGATGTAGGGAGGGAGCAGGGAGTAGTTAGAGGCGAGAGGGTTTTTTATTGACTTGGCGAGTCGGGCCGTTAAGTCTTTTTCCCTCATTTCGACATCGTCTTACATAGAGCCCTGTACATAGCAACGATGAGTTCCAAAATCTTTATGTAACTCTCTTCACCCTAAGGCGAGAGTGGAGGTGGAGGCGAGGGCAACCACGTGACCCCCCAAAGCCCGGCCGGCGATAGCGGAAGCGAAACAGGTGGCGGAGCTGAGGGCAATCACGTGACCCCCCGGACTCTGCCCGCCGCGGCCGAGATCACTGAGCGATTCCTATATCTCTCCAACTTTGCTACTCGCACGAAGCCGCTCCCCCCATCCTTATCGCCCCACTTCTACGACGCGGCCGCTCGATGCGCGGAGGCGTACATATCGTCACCATCGGATGCAGCGCTACTTGACTTCTTAGCTCTGCCCAAGATTGGTACCTCCTACGCCCTCTCCGACCAAAACCCAAGGTCCGCCACTGCAGCCATCAAGGCATATCCCAATGTTCCCTGGCCCGACTACGCCCCTCCCCCTCCCCCCCCCCGCCGACTCCCAGCCCGACAAGGTCAAGAAGGTGAAGAAGCTAGTGGAAGGAGGACGTCTTGGCGCGGCGGCGAGGATTCTGGAGGGAAGGTCGTCCGTGGCAGAAGTAGGAGAGGCAGAGCTGGAGAAGCTACGGAGCCTTCACCCCACAGGTCCCGTGAGTCCCTTCCGCAACATCCCCGGTCCCGGCCAAGGCAGAGCGCCCGAGCCGGAGGCCCTCGACACTGCCCTCCGTAGCTTCGACTCTGGTACCGCCGCCGGCATCTCTGGCTGGACCGTCCCCCTCCTCCGCGGCGCAGCACAACGCCCCACCGTCAAGAAGTTCCTCCTCCTCCTCGCCACCACCATCGCCGGCGGCACCTGCAAAGGTCGTCACATGCTGCGCGTCTCTCGTCTGATCCCCCTCGCCAAACCCGACGGTGGCATCCGCCCCATCGCCGTTGGGGAGATCATCTACCGCCTTTGCGCCAAAGTCATAATTGCCACTCACTTTCAACCCGACTTTCTCCTCCCGTACCAACTCGGCGTCAAGTCTCCCGGCGGCGTCGAGCCCATCGTGCGTATGGCGGAGAGAGTTTTGGCGGGCGAGGACGACAGCGGGTACACTCACCTTGCCTCTTTAGACGCATCCAACGCGTTCAACCGAGTCGACAGGAAGGAGATGGCGGATGCAGTAAGGAAGTTTGCGCCGACGATGTGGAGAGCTTGCAAGTGGGCATACGGAGAGGCTTCGACGTTGGTTTGCAACGGTAACGTCCTTTCTTCTTCCCAAGGCGTCCGTCAAGGAGATCCCTTCGGTCCACTGTTCTTCTCTTTAGCTCTCCGCCCCACCCTCCACGCCCTTTCTCAATCCCTCGGCCCATCCACCACCCCCCTCGCCTACCTCGATGATATATACCTCTTCACCAACGACGCCGACGTCCTCGCCAAGACCACTTGCTTCCTTTCCGACAAGGAAAACATCATCAAACTAAACGCCAGCAAGTGTTCCGTGAAGACGTTCGAAGAGATCAGAGGGGAAGGGATGAAGATGCTGGGAACCATGGTGGGTAGTCGAGACGCGCGGCTGAACTTCTTGCAGGAGAAATTGAGAAAAGAGTTCGGCAAGCTTGACAACCTCGTCGACCTCCCCCACCAACACGCCCTCCTCCTCCTTCAACTATGCCTACAGCAGAACATCCGCCACCTCCAGCGCAGCTTGAAGACGGACGATTTTGACGAAGAGTGGAAGGCGATGGACGAGCGGCTGTGGGAGGAAGTGCAGAGGCTACAGATGAGGCAGAGAGGGAACTCGCAGGCGGAAGAGGCGAAGGGGAGGTTGTTGTCGAGCCTACCGGCTAGGTTTGGAGGACTCGGACTCTTATCATTCACAAAAATCGCACCTCTGGCTTACAAGTCAGCACAGGAGTCCGCCGATTCTTTCCTTGCCAACATCGACCTTATCCACCCTCTCGACCCACCTCCCAACCCCACCCCCCAACGTGTTCGCTGCGCAAAGCTCTGGTCGGACCAGCTGTCCTCCTTCATGGAGACGGCTTCCCAGCCCGAGCGAAAGCACCTCGCAGAGAACGCGTCAAAGATAGGGCGCTCCTGGCTTCGACAGATCCCCTACTTCGAGCCTCTTCGCCTATCGAACCACGAGGTTGCCGCCGGTCTACACTACCGCCTTCTTACCCCCGCCTCATCCCCCACCTGCGCCGCCTGTGCCGAAGACTCTGGCCTCGCCCACGACGAGGTCTGCCGCCAGCGCCAGACGTGGTCCACCCGCCGTCACGACTCTATCAACAGAGTTCTCCAAAGCTACCTCTCTCGTGTCGCCGGCGCCGTCGTCTCCCTCGAACCCTCGACACAAGAAGGGCGAAGGAGGAATGACTTGCGAGTCCGAGGAGGGGGAGGGCAGTTGAGGAACGTTGACTACAACTTGAAGGTGTACGGGTTGGAGGACAAGCACGTGTACGTGGTCCAAGGAGGGAAGCCGAGGGAGATGGAGTGGATCGACTGGGTTAGGGGAAGGATGGTGGCGTGGTTGTCAAAGCGGGACGCAGAGGTTGTGGAGAAGGCGCCGAGAATCTACGGGGGGGCGTTCCGCCCCCTTGTTCTTTCTGCGGGTGGCCTAATGAGCGAGGAAACGGCGGTCGAATGGAGGAGTTGGAGGAAGGGAATGGAGAAGGAGGTTTGGCATGGATTGCAGAGTAGGGTGGGGATGGAGTTAGTGAAGGCGAGGGCGAGGACGCTGTGGATGTAGGGAGTAGCTAGAGGCGAGAGGGTTTTTTATTGACTTGGCGAGTCGGGCCGTTAAGTCTTTTTCCCTCATTTCGACATCGTCTTACATAGAGCCCTGTACATAGCAACGATGAGTTCCAAAATCTTTATGTAACTCTCTTCACCCCCGGATATACTTCACTGTGACTTTGGCTTGGCGTTCAAGGCGGGTGATGAACTCTCGGAGGTAGTCGAAAGCGACGGATTTTTCCTTCATCGGGATAAGCTGTCTAACACCGGTGTAGTCAGCGACGATCGCAAGGAAATATCTCATGCCAGAACGTCGGCGTGGACCATTTCGCCTTCGATACTTCCTCGCGGACCGGTACCATTGAATGGTCGTCGCGTGAGTTTCTGGTTGAGACAGGTCTCGCAGAGTCTGCTCGAGAATGGATCTTTTGAGTATTTTTCGTACTCGCTTGGGTCGATCCCTTCAAGATTGCCGTCTTTGATGCTTTTGAGCAGAGTCGAGGTCGCGATGTGACCTGTACGCCGATGGAGATCTTCCAAAGGTGTTCTCTGTTCAACGATGCTGTTAGCGACATTGCGGTGGCGGCCCTGGAGGAGAGAAATCGGAGGAGTATGAGCAGTTGGAAGAGGCAACTCGGAAGGAGTTTGAAGAATTGAGGAGGGAGAGTGATGCTGCCGCCGAGGAGTTGAGGGAGACCGAGGAGATGAACGAGGCTTTGCTCCGCGCCACTGATACGATGCGTACTTCCAGACACGACTCTATCAACAGAGTTATCCACTCCTCCCTCTCCCGTGTCGCCGGCGCCGTCGTCTCGCTTGAACCATCTACTCAACAAGGGCGAAGGAGAAACGACATTAGGGTGCGAGGAGGGGGAGGGGAGCTACGCAATGTCGACTATGACCTCAAGGTATACAGTCTCGAGGACAAGCACATGTACGTGGTACAGGGAGGGAAGCCGAGGGAGATGGAGTGGATCGATTGGGTTAGGGGAAGGATCGTGGTGTGGTTGTCAAAGAGGGACGCGGAGGTTGTGGACAAGGTGCCGAGGATTTACGGGGGGGCGTTCCGCCCCCTTGTGCTCTCGGCAGGCGGATTGATGAGCGAGGAGACGGCGGTGGAATGGAGAAGTTGGAGGAAGGGAATGGAGAAGGAGGTGTGGCACGGGATGCAGAGCAGGGTTGGGATTGAGTTAGTGAAGGCCAGGGCGAGGACGTTGTGGATATAAGGGAGGGAGCAGGGAGTAGTTAGAGGCGAGAGGGTTTTTTATTGACTTGGCGAATCAGGCTGTCTTGTCTTTTTCCCTCATTTCGACATCGTCTTACGTAGAGCCCAGTACATAGCACCGATGAGCTCCAAAATCTTTATGTAACTCTCTTCAACCCGGCCCCCTAAGCAAGCTACAGCCTGGCCTTTTTGAGCACGCATGGAAATCATTAAACATGCAAACACCCATATCTCTCCTTCCTATCCTAGTAGTTGCACTGAAGCAGCAGACTTACCGGTGGTGCGACTGTCTTTTTCCTTCATTGCATAATTGTCTTACATAGCGCCAATGAGCTCTACAATCTCCATGTATCTCTCTTCACCCACGGATTCGATGCCGTGCAAACATAATCTTTGATGATTCTCCCTTTAGGTCAGCACACGTCTGAGTTGGAGTAATTGACTTGTATCAACACCGTTGGTGAAATGGTATCATGCAACTTTGCCATAGTTGCGGCAAGGGTTCGATTCCCTTACGGTGTATTCCTTTTTGACGTCTGCCTTTTTGCGTCTTGCCTCTTTTGAACTAGACTTCCTGCCTCCAATATGTGTATGTCTCCTCTAGACGCCTTCCCTATTGCAAAGCCGGGGAGCTCGGCGATCCAAACCCTAACGATTGGACATATCGAGCAGTTGTCATCACCAAACATGTTCACGGTTTGAGCAAATGGACGGATCAGAAGCGGATTCGCAATTATCAACATATACTCCGTGGTCTATTCTTTATTCTCTGGCTCCTCTAGATACGATTACCACCGACCTCTCTTCCCTAGGCTAGGAGTGGGACTGGGCAACAAAGACGACAAGTCAAAAGAAGGATAAGCCGGGCGCCGAATGCATTTACGTAACGAACGCGTCAAAACAAACAAGCACAATTCTCGATGATCTTGTATCTACATCCATACGCCATGTCCAAGCAGGCCGGCAAGCGGGCACGGACCTCCATCAATGCCCACGACCATCCCCTCCACCGCTCCACCAGCTCCATCAACGACGACGCAGCCGAGAAGGCCAAGCGCCGCAAGTCTGCCCACTTCCCCCCTCATCTCGAAGATGCCGCCGCCCCAGCCAAGCGAGTCGTATCCGGCCTCGCGCTTCAACAGCAAGGTATCAACCAGAGGAGGGGTAAGAGGTTGTCTGCTGTGGAATCCAGCGTGCCCGTCATCAGCATGGAGGCGATGAACACGAATTTCGAGGAGTGGATGAAGCTGGCGACTGATAATGTGAGTTGTCACCCTACGACTCTGAACTCGGCTGATGCGAATCTAGAAAATCACCGCCAACAACACCTGGAACTTTGCTCTCATCGACTACTTTGCCGATCTCACCCTTCTTCGCAACGGCCCCGACGACCAGAGCATCAACTTTCAGAAGGCATCTTCGACTCTCGACGGGTGTGTGAAGATCTGGACTTCGCGAGTGGATAGTGTGGCTACGGAGACGGGAAAGCTTTTGAGTGGTCTTGCTGGTGGAAGTGGTGCGTGTCATGTTATAAGCGAGGGTAAAGCTAACGGGTTCGTGTAGAGGACGTTCAAGATGAGGACGGCGAAGAGGGAGAGGAGGAAGGCGGCGCGCCCAAAGCTACTCGCAAGGTATGCTACTATTTGATCGACTACAAGACAATGCTGACCATACTGCAGACTGCCCGCTCCGAAGCTACCCTCGCCAAATCCTTCGCCCAGCTCCAAGTCAAGAAACTCGACGTCGAATTCACCGTCGACCCTCTATTCAAGAAGACCTCTGCAGATTTCGACGAGGGAGGTGCCATGGGTCTTCTTATGAACCATCTGGGCGTCGACGACAAGTTGAGGGTAGTGTTCGATGCTGGGGATGCAGGGGACGAAGACGATGAGGAGGAAGAGCTTGAAATGAGGGACGATGTGATCGGCCTCGACAAGCTTCTCGGTGCGTACTCTTCTAGCTTTACAAAGACATGCTAACGCCTCTCAGACTTTATCCCTTCCGTCGACGCACTCGAGGATCTAAAGATCTCCAACACCCTCTCATCTTTCCACTTTTCCTCCGACCCCGACTCTA
Organism: Cryptococcus floricola; assembly: GCA_006352305.1. Taxonomy (NCBI): domain Eukaryota; kingdom Fungi; phylum Basidiomycota; class Tremellomycetes; order Tremellales; family Cryptococcaceae; genus Cryptococcus; species Cryptococcus floricola. The sequence continues at coordinate 1,658,202 of CM016934.1, read as the reverse complement.
CCCCCGACTTTACCACCCTCCTCGGCCTCAAAGACACATTCCAAGACGACGAGCCCCCCTTCCAATTCGAGCCCAATCCCGCTTACGATGGCGATGATATCCCTATGGCGCCCATGGATGTCGGAGGAGAGGAGGAGCACGACTTTTTCGGTTTCGACGACTACAACGCCGGTGGTGGTGGGGGCGAAGGAGGGTTCGACGATGACGCTTCTATGATGGGCGATGCGGATGCTGCTGAGCGTTACGGCGGAGCTACCAATCCACAACCTGCCTCTCTCGGCCTGGCGGGTCAAGGCGACCATTTAGGTCCTTTCGATCCTCGTACACGCCAGGCGCGGGACGAGCTCGTGGTCGGGCTTCGAGAAGGAGATGAAGATGGGATGTTTGACTATTTCGATCAAGGCTTCGGGGGAAAGAGTTGGGCAGGAGCAGAACATTGGAAGTTGCGAAAGGTTTCTAGAAAGGGTAGGCCTCATTTTCTACGGCCTGTAATTCTCGCTCACTCTTCCTAGACCCGACAGCGCCATCAACCAACGCCAAAACCACCCGCGCTGCCAAAGCCCCCTTCACCATCGACTTCTCCTCCCCTGCCACCGATGCTACCTCTACCAAAACCCTATTCGCCCCCGGAACCAAAGCCTCACTCAACCTCCCCTCTTCATCCCGCTCCAAGGGGAAGAACGCCACAAAAACGAGAAAGGAAGAGTACTTGTTGCCGGACGACATGCACTTTAGCAGTCATCAGCTGTTGAGGTTGTTTTTGAAGCCAAAGTTCTTCTTGAGAGTGCGAAGGGCTGGGGGAGAGACGCAAACCCCGAGTATGTCTAGTCGTGTTATTTGTTGGTCGTGCTGATGAAATGGTAGTGAATGAGAACGGCGAGATTGATGAGAACTTTTGGGCGAATGCTGCTGCTGAGCGAGCTGAGGGCGATGTCGACAACGATGGTATGTTCCCTCTTCCCCCCTCTTCTTCTTTTCGACCACTTTCCCCATGTCGTGTCTATCTGTCTTCTGCTTTCCCCCGACGCTCTCCCATCGACCCAAGCTGACTTGATCCTACAGAGTTCGGCTCCGCACCCGCTCCCTTCGAATCACAATTCTTCCAAGACGACGACGACGGCTACGACGGTGGTGCCGACATGCCCGCCATCATGGACTACGACGACGAGCCCCTCATCACATACGACGAGAACGGACTACCCATCCCTGTCGCCGGCGGCGATGGCGGCGAGGAGGACTTGTTGGCAGGGACGCAAGGGATGGAGTTGAAGAGGGCGAGGCCGGAGACGGTGCATTTCGCGAAGAAGGCGAAAAGGGTGGATGTGAAGAGGCTGAAGGACGATATCTGGTCGGGTCTCAAGACACTCATCCCCGACGGTCCTCCTCCCACCGACGAGGACGGCGACGCCGCTGCTGCCGACGCCGAACCCGACAAAGACCAAGCCGAACCCGTCCAGACATTCAACAATATCATCACCTCCCTCCGAACGACCTACCCCGCTCAAAAGATGTCCGACATATCTACATCGTTCTGCTTTATCTGTCTCCTCCATCTCGCCAACGAAGAAGGTCTCAAGATTGAGAGTGCGAGGAATGACGGGAAGGATAGCGAAGATGTCGGCTGTATGGGGGTTTTGGGAGAGGATGGGATGCCTAGTCTTGAAGATTTGACGAGGGCAGGGAGGACGGACGAAGAAGAGAGGAACGATAGGGTCATCGGCGAGCTCGAGGCTCTGAAGGTGTACAAGGTACGTGCTTCTTGTATCCTCTCTCTGTGATGAACTAACGAGCCATCTTTACAGGATCTCGCTGCTGGAAGGGCAGCTTAGTGGACTCTGTTTGAGAGACTATGAATTACATTGCTTTCAGCTACTGCGTATATGCGACTGTTGCGAACAAGGGAATACAAAATGGTGTTACATGACATGAATGTTGAGATGCAGGTATCAACAATGACTATACTCCCCGGCGGCAACTCGCCGAGTACCCATACTTCAAAGCCCTGTACCAGCCCCGCCCCCTCCGTGTCCATGTCTACCCCGCCCCCTCTTCCCTCTCTCAACCTTCTCATCATCATCTTTTACCGTTCCCATACTCCGCCTCTTTGCCGCTCTCCCCTGCGTCCTCGCCCCTCCGCCAGCCGACCCCGGTGCCAGAGATATACCGACCGGTACAGCAGCGACAGCAGGCTCCTCAACGTCCATACTCTCCACTATTGGCCGCTTCGCCCCGGTGGGATAGTCTTGTCCTGGCGCACCATCTTGGGCGCCCTCCATGTTCGGCCATTCTGCGCTCGTGGCCGCAGGTAGAGGCGGGAGGGAAGGGTTGAAAGTCGATGAGGGCAAGGTATTTGGGGGTGTGTCAAGTGGATTTTGCGATGAGCTTTCAGCGTGAGGGTGTGGTTGATGGGACAGGGAAGAGGAGGAGGAGGAGGAGGAAGTGAAACGGATAGGGAGACCGCGCGAGGGTTTCGTCGTTGGAGCCAGTAAACGAGAAGAAGGGGAATCGAGGGGAGATGATAGAAGGGGCGCAGGAGTTGGCTGATATGTCGACAAAGCCCCATTCCTGGAGGGTGTCGCATCCCCCTCACCTCTCAACCGACTCGTCCCCACCCTCCCATTCACCGTAACATCCCCCTCTCCTCCGAAGACTGGTCTTCCTGCAGGGGGGCGGCCAGCACCCAAGCGGTCAAGGGCGGGTGCCGATGCCGGACGGGTAGGGATGAGGTGGGACTGTCGATGGGGGAATTGGGGGCGGGGCTGGGAGGATGAGGGGGCAGAGGTGTCTTCGGCTTCGTCTGCAGCAAAAGCCGATATCGCAGCCTACAAGTATATCAGCTACAGCGATCTAGAATGCACAAGCGTATCATACCTGTCGAGCATCAGCCCAGTCCATGAGCCTACTCAGAGCCTGAGCAGAGTCTTGTCCTTCGCCGATGGAAGATTGAACCGTGGAAAGCAAGTCGATACTACAGAGCGTATGTCAGCTTTGACGTATTACTTGCACGATATAAACTTACAGAGCTTGTGAGTAGCCAGCATTGTATCCTTGCTATACCACATCAGTCAGCACCAAGCGCTCACTCGCCAAGTTGACCTCCCATCAGGCACACATGGCGGCAATAATATTGACGTACCTTGGTCACCGATAAGGAGCTCTTGTAGAGGGCGGCGATGCTGGCGGCAGCGGCTGTAGTCAGGTGTCAGGTACAGTTCTCCCTTCGTACAGCCTCGAAGATAAGAGCGTACACCCCACAGCTGGATATAGACGGCTAGGTGGACCCGACGCTCAGGGATGCCGACTCACCTCTGAACTTGTCGCCAATATCCCGCTGGGCGTCGGCCAGATCAGGCGGGAGGGTGGACTGGAGGTTGGAGAGGTCCATGTGGTGTGCCGGGGGCGCCAGAAGAAGAAAGAAGAGATGGAAGAAAGGACAGTATGCAGCATGCAATTCAACTCACCACCGCGAATCGCGAACGGCAAAAACATCCGAGCCACAAAGTGGTTACCCATTTAAGATTCCAGAGCATCCCTCAACATGTACTCGACCGTGCCGTGTGAAGCCCTCTCAAAGAGTCTCTGGTCCTTGGTGGCCTATTGACGGATGTCAAATGCTTGCGGGCTAAACTGATAATAGCGTAAATGAAATTCACACAACTGCAAGCAACATCCATTCATACCCCACTCTCGTCTAATCATCGACATTGGCGAGATCTCAAGCAAAATACTCGGCAGACCTCACTCCTCTCCGGTTTATCCCGAGATATCATGAATCGATAGTGCGGTCACACTTCTGCCTGCGTCTTCGTTGACTTTGTGACCGAAATAGCTGATTTAGCGAGTTAATTTTGGCGAGCCGAACATAGCATCGCATCTCTCCCCACCCGTCTCCTTTCAAACACCCCACCTCCCTTCGCAGGGCCCGGGAAACATGAAAGGACGTGGCTCCTCTTCTCACCCTCGAAGACTAAGCAAGACATCCAGCGGAGCGCCGTATTTGGCCACTTGTGGCTTTATTCGGAATACCAATGGAACAACGCGCACGGCGAGCCTGGAAAGATCACTCTCCATTCGCGTCTCGCTCAACTTGAAATCCTGATCAAGGGATCTACTCGATGCGCGATTATCGGAATATGGAATACGCTGGCTCCGGACCTCGAGCTGGCTCGAGATAATTCTACAAAAGGGGGAGACTCGCCGCGGCGCTTGTCCGATCCGTGAGACATGACAGACGACCGCGCTACTTTTTTGCCACCGAAATACCGTTTTGACGCTTGCTTTGATTCACACAGATTCTAATTCGATATTGATACGGTACGAGATATGACATACGGCCCTCAACATGCGACCTACATGACAGGAGTTGGCGACAACAATGGTCAACGACAACCAAACTTCCTCCAAAAGCTTTACGCGTAGGTTGACGAGAATATCATGGGGTGCAGGCTGACACGATGCAGTTTCCTTGCTTTGAGCCCTCATCCTTGTCCCGAAGTTATCTACTGGGCTTCAGACAGCAGACAACTAGTCATCGCGCATCCCGATAGGGTAAGTACATGCTTGACTGATGATGCATATCGCTTGCTGACTTTACTTCCCCCCCTGTCTGACCTCACAGCTCGCCAAAGAAGTACTCCCAAAGCTCTTTAAACATGACAAGCTTGCATCGTTCGGTCGGCAACTAAACGTAAGTCCATCTCGGCAGCAACGCTATAATTGACTAATGTTCGATGCAGATATACGGATTCTCTCGTCTCTTCCCCGGACGACAATTCAAAGATGCCAGCGGCAACGTCTCCAATGCCAGTGTATGGGCTCGTTCGTCTTCATTTCACGCCTAAAACACTCGAGCTAACGGTCTATAGATCCCACCCTTCATCGCCTTTCTACTCCCGAGGACTTGTCGACAGTAAAACGAAGAGCCCCACCCAAGCTCGTCCGTTCTCGTCGTCTAGCAAACGGCGATATCGTCCGTACTCGAGCCGGCCCTGCTGTCCTCGAGAAAGCCAAAGAAGTGCGCGAAGTTATGCGCGAAGGTCGACGAAAAAGGGCAGACGCTTGGGCCAAGAATAACAGCAACGACACTCCGACTTTTAACATCCACGAGCAGTCAGAACAGCCGGTTACGCCCATAGCTCCCATCACAACCATGCACCGTCTTTCGGCCTCATCTCAACCTGACATTCCCCAAAGTCGTCTTCCTGATATCCCTGAGATGCCTGAGGGTCAAGTCCATCGCATCGCCCAAGCCCCACCCTTACCGCAAGCCCAGCCGCCTACAATGATGTTCCACTCCCAAAACCAATCCCCAGCCGACCTCGCAGTATCCAACCACCCTTTGTCTCTCATGTCTCCTCCCTTGACATCTCGGCTATACCACTCCGCCCCCGCGTCGATCCAATCATCACCCGGGGTACTGCCGAATACGATAGACGAATGGAGAGCGTTTCTTGCGCCGTCGCTTTCCCTTGCCGCTCCTCGGACGGAGGAGCAGCGTGGGATTTCTGTACCCCGACAAGGGAGTTTACAGATCGACGCCGCGCTGGCGAATACTTCCATTGGCGGATCGTTTACCGGTGATCAGTCGATTGCTGCTCCAGCAGCGGATTCACCCACGCCCTTCTCCTCTTCGATCGACAGACCCGTCTTCACCGCGCCCTATGTCAACCCACAATCGCTCGCAAATTCGATCATCCCAACGCCTCTTCCCACTCCTCGATTCTTCGGTTCGATGGATAGTACTTCGTCGGCTTATGTTGCAAACTCTCCATTCACAACATCTACTGCTCGACTTTCTACAACGAGCTTGTCTGGTGTCAATGATGATATGTCGGGCGTTGGGATGCGACGCGATAGTGAGTTGTCCAATGGTACTATCGATCCAAGATGGATAAGTCCAACCCAAAGCGGCTACAGTACCCCCTCTTTTATGGCAGCAGCATCTCCGATGGAGTCAATGGATCAAGGAATAGCTCATCAATATACCAGCAACGAGCCGCTCGAATTGGACGGAAGCTACTTTGATGTCCCTTTCGACCAGTCAAAACTGTTCCAAGAGCCGATGGTGTTGGATGACGATCACCAGCTTGTACCCCCGCCTTTCAATCGCGCGCATCATGGATATAGCGTCGGTCATCAAGCGGATGGCGTAGACGGATGTCTCCCTAAGCAAGTCGCCGTCAACGACGCGCAGAAGCACACATTGATTGATGAAAAGAGCCATTTCGTTATTCAAAACCAACCGTACAACCTGTACTTGACTAGAGAGCCGTCTACCGCTCACCCCGCACATCAGACCCAGACGCAACATCAAATCAGCTACAACTTTCTACCCCAGCAAGTTAGCCGATTCCAGACACCCTTCTCGGCTTTGGATCATGCCCACACCCCTCGGCTAAACACATTCACACCTCAATCAGTCACGTTTGCTCAACAACAACAATATACAAAAACCGATACGTTCGAGTTTCCTTCTTCCGATACTCCAACTTGGTTCAACATCAACGCCGTCAATGGCACACACATGTAACAACACTTTCCTTCGGTCCGTGAGAGAGGATTCTCAAAGCTTTTAACAAATCGCAATACTTCAGATAATGTATCCCTAGCTGTTCTTACATCGTTCATAATAGTCGAGGTTGTTATGGCGAGTTCTGTGATGAATTGTCGTACGATACAAGAGCCCAGTCTAGCTACCTGGTCATCAATCAGATACACTTCAAAGACATCGTTGCACACGCTATACAGATACAGATGCTGCTCTAGACTCGCAACATCACTTCTCTGAGTTATTCCGTCTTCATACTCGATCGCCGCCATCCCTATCCTCGCTCGCCACTACACCATCTCCGTCCCCTTCCCAACCGTCCTCATCTTCTCCCTCGCTTTCCTCCGTATCCGAATCCTCCAACTCATATTTCACCACTCCATACCTCAATTCCATCGTCACCGCCTTGAGCTTCTCAAACGCCTTCGCGTCAAATTCAAAGTAATGTCCAGCTCTTGCATCTCTATCACTCCTCATCAGCTCTTCTCCCTCTCCTTGCTCTCTCCAAGAGTATAAGGTGAGGACTTACCTAGATCTACCCGCCCTAGGCCACAAAGCCGCCAAAATACCCCACACGCCAACTTCTCCCTCCCCGAAGAACACTCTTCTCAAATTCTTCCTCCATCCCAAGTCGTAGACATTGATTTCTTTCGCATCATGCCTCAGTCTCTCACGTTCTCTGCGAGTAAGCATGTGATCCGGCTTCCAGCGCCTCGGTTCCGGGTATGATTCACGAGAGGAGGATGTATTGCGGTCTCGTGGTTGAGGTGAGGATGAACAGGGAGAGGAAGGAGAGTGAGGAGGGGGGAGATCGAGAAGGGCGGAGGGATAGGAGTGGGTGATGTTTTCGAGTGTCGTTTGGTTATGCCTATCACATATATCAGCATACGCACCAGTACAGGTCAATAAGGAAAGGATTGGAGCTGCTACGTACGCTGCAAGCCACCAATGAAAACAAGCCAACCCGCCCACCGATAGCCCTATAAACACCCCCAAAATCGTGAGCATCATGAAGACCGCCGGTGAGAGGCCGATATCGTTCTGCAACACTTTGATCAGCTAATATTCTTGGCTCGCCGGTGATAAGGGTTTATACGTACAGACCAGTCATTCATATGTGCATTCTTGGCGTCATCGAGCACGGTCGAGTTGCTATTAGACGGCCTGCGATGCGAGATTGCCGCATCGGGGTCGGAAAAGAAGCGATAGGTCTCGTAGCTTGTTTCAAAGACCGAGTAGATGGCGAGGAGGGTACCGTATGTGATGAAGAGAAGAAACGATTTATCTGTATCATGATCAGCCGAGGATCCTACGTTCGCGACGGTCAATCAGGGATGAGACGATACGAGACGCACAATTGTGATAACCGACACAAGAACCCACCCAAGGACAATGATGATCCACTACACTTCTATCAGCTTCGAGGTTTTCCCCAGATGAGCGAGAACTCACTTTTGAGAACGCATCGGTCACACTGCCGACAATGATGACATCTATCCGGCTTCCACCCATCGCACTTCTTGCACCACCTCGCTCCCCCATCACTCCCCTTCGCCATCAGACTCACTCCTACATCCCCATTCTCCTTCGGAAGAAGAGAAGTGCTCTCCTCGGTATCTCCCAAAGCTTCGTCCGTGGCCTGGATGATACGTTCTTGACTGTCGTCTTCGCCCGTTTCTTCCGCAGAGTGAGGCAATAGAGGATTGGCGCTCAATGGGAAGGGGGAGAAGTCGCTACGTTCAGTTGATGCGGTATTTATGGACAAATCAGTTGGAGAAGGAGATCGTTTGGGGGCATCAGGAGGATACCGAACGCCTGATCGCAGAGGAAGAGGCGAAGGCCTGTCTTTCTCCCGCCGCTTTGACGTCCAATTAGAATTCCTGAGATATCGCAGCGGTACGTCGTCTTCGTGCATTCCCCCATTTTCCGCATCTCCTTCAGAATGACTGATGGTTCGGTGGCGATTGGAGCTGGGAGGACTGAACTCGCGGAGGGGAGAGGGAGCAACGGGGGGTCGAGCGAACGGCGGGGCGAGGGACTGGTCGGGAGAGCCGGGGGAGCGATGGGATGTCGTAAAGAGGGATAGCAAGGTCATAAATAAAAGACCGTTATAGATGACAATCCTATCGTGCGGGTCAGGATTTGTCGTTATAGATGAAGAAGCTCTTACTGTTCCAGAAACCGTCCGACCTCTCTGCGTCGAATGAGTACCTCCCCGAGAGTGATGAACAGCATAAAGAGTATCCATGTCGTAATCAAGATGGTATAGCTGACTATCATACACATTAGTACAAGTATCGCTTGAGGGGAAGCTGCTTACAATACAGGGGTATACGAGCCAAACATCGCTCGACGCCATCACGACGCCGTTGCCTCGCCATCGTGTCTCTTCGTGAACTTCGGGACTGGAAGAGTGTGGAGTCAGTTCCCCATTGTGATCGGTATCTGGTGTCCCTGCCGCCTATGCTGGGTGTTTGTTGTCGGGTAATGCAATGAAAGGAGATAGATCCTTTTTCTTGTCGTCGTCTGCGCAGGCCGTCGGCCACTGACTTGCGGAAGCAAATTCTCCAGCGGAGATGTGCACCTTCTCCGTACGTCTGTAACACCTGTCCACTAAACTCGACGACCCAAAGTATGCATATGTCAGAACGCATGTGCATGTTTATAGCTACCATACCCGTACAACACACCAATAACAGATACAACCTACCCTTCACCCCTCTACAACCTCGCCTCCAGCCCTTCCCCTACCATCCTCCGCCCTCGCTCGCCTCCATCTTCCCGAGCCCAGATCCCCTTTCCCCAAACAGTCTCCAACGCTTCTTCCATACTCCCAACATAATCGAACTTGATCTTCTTCTTCACATCCTCCGGTACATCCCTCTCCACATCCGGTTGATTCGACCTTGGCAGTATCACCCTGTATTTCCATCAGCACTTCTTACGAACCCACATCCCAGGACATGAAGAAGCGAAAGACTCACTTCGTCATCCCCATCCTAAAAGCCCCCGTGACCTTCTCCCGAATCCCCCCAACTCTCAACACCCGCCCCCTCAAACTCATCTCCCCCGTCACCGCCGTCCCCCTCGGCATTGGTCTATCTGTCAAAAGACTAACGAGCGCCAGTACGGTACCGACACCGGCGGAGGGACCGTCTTTTTTGATAGCGCCTGCCGGGGCATGATACTATGTCTTTATCAGCGCAAAGTCCATCAAAAGAGGGTATAGAAGAAGGGAGAAGGACGGACATGGATATCTGTACTCTTGAACTTTGACGTTGGTATTCCAAGACCCACCGCATGCGCTTTCACCTATCCACGCTATCAGCTTGGGCTCTCGAAAAGAGAAATGAGACTCACCCAAGTCAGACAAAGACCCACACTCTCTCTAAAGACTTCTCCCAACTGCCCCGTCACTTCCAGCTCTCCCTTTCCTCCCGGGACAGCCACCGTTTCGAGCACGAGTACTCCGCCATTTCCAGATGAATCGTACGTCAAGCCGCTACCAAATCGTCAGCACCAAGACACGAGAAAGTAGACCGGCATGGACGACTCACTTGACAATTCCAGGCTTCATCTCTTCCACCTCCTCAACCTCATTCTCCGATGGCCCCAAATACCTCTCCAAATCCTCTTCCCCCACCCTCCTCTCATACCTCTCACCACCTCCCTCTAGATGTTTACTCCACTCCACAGCCTTACTCCTACAAACACCCCCCAGTCCCCTCTCCAACCCCCTCACCCCACTCTCCCACGTCCACCCCTCCACCAACCGCCCCACCACCTCCTCCCCCATCACCACCCCTCCCTCCGGCAAGCCCGCTTCTTCAATCTGCCTAGGCAGCAGATGTTTCAGCGCAATGCTGATTTTCTCGGAAGGGAGGTACCCGGGGCAAGGGATGATTTCGCATCTGTCGAGAAGGGGGTGGGAGATGGGCTTGAGGTCGTTGGCTGTGGAGATGAAGAGGACTCGGGAGAGGTCGATTGGGACGTCGCCGAGATAGCTAGGCGACCATCAGCTTTGAGGGACCAAAGGTGGAAAGAGGAGACGTACTGGTCGTGGAAAGCCCAGTTCTGAGCCGGATCGAGCGCTTCAAGCAACGCCGCCGAAGGATCCCCATTATAATTCGACGTCCCCACTATCACCACCACCTCATCAGCTTCCCTTCTCTTCCATCCTCTCATCCTCCCAGAGTCAAAGAAGGGAGCTCACTTTTATCAACCTCATCCAAAAGAATAACCGGATTAGCCACCCCAACCTTCTTCATCGCCTGCACCAACGCCCCCGGCAACGCACCCACATACGTCCTCCGATGACCTCTGATCTCTGCTTCGTCCCGCACACCGCCGAGGGAGATTCGGTGGAATTTGCGGCCTAGAGAGGCGGCTATGGAGCGGGCTATAGATCTTCGGAAAAGATCAGCTTTGGAAAGCAATGGGAAAGTAAGGGAGGGAGGGGAGGGGAGGGAACGTACGTCTTGCCGACACCGGGAGGACCGACGAGTAAAAGGATGGGACCTTTGTCTCTGTATGTATCGTTTGGTGGACCTTCCTCGTTGTCTTTTATGTCTGGACTATTGGCAGGTGTATGGGTAGGAGTAGGCGTAGAGGCGGCAGAGCTTTGTTCGGATGAGGGTAAAAGCTCGACTTTTCGTTCATCGCTGGGATTGACGGGAGAGGCGACGTTCTCTTTACTCTCAAGCGACTCCTTGATAGCGGCTTGCTTCTGTTCCAAAAACAATTGTTGTTTCAGCCTACAACCTGTCAGCAACCTCTCCATCCACTTCGGTTACTAACGCACCGATAAACAGCAAGATACTCCACAACCCTCCTCTTCACATCCCTCAGCCCCTCATGATCTTCATCCAGCTTCTCCCTCGCCGCCTCCAAGCTCATCACATCCACTTCATCAACTCTCTTCCACGGCAACGCCAACAACCACTCCACATACGTCTTTACCACCCCATACTCTGGCGACATTGGCATTATCCCCTTGAGCCTTTTGAGCTCTCTTGCCAGTGTCGATGATGCGAGGGGGGAGAGCTCGGATTGACGTGATTGGAAACGACGGTTGAGAGGGGCCAACTCGTCGTCTTCTGCTGTGGATGAAGACGGTCGCTGGGCGGGAGGAGGCCGGGACGTGACCGCAGGAATCCGCTTGACGTCTTTCCTTGACTGACCCTCCTCAACCGGTATTGCCATTCCCCTCTCCGTCAGCATATCCTTCATCAAATTCCTCACCCTCTCCACTCTCACATCCGCATCCGGTACCCCAAGCAACTCCACCCTCGTCTTCCATTCCACCTGCAGCACCGTCACCAGCAGGTCGGCCATCAGCGGGGGCGGGATAGCGGAGAGTCTTTGGTGGACTTGAGATGGTAGGAGGCATTTGGCGTATGGGAGGAGGTTGGTTGTGATTGGGGCGGGGGATGGGAGGGGGATGGAATAGTCGGAGTAGGTGATGGGGGAGCCGGGGAGGATTGATAAGGTCGGGGGAAGGGAGCGCGGTAGATAGATACGAGCCTGGCGTATAGTCAGCATATACTCATCGGATCAAATTATGAGCACTCACTATACCTTCAACCACCATTCTATACGCGTCGCCATCCCTCTCCACAGCTTTGACACTTGCAGCTGTAGCGGAGCGTCAGTCCCTATTCGTGTCCAAACGCATAACCACTCACCACAAGCCCATCTGCCTACTCTAGAATCACCATCCGCAACAGGCACAGCCGCAACAATTCTCCCCTTCACGACAGCAACCTCCCCATCCCCGCCTTGATCTTCGGGGCCGAGCAGTGCGTCGAGGACGTTATCGAGCTGGTGCTGTGAGAGGTGGAAGGAGGTGCGGAGGAAGGGGTAGAGTACTTGGGGAGGGGGCAGGGGGAGGAGAGGGATACTCGAGGGGAGAAGGGGCGTAGTCAGTACCATTATAATGAAGGGATGAAAAGTGCAAATACAGAACAACTGCAAGAGAAACATCGTTGAGGAACGTATCGGCAGCCGAGATAGCCGGGAGCGAAAGTAGTGATGTGGAACATTCATCACCAGCATCCCGACCCAGCGCAGGCGAGATCCTTCGTCGTCAGTGCTTCGTACTATACCTGCCCCTTCAGACACATTGAAGGCACCAATAAGCATAACTATGAGATTTGCCCTTATTCTCCCTCACAACTGATACGTGCACAATAAGAGTAATGCTCAACCCATCAAGACCGCCGAAGTGTCATCTTTCTGTTGGGTGAAGCCGGTCATATTGGAATTCGAAGTCTTGGAGAAGAATCGGAAGACACAAGTAGCGATTCATGGAAGATGATGACGAGGGTACGGTTCATATGTCATCACATTCAACTAAGAGCTTACGGCGACGTTGATCACCTCCTCGATGTCGACAGATGATTCACTCCTCAATCACGCCAGTCATCTCATCGTCTTCCACCATCTCACCATCCACCTCTTTTTGTACTGACGAGATTTCAGAGCGCAAACTCTCGATAAGACTCCTCAACTCTGCATTCTCTGCATTCGTCGCGTCGGTCGTCGACTCGAGTTGAGTAATTTGGGTTTCTAAATCTCGCGTTCTGGTTGCTTTGGCTGCCCTGAGTCGAGTCGCACTTTCACGACCTATTGAAAAAGTAAGATCACCATTACCTAGCCGTAGGCTTGAAAAAAGCGGAGAAAGTCAAACCTTTAAGTCGCTTCCTCGTGGCCTGCTCGTTCATACCTAGCACCAACAACGTCAGCCAATACAATCAAACAGCGTAGCGACCCCTGCTTGTTATTCGCTCACCAGGAATATAGACTCACTAAACTTTATCGGCGGACCTCGTTTTCGCTTGGACGCAGAAGAGTCGGCTGCGCCGTCCTGCAATAGTGTATTTTCAGAGAGAGAGCGCGAGGAGGCGGTGGAAGACAGAACGGGACATACAGTTTGTTGACTGGAAGTGTCGTAGTGAGATTGTCGAGAGCTGCTCATATTGTCGCAATGATATATAGTATAGAGGTATGTGGTCCTGCTCAGTACGTCTTATATACCCTGTTGTGGATGAACATCGAACCTTTGATCGAGTAGTTCATCAACTATCTGACAAGTACCGACGCTTCCTTGTGTAAGCTCCTTTACACGATTGTACATCTTTTAATGACCAGCTGGACGATGAAAAGAGGATGTGTATCCGCTGTGCTTTTGCTCCTCCCTCCTGCTGACAACACCGTACTTCCGTTATCCGGATGGAGATAGCGGTGTGCCTGCAACATCGACCCTTTGATCGAGTAGTTCATCACCTCTCTGACAAGTACCGACGCTTCCTTGTGTGAGCTCCTTTAAATGATTGATACATTTCTCAATGACCGGCTACATCTTTTAATGACCGGCCGGACGATGAAAAGAGGATGTGTATCCGCTGTGCTTTTGCTCCTCCCTCCTGCTGACAACACCGTACTTCCTTTATCCGGATGGAGATAGCGGTGTGTCTTCAAACATTGACCTACACTACGCCATCCGGAACAATCTTCTTACATCTATTTTGAGACAATAAAAATCTTCTTATCCGGGCTGTTTGTGGGTATACTGCCACATGTCATGGCTCTCCATGACTTCTATGCGTAGTCTTTCGTTTCCTGCACCCTCACTTCGAGATAGATGGCTTGGATGAGGAAGAAGTATGAGCTATGCTTGCTATGAGAAGAATGGCCGGTGTCCATGCGAATGGAGAACATGTATGTTGTGTGAATATGTTGTGTGAAGCGATGTAGCAAAGTCTTTTCAATGTGTGCATCCGCCCATACAATGCATTCACCGACCTTCCTCACGTCAAGAAGATATGTACCCCTCAAGCACGCCAGTCATCCTCAACATCCATCTCATCCCCCTTCCCCTCTTCCTCCTCCCGAGTGGACCATATTCCCGACCTCAAACTTGCAATCACCGTTTTCAACTCTGCATCCTCCATATTCATAGTCTCCGTCGACTTCATACCTGCCCCTTGTGACACATTGAAGGCACCAATAAGCCTAACTATGAGATTTGCCCCTTAATTTCTCTCACAACTACACGTGCACAATAATGCTCAACCCATGAAGACCGCCGAAGTGTCATCTTTCTGTTGGGTGAAGCCGGTCATATTGGAATTCGAAGTCTTGGAGAAGAATGGGAAGACAGGAGCAGCGGTTCATGGGAATACGATGAACAGGGAACGGGTCATATGTCATCACATTCAACTAAGAGCATACGGCGACGTTGATCACCTCCTCGATGTCGACTGATGATTCACTCCTCAAGCACGCCAGTCGTCCTCATCGTCTTCCACCATCTCACCATCCACCTCTTCTTGGATTGACCAGATTTCACAGCGCAATTTCGCGATAATAATCCTCAACTCTGCATTCTCTGTATTCGTCGCGTCGGTAGTCGACTCGAGTCGAGTAATTCGGGTTTCTAAATCCACCTCTTCTGGTAATGACCGGATTTCAGAGAGCAAACTCTCGATAGTAGTCTCCAACTGTGCATTCTCTGCATTCGTCGCGGCGGTCGTCGACTCGAGTTGAGTAATTCGGGTCTCTAAATCTCGCGTTCTGGCTGCTTTGCCAGCATTGAGTCGATTCATACTTTCACGAGCTATTGCAGAATTAAGATCACCATTACCAGCCGTAGGCTTGAAAAAAGCGGAGAAAGTCAAACCTTTTCGTCGCTTCGTCATGAGCTCGTCGTTCGTACCTAGCACCGACAACGTCAGCCAATTCAATCCAACAACGTCACGACCTCTGCTTGTTAGTCGCTCACCAGGAATATAGACTCACTATACTTCATCGGCGTACCTCGTTTTCGGCTGGACGCAGAAGAGTCGGCTGCGCCGTCCTGCAATAGTATAGTTTCAGAGAGAGAGCGCGAGGAGGCGGTGGAAGACAGAACGGGACATACAGTTTGTTGACTGGAAGTGTCGTAGTAAGATTGTTGAGAGCTGCTCATAATGTCGCAATGATATATTGTAAAGAGGTATGTGGTCCTGCACCGACAAATTCGTGCGCTCTTATATACCCTGTTGTGGATCAACATCGACCCTTTGATCGAGTAGTTCATCAACTATCTGACAAGTACCGACGCTTCCTTGTGTAAGCTCCTTTAAATGATTGATACATCTTTTAATGACCGGCCGAACGATGAACAGAGGGTGTGTTTATCTGGATGGAGATAGCGGTGTGTCTTCAACATCGACCCTTTGATCGAGTAGTTCATCAACTCTCTGACAAGTACCGACGCTTCCTTGTGGAAGCTCCTTTGAATGATTGATACATTGTTTAATGACCGGCTACATCTTTTAATGACCGGCGGGACGATGAAAAGAGGATGTGTATCCGCTGTGCATTTGCTCTCCCTCCTGCTGACAACACCGTACTTCCGTTATCCGGATGGACACAGCGGTGTGTCTTCAACATCGACCCTTTGATCGAGTAGTCCATCAACTCTCTGACAAGTACCGACGCTTCCTTGTGCAAGCTCCTTTGAACGATTGTACATCTTTTAATGACCGGCCGGACGATGAAAAGAGGATGTGTATCCTCTGTGATTTTGCTCCTCCCTCCTGCCGACAACATCGTCCTTCCTCATCCGGATGGAGATAGCGGTGTGTCTTCAAACATTGACCCACACTACGCCATCCGGAACAACTTCTTACCTGAATGTTATGACAATAAAAATCTTCTCAGTCGGGCTGTCTTTCGGCATACTGCCACATGTCATGGCTTTCCATAACTTCTATTCGTCGTCTTCCATTACATGTACCCTCACTTCGAGATAGATCGCTTGGATGAGAAAGAAGTATGAGCTATGCTTGCTATGAGAAGAATCGCCGGTGTCCATGCGAATGGAGAACATGTATGTTGTGTGAAGCAACGTAGCAAAGTCTTTCCTATATGTGCATCCGCTCATCCAATGTATTTGCCGACCTCCCTCACGTCAAAAAGATATGTACCCCTCAAACACGCCAGTCATGTCCCCTCCTGCCGAGTCTATTCCTCAAATAAACAGTGCGCCAGAAGAAAAGTGTCGTCACTCCTCTTTCTTGCTGAGTGCGTGATATCTCGAGACCGCCGCGGCCGACAAATCGTCATCACCACAGCCCAATGCTGTCTGCTCATAGCCCAAACCCATCCTCCCAGTACTCCATCCCCCCCAAAGAAAGCGCAATATATACAACCCAAATGCATCCACCCAAGCCCGCCCAAAAGTCCCAAAGAAAACATACACAAAAAGCCCAAAATAAACAAGAAAAGGAAGAACAAGAGAAGGACAGAGTGGGCCGGCTAGGCAAGAAACACCGCAGGCAAGAAACACCGCAGGCAAGAAACACCGCAGGCAAGAAACACCGCAGGCAAGAAACACCGCAGGCAAGAATGACGAAAAATGTAGACAACCATAAACATCGGGCAATCGGACAAGAAATAATCACAAAGAGCCCAAAATCCGCATCCCCCCCCAACCCCCACCACTACACTACATAACAAACCCCCCCTCCCCCCTCCCAACCCTCCCCTCCAAAACCTCCCTCCCCCGCCCCTCCCAATCCCCCTCAACCACCTCCCCCATCCGCCCCCTCACCCACCCAAACGTCATATGCTCCGGTATATACCGCTCTTCCAACGGATGCTCGAGCGCTTGTTGGATGGAGAGGGAGAGGGCGGAGAGGTTGTGTGCTTGGGTGGGGTAGACGTAGGGGCTGGGGTTTGGGTTAGTGTTGGGGCGAGGGGGGGCGGGGAAGGAGAGGAAGGGGAGGGGAGGGGAGGGGAGGGGAGGGAAGGGGAGGGGAGGGGAGGGGAAAAGGAAAGGGAAGGAGAAGGAGAAGGACGTACGGATCCATATACGTCATATGCCACTGCTGAGTATGCCACTTTGTCCTATTCTCCGGATCTTGTTCATCCCACGCCAAAATCGGGTTTATAAACTACACCCTCATCAGCCTCCCCCCACCCCCACACTCAACCAGAAGCAGAAGCAGAAGAAAAAGAAAGAGAAGGACTCACGGGCACGCCCATACAAAGCGCATCCCAAGGACTCGGACTAATCCTCGGCTGCCCCACCCCCACAAGCACAAAACTCTCCGCCAACTGCTCATAAAACTCCACAACCCCCAACTCTCCCAGATTCCTTATCCCACTCTCCTCCACCAGCCCCCTCATCGTCTCATTATCGTCCCTCATCCCCCCCACCACACTGATATTAAACTCCTCCTGCAGGCCGGACAGGAAGGGGAGTGTCCAGGCGAATTGCGCGTACGGGTCACGGTCGTTCTGGGAGAAAGGGGAGAGGTAGTTGATCTGTTTGGCTAGGAGGTATGCTTGTGGGGGTTTGGGGCGGGAGGAGTGGGGGATGAAGGGGAGGCGGAGGCAGGTGGGTTCGATAGAGTAGGAGAGGAAAAAGTTGTCGTTGAGGGGTGATGGTGACAATGTAAATTTGGGGCCGAGGGGGTTTCCGGGGCTGCTTCTTGGTTAGCTTTGGTAGAAGAAGAAGAATTGGTAGAAGAAGAAGAAGAAGAAGAAGAAGAAGAAGAAGAAGAAGAATAAGAAGAGAAGGATGCTTACGTGTCCCAGTACCAGAAAGCGAGCATGCGCCAAGCAGGTATCCCCTCGGGGTTCTCCTCCGTCTTTAAACACTTTTGCCCCTCATCATTCCAGCACAAATCCAACTGCCCCGGATCAGAAATCACCATCCTCACATTCCCCCCATACTTGTGCCACAGCTCCGTCGTCTTGCGCATATCCGAGTTCCACCACCCCAACGACGAGAAAAAGTAAGAATATCCCAACGCATTGAGGGACGAAATGATGCTCTGCGCATATACCGTCTCGCCCGTCGGTGAATGCCCCTGGAACGACTCTGCAAACCAGAGCGAAGAGAGGATCACCACCGTCGTCTCATTCGTCCCGCACCCCTCCCTCTGCAATTCCAGCTCTTCTTCGTCGCCGAGGCGCTGGTGCGGTAGTAAAGGCCGGGAGGTGTTGCGGAGCAAGCCGAGAGACGCGCACCGCTCGAGCTTGGCGGCGATTCGGTCGTTGTGCGCCCATATGTCGCCTGTGAAAAAGTGCTCGTTCTCTGAGGGATGGGGGGCGAGGGTCTGGGGGGAGAGGAGGTCGGTGGAAGCGGGGAGGAGGGCGAGGGCGATGAGGGAGAGGGCGGCGATGGGGAGGAGGGGGAGGAGGAGGCGGAGGCGGTGGCGGAAGGGGGTGGGTTTTTGGGGCGGGAAGTAATGCTCGGACTCGACGGCGTCTGCGTGGGAGGGGGAGGTGGCGAGCTGCTGGTAGTGCGCCATCCTGACTATGCGCGATGGAAAAATCAAAGACGCGTCGAACAAGCAACAAGCATACACGTGCCCGATCAGTCCGTTCCTAGAGACCAGCGGGAGCAAATGGATTCCAAATAGACAGCGGTATTCGGACACTCGCTCGGGTTGCCGGGTTTGCGTGATCGCTGAAATTTCGTTCGGGATTTGTGTCCACCAAGCAAAAACAGGCCATATCCCATCTCCCTTCAACATCTACCCACGATGCCCCCCTCAAACTGGATATCCCTCTGGATGGCCGCAGCCTCCATAGTCGTCGCATGGGGTAAGTACTCGGCGCTGTGCTTGTGCATAACTAACATACACAGATGTCGCCTACTGCCTCTGTCGCCCTAGGAGCTTTGCAGGCGGCGACCTCGCCTGGATATGGAAGCCGTACATGCAAGTCCCCTCCACCTTGCCTTCTCTCAAGCTGACTCTTGTATAGCGACAACAACTATGGCGAGGTTTGTCAAACCGTCCCCACCTGATTATCACTGACCCGTCGCAGATCGACTACATCTACGGCTGGAAGGCCTACAACGAAGGCGACGGCTTCACCGCCGCCCAAGGTCCGCCCCTCTCCCCTCCTCCCAACGAACCCCGCTGACCATCCTCTAGCCACGCTCAACATGCTCGAAATCACCCTCGCAGTCACTTACCTCTACCTCCGCCACTCCTCCCCCCGCCACTCCTCCGCGCCATACCACTCTTCCGCCCTGCTCGTCGGGTTCGCTTCTGCGCTCATGACGTGGTCCAAGACTGTCCTCTACATCTTGCAAGGTTTGTCTTTTCTTTTTCATTTGGGATTTTGAAGCTGAACTCACGGCAGAATATCTTTGCGGGTGGTGCAACGTCGGACACAACGACCGATGGACGTTCTGGTTCATGTGGATTATCCCCAACGCAAGTCTCTCCCACCTACATTTGCTTGTGTCTCTGCTTACAGTTCGATAGTGCTCATGGATCGTCTTCCCGGGACTTGCCACTCTCGCTCTCGGCTCCCACATCCTCTCCGCCCTCCAACGCGACTCCATCGCCCAACACCCTCCTGCTCCTTCCCCCTCCCTTCTCGTCCCCACCCCTGCCGGGTCGACCAAAAAAGCCAAACCCGCCCCCACCCAAGGGCAAGCGCAAGACCCAAACCCAACCCACACCCTCCCCCTCACATTCCACCCCCACAACCTCCCCACCCTCATCATCGGCTCCAACAAACTCGCCGCTTCCCGCGCCACCACCTTCCTCTCCGCCGGCGCCCTCGTCCACATCACCTCCCCCCTCCCCCTCGCCTCCTGTGCCAAGGAGGTCCAGGTGCTGGTGCAGGGTGGGAAGGTGGAGTATGAGCGGAAAGAGCTGGGGACGGAGAGGGATTGGAGAGCGTATTTGGAGGAGAGGGATGTTGCTCTGGCTTGCGTCACTTCAACCCTCATCTCCCCTTCCACCCCCACCTCTGCTCCATCGTCAATCACCTCCCAAATCCACGCAGCATGCCTCCACCTCCACATCCCCCTAAACACCTCCGACTCCCCCACCCTCTCCACCTACACCTTCCCCTCCACCCACCGCTTCCCCTCCCACCACCCCTCCGCCCCCTCCGCCCTCACCATCTCCGTCTCCTCCGGCGGCCTCGGGTGCAGGATGTCGGGCAGGATAAGGCGGGAGGTGGTTGGCTGTCTTGGGCAGGAGGTTGGGAGGGCGGTGGATAATGTTGGGAGGTTGAGGGAGAAGGCGAAAGCGTTTGCGAAACGCGATCTTGATTTCGACACCCAAGAAGGCCCGCTCAACTCGCCCGTCCCGCAAATCC
This sequence comes from Cryptococcus floricola, assembly GCA_006352305.1. Lineage (NCBI taxonomy): Eukaryota > Fungi > Basidiomycota > Tremellomycetes > Tremellales > Cryptococcaceae > Cryptococcus > Cryptococcus floricola. The sequence continues at coordinate 1,637,537 of CM016934.1, read as the reverse complement.
CCACCCGCCCCCTCTCCCCCCCCTCCCCCCCCCCTCCTCCTCCTCCATCCACTCCTCCTCCTCCGCCCCATTCCCCCGGGCGCTGCTTTCAGAGTCCGAGCAGCAACTGCGCAGGATGCGCTGGGTATACCAGATGAGTGAATACTACTCTTTCGAGCACCTCGCGCGCATGTCGGAGGATGAGATGGATAAAGCGTTGGAGATCTGGGGGGAGAAGGATTATGGCGGTGAACTGCCGCACCACCTCCCTTCCGACAAACTTTCTCAAAGCCACAAAGGACAAGGCGAAGGAGACGAAAAGCCCACAAAGAAAGGCCGTATCCTCCTCGTAGGCTCCGGCCCCGGCCACCCCTCCCTCCTCACCCTCTCCGCCCACCACGCCCTAACCACCTCCACCCTCATCCTCTCCGACAAACTCGTCCCCTCCCAGATCCTCGCCCTCATCCCCCCCTCCGTCAAAGTCCACGTCGCCAAAAAGTTTCCCGGCAACGCCGAGGGCGCGCAGAACGAGATGATGCAGCTCGCGCTCGAAGGGGCCCTCCGGGGCGAGACGGTCGTCCGGCTGAAGCAGGGTGATCCGTTCGTCTACGGGCGGGGCGGGGAGGAGGTGCTGTTCTTCAGGAAACACGGCTTCGAGTCGACCGTCATACCGGGCATATCGTCAGCGCTCGCAGCGCCGCTCATGATGAACATTCCCGTCACCCAACGCGGTGTCGCCGAGTCGCTCATCCTCTGCACCGGCGTCGGCCGTCAAGGCCGTGCCGTCCAACTCCCAGGTTATGTAAGGAGCAGGACGCTGGTGCTGTTGATGGGCGTCGCGAGGATCCAGCAAATCGTCGATACCCTCCTCTCCCCCGACTCCCCCGGCCGCGACGGCCCAGCGTTCCCCGCGCACCTCCCTATAGCCATCATCGAACGCGCCTCTTCCCCCGACCAACGCCTCACCCTCTCCACCCTCGCCCGTATCGCCCCCGCCCTCGCCGAGCTCGACGAGCGCCCGCCAGGTATGATCGTCGTCGGCTGGGCGGCGCTCGCCTTGGAAGGCAAGGGCAGAGTTGATATTCTCGATATGCCGGAGGAAGGGGAAGAGGCGATGGTTGGGGAGTGGTTGGCGGAGGAGGGGAGGGAGGAGGAGGGGTGGAAGAGTGGGGAGGGGTGGAAAGTGAGGGAGGGGTTGAATGAGGATTGGAAGGGTATTTTGAGCGGCGTCGTATAGAGGCGTCGTCTTGGGGATTTCGAATCTACAATTGTATCACCATCATATCATCATCTAGAAATGCATCTAGTCTTGGGCTTTGTTGAACACTCGAGACTTTGAGAAACACTCGACGAAGCTTGATGATACCACATCCCAAACTGAACGAGAAATAGTGATCAAAGCGTCACGTATCGTGTACCTATATGCATATGTAATCGCGAATGATGCTACTAATATAGACAGACTAAACCCTATATATCATACAACAAAAATCACTCCTTGTCGGACCTCTTCTTCTCGGCGATAGGCGGAGTCCCAATGGGCGTAGGCACACTCTTAAACTTGGGCACCTTCTTCCCCGCATACTGCGGCTGGGGAGAGACGACACCTTGTCCAGAAGTAGAAGCACCCGCACCAGAGACGGGCGGAGCCAACCTCGCCTCACCCGCCATAGGCGGCGTCGCCTGCCTCAACCCCCCGGGCCCAGCACTCAAACTCCTATGCGCCGTCGGCTGCGAACCCGCGCCCAACCTCCTCCTCTCTCGCTCAATCAACAACGCTTCGTTGAGGAGCTTGGGCTGAGGGGCCGGGGTGGTGGCGGTGGTGGAACCAGGGAGGAGTCGGGCGGGTACGGCGGTAGCGGTTTCGGCGGTGTCGAATGGAGCAGACGACCTTCGAGCAGGCTTGTCCTCAATCTCGGCGGGACTTGCGACAGTGCCCCTTGCGAACGACGCCTTTTCTTCCGCGGGCGTAGCTACCACGCCTCCAGCAGAAGGCGGCGGAGTACCACTGGGGGTAGAAGTAAGATCCAACGTCCTCGCCCGTCCTGGCTGACTCGACGGCTTCTTCAACGAGAACTTGCTCAGCGCCGGAAGCTTGCCCATGACCCGGCCCTTGGGAGCTGGCGCGGCGGTCTCAATGTCGGCGTCGTTGGTAGGAGGGAGAGGGGTAGACTGGGCGACGGCGAGTTGTTGACGGGCAAGAGTCGCTTTGCGAGCGGCGAGCATGGCTTCACGGGGGACAAAGGCGGAAGCGGCAGAGAGGGGAGCGCCGTGTTGGTCGTACCTACCCAATATCAGCATTGATCAACAAGTGAAGCAGAGATACTCACTCATCGTAAATCTCCTCGCCGATAAGCTCCTCCAACACATCCTCAAGCGTAATGATACCCAAAGGCGCACCCTCCAACCCATCAAAGAACTTTTCCACCGCCTGGTTCGACATCTGAGCATCAGCCGGCACAGTCTGCTCAAGCTGAGTCAACTTGGCCGCCTGCACCAACGAGCCCTTCTTCTCCTTGCTCTCGCGAGACTTTTGCTTCTTGAGCTCTTCGTCCTGTGCCTTTCGCTTGATCTCGGAAGCTTCGGTAGCGGGGGCGGTGTCAGAAGTAGGGCTGACGGCAGTTTCATCGGTAGAGCTGCCACTTCCACGTCTCTTCTTGCTCTTGCTCATCCGCCTCTTCTTCTTCTTCTCGCCCTTCTCCACATCGGCTTCGTCGTCGGAAGACTCCGAGTCGGAACCGCCCATACCAATCTTTCGCATAAACTTCTCCCTCAGACCACCGGCAGCGGCAGTCATGACTGACTGGGCGTCCTCAATCTCCGGCTCGACCCTCTTGGCGCGGCGCGAGACTATAGCCATATGCGAGCGACCTTCTTGGAAGACATTGAGCATGTTGGTAAGAGGCTCGTCGAAGGGGATAGTAGGAATGGTGTTGATAGGGATGGAAGCGAGAGGAGTAGCGTCTTCGGGATCGAGCAAGACACAGCTCTTGACGAGCAGACTGCCCATGACCTTTTTGACCATCTTGGTCTTGGCGGGACCGACAGAGGGAGCAGTAAAGTTGATATCGGGGACTTCGACCATCTGATAGACGGGGATACGGGAATGACCAGAGCGGACGACTTGCCCAAGAGTCTCATAGTCGAGCTTTGCATCGATAGGCAGCATAAACACCTCGTCGATAGGCGTCATGGCTTCCTTGACCGACTTTTTCGCAAGGTTCAAAGCACCTTGTGTGATCTGAACAGTGTCGAAATCAAGATCACCGCCCCCTTCGCCAGAAGCGGCGTGCATCTTGATAAGCTCTTGAAGCTCTGATCGGCGATAGATGATACCGTGATGAGCACCAAGGATGTACTCGAGGAGTTTGGCGATAGGCCATGCGATGGGGAAGGCGATCCAGATCATGACTCGGACGACCTTGGCCATACGCGCACCGATGAGGAGACCGTATCGAGAGCAGATGGATTGGGGGATGATTTCGGCAAAGCTGATAAGACGTCAGACCAGACGAGACATCACATGTGCAGAAAGCGACTCACATGACGACCAAGGCAGTACTAATCACGACAGCAACAATACCTCCACCCAAAACGCCATCGGCAACCACAGGAAGAGCCTCGTTGACAATCATGTTACCGAGAATCAGGGTGGTGAGGAGCAAATGCGAGTCCTTGCTGCCAAACGGTCAGCTCTCATCTTACACGACATGGAGAGTCTTACCGGACGGGCATGATGAGCCTGGCATATTCCTGCTGCTTGGCTGTACCAGAGATAGACAAGACTTGAAGCTGAGTGGGATCAACGGAAAAGTATCTGAAAAGAGTCAGCTCGGATATTCTTTTGCGGACGTCCTTCGGACAAAGGTAGACAGGAAGACAATCGACTCACCCGAGTGTCAACCCCGCAAACATACCACTCAATGCCACCAGAACCGGAATCATACACGCCTCCACGATACCAGTCTTGTCCAAAGTCCTCTTCGTGTTACCGGCATGAGCAGCAAGGACGGCAGGGTCGATGCCCAAGGCCGAGACGGCGTGATTGAAGACCCATGCGAGAGATGAGAGTAGTGGAGTAGCCTTCATCGGGGGGTAGGACGTATACGGGTCTACCTCGGAGCCGGTGGCGGCAGCGATAGGGAGGAACGCGAGCGCGAGGAGGAAGACAAGGGCAAGCGGCGCAAAGGCCCCACGGGCCATACGCTTGGGCTGAGAGCTCTGCTGGCGGCCATATTGCTGGATGTTAAAGATAGAAAGGCGAGTGAGGGGACTATGATCTCCGTCTTCGCCGTCTGCAGGGTGGGGGTCGCTGTGAATTACTGAGGTGGTGGAGCGGGCTGCGGTGAAAGCCGATGTTTGGTTCGAATCGGGGTGTGAGTCACGTATATCGGGGGGAGGGGGAGGTTCGCTGGTGTCTTGGATCATTTGATGGGGGTGAATAGGTAGATGAGATGGAGAAAGAAAGAAAGAGAAATAGATAGAAAAGGAAATTCGAATTTGAAGTGAGAAGCAGAAGTTTGTGTGGCGATGAGCGAATTCAGTCATCGGCAGCCAAGACTTAAGCGAGCTAATTATAGGGGCAGCGGGGTGCGCCGCCTAGTCTCAGGGCACATGCGCTCATCTTCCCTTTCATCCAACTTGCTGTCTGTTGCGATGCTGTGCATAGGTGCAGCCTGGGCCCCGCCTGGCTGCATATTGCCTCGTACAGAATATGCTAAATGGAACAAAGGAATCGTGTACTCTCTCCTGAAGACACAACGAGCTTCCTCCTCTGTCGTCCTGCCCCCCATCGCCCCAAGCCCATCGATGTTGTTCAACCACTGAACTCAAAAGCCCATCCTTCTGCCCCCACTTGTACAAGCATCACAAGTAGCATCTACCGGCCATGTCGATTTGCGCCATACAACCGGCACAACCCAGATGTTGCAATGATCTCGGCGGCCGCCGCATCGTTCAACTTTCTTTCGGCGAGGTGGAATGTTGTCATTACTGGGGAGTACGGGAGTTGAGTGCTGCTACATTCTCTACTCCACCCTTCAGTAATGTGTCTCCGTCGGCAACACAGGGCTACTTGTGTTTCTTGTACTTGAATGAACTATTTTACAACGCCGGTTGCGAAAAAGTTACTGTCTAGAATCGCCGGTTCCAAAAGTGATTATCTAGAATCGCCGGTTAGGCAAAGAACTGTATCTCATGCTGTTTTGGGGCTCAATGCATAGCTCGGATTCACCGCTACATGCATGTAGGTTGGGGAGAAGATACAGGCGATATTGCCTGCGTTCTCTGCGGCCTCAACATACTGGGTACGTGGTCGCCTTCACAATTTTGCGGCGTATTATGGGCCAAAGTCGCCCCTCCTGAGCCGCTGTATGGCAACCGGCGATTCTAAATAATGCCCCTCAGCCAACCGGCGATTCTATAAATTTCGGGATCCCGAAAGATGAGCGGTTTGAGCGCGCCTAACCGCTCTGGCTGGGGGCGACGCGCTGACGCGCTGCTGGTCATGTTGGCCCTGCACTTTGCATCTCTCCGTAACAACTACTCTCACCCTCACCACCCATCCACCACTCGCTACCAATGCCATCGACCGCTTCTACATCTCTTCTCCACCCACACCGAACACCCCTCCAGAACATGGAACACGCCGACATGGACGACGCGTCGCTAGATGGCCCAGCCTCGCTGGAACGCGCTCTTGCGGCGTGGGCGGAGGACGATCAACAGCTGCAGGATGCTCCCATGCGTAGCTCCCCGGTTCAGGCGGCAGCGGAGGAGGACGAGGGCCAGGATCAGGAGGACGAGGGCTCACCTTCCCCTGCCGACTTCCGAGAGTTCCAAGACGACGGTAATGAGGAGGAGCTGTCGTGCGAGCTCAGGTCGGGGATGGAGTTTGACAACGCGGACTCTGCCAAGGTGGCGATCATCACTCACTCTCTTGCTCAGAGTGGCGCATCAGCGAAGGGCCAGTCGAACGCCGAGCGCATTCGCTACGAGTGTGGCAGCGCGGTGGACAACGGAGGGGCCAGCGCTGCGTGCGGCTATCACGTCACTATCACCTATCGCAAGAACGACAACAAGTGGGTTGTGGCGAATAAGAAGAGGTCCAAGCAGAACCTGGTGCATACCTGTACCCCGCTGGCTGGAGAGCGTCTGTCCCACAGCCGCCAGATCTTTGTCGAGGCAATGGTGAGTCCTCAGCGAATGGTTGCGCGTGAGAGTGTGCGTCACTGACCAAAACGAGTAGCTCAGGCAGCATTGTACCGTCACCCGAACTTCCCCGGCGAAAGACCTCCAAAAGGCCCTTAAAGACAAGCTGAACTGCGAGGTCCCCTTACAGGCCATCTATAGCGCCAAACTCGCCATTACCGATGGCGACGTCGACCGCCAGTCTGCAGCTTTCCGCCAGCTTCCTGCGTTGGTTGAAAAGAGGGGGCAAAGCGGAGTCGCCCCCACCCAAAACTCTCAGCTGAGAGTGGAGGGGGGGATGAGCCAACCGGGTGTGGTGAGGAAGAGGGGGAGGCCAAAGACGAGCAAGAAACGAAAGCAGCCGGACGGGACGTTGGCGCCGTTGGGGGAGGATGAATTGCCGCCTGCTGGTAAGCGCCGTTACCAGTGCGGGTTGTGTGAGGGGGGGGCGCGTCACAAAGCGAGGTCGAAGAACTGCAAGTACTTTGGGATGGCGGTCGGTGAGGAGTCGGAGGTGCCCAGGGACGACACTGACTGGCGAGACTGGGAGTAGGCGAGAGGGAGACCGGGAGGGAGAGACTGGGAGTAGGCGAAGGGGGGGACTAGGAGTAGGGGAGTGATATGTACAAGTAGTGCTGTGGCATACGTTGTTCTACAAATGCAGAAGGCATGTGAACCATGGGAGGATAACAGACATCAACCATGGCTACTCAATGACACCAATCAATACGAAAAAGACAAGCATTGGATGCATCGATAACCAGCAGGTTGCCGGCCTGAGTGAGTGCGATGAATTATCTTCAAGTCCAAATTGATTCCGCTCCAGCGTCGCGGCTGCGCGGCCCAGAACTCCACTTGGGTCGGGTCCAAAATAATTATTCACCCAGACGCGCCTCTGTTTTTTGGGAACCGGCGATTCTAGATAAAGACACTTTCCAACCGGCGATTCTAAATAATATCTCCTTTGATCGCACTCTGAGACTGTAGATCGTCATCTAGCACTAAGCAACGCATGAATTCATGCGACCTAACAGCATCACATCGTTTCTTTCCAGAACAGCCCGCACTGCTAGCCCTTGGCGTTCCTCTCTCTAGCGCTTAACAAAACCGACATGTGCGCCATATCATTCTTCCAATCAGCCGTTATCGCTGTCAATTGTGACGATACCCTGTCAATGTCCGCCACAGAAGTCGGCTGGTTCTGTTTACTTCGCTGTCTGATGGTCTCTATGTTGGACATGACCGTCTGACGCGAGGGGGCGGGTGAAAAGTCGAGCTGGGTGTTGACGGATGATGATGTGTATGAGGAGGACATGGTTTGGGCACCAGAAGAAGGGGGGTGTCGTAAACTTTATAGCCTACTCGTGAGGTTTCTCTGTCGCTCTGTAGCCCGAGCGGTTATCGATCACTAGCAGACGACCGACCGAGCTCCGCTATACGGCTGAGCTCCTCTGATTCTCCCGCTTTATGCTTGGAGGAATCACCGGCTCAGACTGACATTATCTCCGCTTGAACAGTCGTATCTGTAGCCTTCCCTTGCTACACCCAAACACCTCGCTCCACCCGACAAGATGGCGTCCCCAAGAAGGCAACGTCGGACTTCGAATAAACCTTGCTGCCAACTGTACGAGTAACTCGCTCGAAGAAGCCGCTCAAAGGGTGGTCGTTGGTCATACGAGTCATGCGGCGACTATACGTTGAAGCGCCTTCATTTGAGGTAATTTACAATAATTTATATATTCAATTCAATCTTTTATATCATAAGAACATATTATAAATGGCTAAATAAAAATTGCACTCCATTCAATAGCTTTCTACATACACGGACCTATACAGCACCGGAAGTTAAACATAGCCTCTGCCCGACCTTTCGCTGCGCGCTCTCGCTCGCTTACTGCTGATACTCTTCTTTCTCTCAGTGGGACATGCTACTCCGAGACTCCTACCCGAGCTCTGTATCCAACAGATCTGTCCTGGGATATGCAACCAGCAGAGACTGACGGCACAGCCAGGTCACAGCTGGGTGAGTGGCGAGCGCCGCGTGTACGTCAAGTTACTACCGTGTGTGACGACACCGCCACCGGGAACCCGACATGACACCGCCAGCGGAAACGCTGCTCAAAATCTCTAATAACTGGTCCCACCTAGCCAACGTCGATATTGTACAGACTAAACACTGTGCATCATCCAAAATTTCGCACACGTCTTCTTACAACTACCGTCTCCTCTCCCAACCGTCCTCCGCTGCTTCACCTCATGCCAGACGACACTCCCACCATCGGTCAATCCTCCGACCTCACACTCCAAAGAAGGCTCCAAGCTCTTCCTCGCGAGCTCCTACTAGCCATCATCAGCTGGCTTACCCTATCTCCCACCATCGACATCCTCTGCGTTTCCAGCGCCATCTATAACAAAAGCATACCGCACCTTTACCTCCACCCTCCGAGATTGGACCAAGATAACGTCGAGGCTTTCTACGGCCACATTCTGTGTTTGCGTCATGGGAGGCACGTGGATCACTATTGGAATGAATACTTTCATCGCCAAGTGGTGGTAACATATGATGTCGAGCTCGACGACTACTTTCGCCTCCCGCCTTTCCTCAGCAAGCTCTTCCTCCTTCAACATGTCAGAATGCTGTCCATCTACGACGCTGTCGCTCTTGCAAGAACGAATGAAGTCATTGCCCAATACCGCGCCTACCGGACTTATGTCTACCGCTGTACCCTCAAGACACCCCGAATCAAGGAGCGTCTCGAGGCTCCACTTTTTCAGGAAGTGAATGACATTGTGACAGATATCGGAGATCACAGATCCGGAGGGCTGGCTAGGAATTGGCTCTCGCTGCTAAGAGCAGATGATGTCTTTCCCAAGCTCAAGAATGTCACTTTGTACTTGCCTTCCAAGTTTACCTCCCCAGACCTCGTCTACAAATCGATGGTCAAAACGCTGCGCGCATGTCATCTCCAGAAGCTGTCAATTCATGGCTTGCCTCCGGATTCTTGCGCAACCTTCTCGAAGGACCTGTATGATGCGGCCAAAGTCACAGAGTGCCATCCCTACTAGCTACGGGGTGAGTTCTATTGTTGCGCAGAGGGTTTCACTCATTTGCCCTTCGCAGTTACCGGCGATATCTTCAGGAGCGAGCGAAGATGACTTGGTGAGATGTAGATGGAGGAAGGTGATGTTTGAAGATATATATGAGGCGGAGACTCATGCTGATGACTGTAGCTTACTTTGCTATCCGTAAAATGAGCAACTGTTGGAGCACGGGCAGACACGATTACCGCCTACAAATGCAGGAATATGACCACGATCCAGAGACTGCCCACCACGAGTAGCGTATCTGCGATCCACCAAGTCATCTGCAAAAGCGACTCGTTCTGCATGGTCTTTTTTATCCAGACAAACTACTCTATATAGACAGATTATTTCCAGCACCGAGTATCCCCAAACGCCAATCACTCCTCATATTCGCCCTCGACGCCTTCCTGCTCATACTCTCCTTCCTGCGCGTACTCTCCCTCCACCTCGTACTCTTCCTCCTCGAGATCCGCGTTCGCATCTACGAGACTATCAGCACCCCCTCATGACAAGACGAAAAGAAGAACTCACATTGATCATACTCGATACAGAGATCCGCCAAATTCGCCTCAGCTTCCGTAAACTCCTGCTCATCCATACCCTCCCCAGTGTACCAATGCGTAAACGCTCTCCTCCTAAAGAGACTCCTGAACTGCGCATGTGAGCGCTTGAAGACTTCCGAGATGGAGGTGGTGTTGGCGACGAGGGTGGCGGCGGCCTTTTGCCCGAGAGGCGGGACTTCGCAGAGGGTGGTGAGGGAGGAGTTGGGAATCCAGGGGACAAAGTGTTCAGAGTTCTTGTTGTGGAAGTCCCAGACGGCGTTCTCGACTATCATTCTCATCAGCATGTTGCCTCTTGGGGACTGGGAGAACTCACTATCACGCATACTGAGCTTGCCTCGGTACGCGACAGAGACCGTAAGGTATTTGCCGAAAGCGGGGTCAACAGCGGCGAGGAGAGAGCGCTTCTGGAAGATGGCGGCGGTGAGCTCGTGGACATTGGAAGACTACATCCGGATCAGCAACAGCAATAACTCTCGGTTGAGACAGGACATGCAGTGTAGCTCTTGTTGGCGCCAGCGACGAGAGGGGCGTAACCGGCGGTGAAGAAGTGCAGTCGGGGGAAGGGGACCATGTTGACGGCGAGCTTTCGTAAGTCCGAGTTGAGGACACCAGGGCTACAGAGGAATTAGTGCTCAATTATACGGGTAACGGACGAGACAAGCGCACAATCGCAAGGTAGCTAGAGACGGAAAGTCAGCGGTTTGTACACAAACAAAACAGACAACGTACTGGTGAAACCAGCCATGACCTTGGCAATAAGCCCGTTCAGGTCTTGGTACTGCGGCATAGGAATCTTCAGGTCGGCCGTGCAGATGTTGTACAGCGCTTCGTTCTAAAAACCCCATCAGCTTTGCCCACCGTGACCAGGAAGCCAGACTCACGTCGATGCAACAAGTGATATCACTGTTCTCCACCAAGTTGTGCGTCGAAAGCACCGCATTGTAAGGCTCAACGACAGTCTCGGACACCTTGGGCGAAGGGAAGACGGAGAAGGTGGCGAGCATTCGGTCGGGGTACTCTTCGCGGATCTTGCCGAGGAGGAGAGCACCGAGACCGGAACCGGTACCACCGCCCAAAGCTACGACACATCAGCTTGATACGATGGGGAGGGTGGATACGTACAGTGGAGGACTTGGAATCCTTGAAGAGAGTCAGAGTTCTCGGCTTGTTGACGCAGGACGTCGAGGACGGGGTCGACGAGCTCGGCACCTAGGAAAAGTCAGCGCTATCCGTATTTCTCATTTCCCGCTCGTCATCTGAGCGCTGCACTCCCGCAAGTATGCCTCCAACAACCATCAAAGAGAACCCCACTCACCCTCAGTATAGTATCCCTTCGCCCAATTGTTTCCCGCACCACTCTCGCCGTACACGAACGTATCCGGCCTAAACAGCTCCTTCAGCGGTCCCGACCTGACCAAGTCTACTACTCCGGGTTCGAGGTCGACTTGGATGGAACGGGGGACGTATTTCTTGTTGGACGCTTCGGTAAAGTAGACATCGACTGCGAGGGATGTGTCAGAATCGGCCCCGTGAAAAGATTGAGGGAAATACGTACCCTTGTCGAGGATACGAGGGTCATCGCTCGTGGCTCGTCCAGAATCTTGAAAATCACATTAGTCATCTCCTCCAAAACCCGCTTAGAGTCGCAGGCTTACTGTCAAGACCATGTTCCTGCACTTCCATCAGTTTTGTATTCATTGACAGTGGGGAGGGAAGAGACATACCTGAAGGACATTGGACCAGAAAGCACTTCCAATCTGATTACCAGCTACCCCACGACATCAGTCCCTACTCAAATCCTCCATCCAAGCGTAAACAAACCTTGTCCCACTAGAAAACACAGTCAGCTCCATTCCCTCGCCCATCCCGACATGCGTGCTTACCCGATACGTTGATGATTTCTCGACCCATGGTGCTGTATTTATGAGTTGTGGAGAGAAAAGAGGTGGATGTCAGAAAAACAATGCGGCGGGGACGCGAATGGACGGCTTGTGCGCGTGGTCGCGTGATGTCATCGCTTTTACGCGTCCGGCTCATGTGGCACAAACATTGCACGGTACAAATTACATGCTATGCCATGCACGATACCATCACACCGTCAGATCGAGAACAAGACCATGGGTACATTTATATGTTCATGGGAATCGAACGACTGGGCATTACATGTCTCCAGAACCCATACCGCCGAACAAGAAGCACGCGCAGCTACGCCTTTGTGTGAGCAGATACGGCTGCCAGATATCAAGATACTACCTTCTTTCATCTGATAAATCAAAGTTATCTTGGACCAAGCCCGAAAAGAACACCGCCAACTGCGAAAGGCCGATTTGAGCCAAATACGATCCTCCGAACAACGAAAAAGCTCACCTCGTATCCAACAAGGATGAGACTCTATGACCCCTGCTCCCTCCTCTCCCATATCCTCCGAAAGTCTTGCGCACGAATCTGGAGGTAACCCATGTATCGCAAGTGTCTGAGGATGACACGCGCGCAGCGCCTTGACCACGTCCCTTTGATAGAACGTTCTGACAGGGAATCCGAATGCAGGTGTATGAGGTTTTTCAGCTTGGGAAAGATGTCTTTCGAGCTGAGCATTGAGGTCCATTGCAGCTCCATCGCCGACATCATCCGCTCCGCAACCCCAATCTCTAAATGGGACTAAACTGTTTAATGATAGATACCTGTCATTGTGGATTCATTCGGGTGGAGCTCCGGCAGCTTGTAGTATTCGTATAACTCAACGATCACTTTTAAAGCAGCGGGATTGTTGCCTGCGGGTACCGCTACAGTCATCCGTAATCGTCCCTTCAAGATATCTACACATCGCCTTCTTCTATCTGATACCATAAATGCATCTCTATCCGCGTCTGAAAGATCAACGACAACTACAAATGGCTATATTGAGCCAGACCCTCTATACAGCGACACGACTCACCTCTCGTACCTAGCTGGGATCCATCCAATTGTCACCTCTGCCGCCCACGCTCCCAAGTATTCTGAGGATGTTACCCAAGAATCAGGGGGCAAGCCATGGATAGTGAGTCTCTGCAGACGACATGCGCACAACGCTTAGACTATCCTTGTGTAGGTGAGATTTTCGGTATAAAAGTCGGTAGGCAAGATCAACGTGACATTCTGGGGCTCGGGAAAGACGTCGCCCGGACTTTGTATTGGGGCCCAGCCTCAATCCTTCTCCTGGCTCATGTCCCCACCCTCACCACCAATATCAACGATAACGTCTTTCACTTTCCAAAACAGGGGAGCTTCGAGACGCTCTTTGATTCTGGGAGTCTTGATACTACGACAGTGGACCCAAGTCACAAAAGAGCGATGGTAAGAGACGACATGATCAGTTTCTGCAAGAACGGTAGTATCGCCATTGACCAACGTCTCGACATGCTGGAAAAGACTTACTCGTGCTGAGGAAACGCTCAGGTGATTGTAATCGTTGAGCTCAACCTCATATGTCGGCACCACCTGCAGTGGTGATGAAAGTAGAATTCCATCTTCCCATGGTGATCCTCATACCGTCTGTGACGCCACATGTCCGAGAGTTCACCATAGAACGCCTCGACGTTGTTTACCTTCATTTGTAGCGGGTGGACGTCGAGGTTCGGAATGCTTTAATGATAGAAAGTGCGGGAAACGCAGAGGGTGTCGATTGTGGGTGATAAGCAGAGCCAGTGGATGATAGCAAGCAAGAGCTCAGGCAGAAGAGCTTGGAGCCTTCTCTGCAGGGCGCCGTCGGTAGATTGGCCGTACATGATGGGAGTGTCGTCTGGCATGAGGGAAAGGAGCGAAGGACGGTTAAGAGAAGGCGATGGTGGTCGCAAGACGACGTATGCGGTGGCCAGGAAGCGATTCTGTATTGTGAGGGCTAGTGATTACATAGAGACCACGAACGGCACTCGTAGCGTTCCGCTGGCGGACGGAGCCATCTGATCACTCAAGCTGAATCTGGCTCGGTGATCACCGCGCTACTCACGACCCCCCAGCCGTGGCCTGATTGTGCCGTCAGCTGAGTAATGAACTGTGGATCGGATCGCGCTGCTCCATTTCCCGGGGAGAAATATCGTTGGATACAGAACCGGTGTAGGGCGCGCGCAGCTCGATTCACTAACGGGAAGATGGATATGATCTGAGCAGTGAGTGAGCCTAGCAGAAGACGTGTATGCGGTGTTGGACGACGAGCATCTCTTGAGATGTGCATTATTGCTTCTTTCTTAGTGTTACTTAGTGAGGCAGAGATGTCAAACATCGTTCCCGGCGGCGCTATCACTGCATCACAAAGTTGTATTCGGTTTCACGCGGCGATCGACTGCCCGAGTTGCATGAAAACGCTCCCCATCACCCATCGCCCTGGCACACAGTCAAAGCCCCCGAGATGATCAAACCAGACGGGTTTGCCAACCATCCCAGAAAGAATGTCCGCAGAGCTCCAGGTAGCACACAAGACGACAAAAAATGAACATCGCATCTACTCATACAATGCAAGCTGACTCGGAAACGACGTTTCGAAAAGCAGCGGAGGCGCATTGACATGCATGAAGGGCCTGCACACCATGCATTTGGCTTCTGACCAACATGAAAGATGAAAGATATGCACAGTACGTGGATATGCCATCGACGGCCGACGCGAGCAAGAGACCGACCGCGAGTCGGATCGAGCCGAGTCGTCACGGCCCTCCTGCCGTCTGCCCCGCTCGCCTTCATCGACAAACATGTGATCATGCCATCCCACCCCACCCCACATTCCGAGGGCGGTCTCCAAATTTCGGGATTCCGGACAGGATACGCTATCTTGATACTCGTACAGTCCGGATGTGATCTGGTTTGATAGTTGGAGATTGGCGGAGAGATAGTCGGGGTAGTCCGATGCTTCGGATCTCGGAGATGCCCGATATCGACGCTTATCAGCTCGTGCTTCTTCGTTGCTTCTCCAGCTTCTCGCTACTTATACCCAGATTGCCGACCTCTCTCTCCCTCTCCTCCCCCCCCCCCTCCCTCTCAATCTAAACCTCAACCTAAACCCCAACCCAAACCCCCCAATGACAACCCCCTCCTCCACCATCGCCATCATCGGCGCCGGCGTATTCGGCCTAACCACCGCCCTCCACCTCGCCCAGCGCGGCTACAAGCACGTCACCGTCTACGACTACCAGCCCTACCACCTCAACGCGTACAACCCTGCCGAGGGGTGCGATGCGGCGAGTGCGGATGTGAATAAGATTTATAGGTGTTCTTAGTACGTCGATTTCTTCCGTCTTCCCTGGGTTGGTCCGAGGGGGAGGGGGGGGAGGGAGGGGGGAGAGGGGAAGAGGGGAAGGGAAGAAGGAGAAGGGGAAGAGGGGAAGGGAAAAAGGAGAAGGGCTGACGATAAGGGTACATAGCGGCAAAGAAACAGAATACCAAGACCTCGCATTCTCCGGCCGCCCCATCTGGCTCTCCTGGAACGCCCTCCTCTCTTCCACCCCCCCCCACCTCCTCCCCCCCGGCCTCTCCCCCTCCGACACCCTCTTCGTGCCTTCGGGTTTTCTGAGGATCTCCGACGGCGAAAGGCTGGCGGCTTATGATGCTGATTGTCTGGAGGCGTTGAGGGAGGCGGGGTTGAGGGGGCATCAGCATGTTTCGGTGGGTGTTTTTCTTACTGCTTGGGGGGGCGGGGGGGGGGGGGGGGCGGGGGGGGGGGGGGGGGGGGGGTTGGGAGGGGAAAGGGGAAGGGGAAGGGGAAGGGGAAGTGTGCTAACAAGGGGTGTAGACGGAAGAAGAGGATATGAAGAGGCTAGAAGAGCTCGACAAACAAGACCCATCCCCAAACTGGATCCGAAAAACCCAAGCTCTCTCCCCCCTCACTTCCCCCCAAACCCCCCCTCTTACCCCCTCTTCCACCACCTCCACCCCCTCCACCACCGCCCCCTCCCCCGCCTCCTCCCCCACCACCACCCCCCCACCCCCTCCACCACCTCCCCCGCCCACCCCACCGCCCCCCCCTCCAAACCCCACGCCCCCACCCCCGCCCACCCCGCAATCCCAACAACCCCCCGCCCCTACCCCCTCGCCACAACCCTCGACACCTCCGCCGGCTTCACCTACGCCGACAAATCCTGCGCTTTCGCCCGCTTCCTCGCTGAGCAGGCTGGGGTGCGGTTCGTCTTGGGGCCGGAGGAGGGGAAGTTTGATGAGTTGCTTTTCGACGAGGGGAAAGGCGAGGGAGAGGGAGGGGAGAAGAAGGGGGAGAAGGAGAGGAAGGTTAGGGGGTTGAAGACTGTGGATGGGAAAGAGCATTTGGCGGATGTCGTCATCGTCGCTTGTACGTCCCCCCCCTCCCTCCCTCCTCCCTCCTCCTCCCCTCCTCCTTCCCTCCTTCCCCCCCTCCCCGCCTCTAGCACTCCCCCCCCCCCTCCCCCCCAAAAAAAACAACAAAGGCTAAGGCTGATGTATGTTTGCTAATAGGCGGCGGCTGGACCCCATCAATCATCCCCGAAGTGGAAGGTCTGCTCGAGACGACGGCCGGGAGCGTGGTCACTGTGCAATTGCCGAAGGACCGGCAGGATCTTTGGGATAAGGTGCGTCTTCTTTCTTCCTCCCCCATCTCTCCCCTTTTCCCCTTCCCCTTCCCCTCCTGTTCCTCCCCTTTTCCTCCCCCTCTCCTCCTTCGCTCTCAACAAAGACAAAGAAGAAGACAAACAAAAAAAAAAAGAAAAAAACAAGCTAACCCCAAACAAAAAACAGTACGCCCCCGAAAACTTCCCCGTCTGGGCATACGGCCTAACAGGGCACGAGTCGCCCGAGTATGGCGGGTTCTATGGGTTCCCTAGGACGGCGGAGGGGAAGATCAAGATTGGTTGTACGTCCCCCTTCCTTCCCTTCCCTTGCATTTTTTGTTGGAGAGACGGAGAAGGAGACGGAGAAGGAGAAGGAGAGAAGGAGAGAAGGAGAGAAGAGAGAAGGAGAAGAGGAGAAAGTGCGCGTACTGATGAGGAGATAGATCGAGGGAGGAAATGGACGAATTACCAGGTGAACCCCAAGACCGGCAAGTACGTCCCCCCCCCCCTCCCCTCATTCCTTCACACGTCGCCACGGAGCACAGCTAACAACCATCAGAGAACTCTCCACCCCCCTAACAGCCTACACCCCCACCCCAGCCACCTCCCTCCCCCTCCCCGCCCTCGCCCTCATCAAACACATCATCGCCCTCGCCCTTCCCGACCTCGCCCACCCGTCCATCGGCATCTCTGCCACAAGGATGTGCTGGTACACCGACAGCGTGGACAACAGTTTTGTGGTGGACTATGTGCCCGGGTGGGGGGGGGGGCTGTTTGTGGCTAGTGGGGGGAGCGGGCATGGGTTCAAGTTTTTGCCGGTTCTTGGGAAAGTAAGTCGAGCTCTGCGTCTTGCGGCTCGCGGCTCGGGTTCTTTTGGACAGGATGTGGAAAAAGAAGGGGCTGATGAAAATCATAGCACATAGTAAACGCACTCGAAAAGAAGCCAGACCAATTCACCAAAATGTTTGCCTGGCGCACCGCCGCGCCCGACGACAAGTATGCCAACGGCCTTAGAGAGGACAAGGAGACGTCGGGCAGGGATCTGGGGAGCATGAAGATGGGGGAGAAGGTGGACTGGCTGTTTTAAATAGGAATAGGGAAATAAGGAAATAGGGGTGCGTGGGTGTGTAGATACTTGGAATACTTGGGATATGCAATGGATGGAACCAAATAGACTGGAGGAGGGTGATTCGCCAAGAAGTGGAGGCACGTCGTGTGCCCTGGCCGAAGTCGTGGACTGTTCGGGTTGTGGGCCGAGAGTCACCGGGGACAACTGCGGAATGGAATGAAAGGGGGGCATCCGTGCATGTAGTATAACATTACGTCTCTTGACGATTGACTCTTGGAGTATTACCCCTCCACCCTCTACCCATCCTCCACCCACCCCACACCCCAGTCCCCAGTCCAGACCCCGCTCTCGGCCGCGTCATCCCTCAGTCTAATCCCCCCGCAGCAACCCTGGTACATAGGTATAACCTCATCCGGTGCCCTCTCTAGCTCTTTCTTATTCTTATCTGCACTGCATCCTTATCCTTATCCTTATCTATGCTCCTCCCCGCCCTCCTCCTGTCCCTCGCCCTCCCGCTGGCCTCGGCAGAGCATCTCAGCGACTCCCTCCAGAGCAAGGTGTACGATGTCATGAACCAAATCTCCACCCACTCGTACGCCCCTTTTCCTCTTGCTCTTCCCACGCTCACACGGGACACCCGGGAAGATGGGAGAACGGCACGAAAGCCCAAGCCATCCTCGAAGCCACCTACCCCGCCTACTCCATCTTCTCCCCCCCCCCCCCCCTCCCCCTCCCCGCCTCCCTCTCCCCCTCCGACATCTCCGAGCTCATCGATATCGCCAAGACCACCATGCGAAACCGCCCCCCCACCAACACCTCCGCGTCCGCCCGCGGCGGCAGTACTCTGCTGTCTGACGACGCGGCGGGGGATCCGGCGAGTTTGGGGATTACGATCTTGCTGGCGAATGCGAGTACTGAGGGTGCGGATGCGCAGGTGGATGGGGTGGGGTATGGTGAAGCAGCGGAAGCAGAGCTCAACTATCTCCTCTACGACGTCCCCCGCGTAAGCCCCCCCCTTCCCCCTCCCCTCCGTCCCAGAAGAAGAAGAAAGCTGACGCACACAGACCTCCTCGGGGGCCATCTCCCACCGCGCCTCCCAGCCCCAACTCTGGGCCGACAGCATCTCCATGGTCCCCCCCTTCCTCGCCTACCACGCCGCCCTCCACTCCAACCTCTCCCTCCTCCTCTCCGCGCACACCCAAATATCCCTCTACCGCTCCGCCCTCCAACAACCAGACACCAAGCTCTGGAACCACATCGCCGGCGGCTCGGGCACGGGCGATGCAAAGGACTGGGCGACGGGGAATGCGTGGGCGATGGCGGGGATGTTGAGGGTGTGGGCGACGTTTTATTGGTCCGGCTTTAAAGATGAGCTGGAGAGTCAGATGAACGATCTCGTAGAATGGATTGATGAGATTTTCACCGCGACGACGCCTTATATCGTGCGTCAAGTCTCCCACCAAGCGCGCGGGGGGGGGGGGGGGGGGGAGGAGGGAGCTGACGAGAATGCGCAGACTCGCAACGGGATCCTCAAAAACTACATTACCGACAATTCCAGTTTCGAAGATACCTCCGCCTCTGCCCTCTACGCCGCCGTCGGCCTGTACGTCCCCCTTCTCCTCCTCTTCTCCCCCCTCCTCCCCTCCTCCCCCTCTCCCCTCCTCCCCCTCCTCCCTCTTCTCTCCCCCATTGCACACAGCTGATTTTGAGCGTCAGCCGCCTCTCAACCCTAAACATCTCCTCAACCCACCTAACCACCTCCCTCACCCTCCTCTCCTCCCTCTCCTCATACGTCAACTCTACAGGCTTTCTCACCCAGACCGTCAACCCCCTCGACTTTTCTTCTTCCTCGGGCTCGGGGGTGGGGGAGGGGGATGGGGATGGAGGATCGGGCTCGCCGGAGGGACAGGCGTTTGTGGTGATGGCTTATGCAGCGCATAGGGAGTGGGATCGGCTGGGGAGGGAGGGGGGAGGGGGGGGGGATGGGTTGGGGGGGACTAGTGGGGCTTTGAGTTTGTTTGGGGGGGTGGGGTGGGGGTGGGGGTGGGGATGGGGGATGGTGGCGGTGGCGGGGGCGGTGGGATGTATCCTCTAGAGCCTGTCGATCGCCTTACCTAACGAAAACACGAAAACACGAAAAAGCATTCGCCTGCCGGGTGAATTTACAGTGCTAGAAAAAACCCATTCCATATACATATCTCTTTGCCTTTATATTGCCATCTGTCTAGTTGTTTGCTTTACTTGCTCTTACTTTGTTTATATTCATCGACACTTTTTTCTTTCTTTTTTTGTACTGTACACGTGTACGGAAAAGAATGCGGAAAAGAATGGGGTTTGGGTTTGGTTTGTACATACTTATACATATCTATGAAATACAATGTCGTGTACAGTACTCGTACTGTGGTGATCAAGCCTGCTCCTGAAGATATCACCACGTGTAATTGAGGGTCGAGTCCAAGTCCAAGTACGTGTCGCGGAAGACACAGACAGATGTGCTTGGATGAGGTCTTGGAAGAAGGAGAAAGAGTAGGTGTTAAGGAAGAAGATGCGGGGTGAGAGTCGGTCAAAGAGTTTCGAGTTTTTTGAGTTTTTTCAAAGTCTGTGTCCCCACACCCAGCACCCAGCTTTTCTCATATACATGAATGAGTGACAAGACGATAGACGATAGACGATAGACGGAGCGACCTACGTGATACGACACGAAGCGAAGCGAAGCGAAGCGAATAAGGGTACAAGTCGACCCGCGAAACGTGCGAAGCGTACGAAGCGTACGAAGCGTACGAAGCGTTCGAAGCGTACGGAGAGGCAAAGGACGATAGGAAAGACTCGGAGGAGACGGGTGGAAGACGATCAGGGTAGGGTAGTGAATATGGGCGTGTCGAAGTACGTAGGGCAGGGTTACTCGTACTAGAAGAGAGGAAGAGGAAGAGGAGGAGAACGAGGAACGTCACGAAGACGGAGGCGAGTACAGCTAATAAAAGTCCATGGGCGTGCAGGCGCTATGAAAGACAATGTCATGTACTCTACGAGTACTGAGTACGAGTACAGTACCATATAGCCCCCACCCAAGCGCAAGCACTCTTCATCTCTGTCTGAAACCCCGCCGCTCCCGCTCTCAGCCGATTGTGCAGCACAAGCTAATCGCATTTCTCATTTCTCATCCAGCGCCATCTAGCGCCATTCTCGTCATCTGCGACTTGAGAGCAAATCACCACAAAGAAAAGAAACTTCGTCTTGGGAGTTGAGACTGGGACTGGGACTGGCCCTTCTTGTGGTGTGGCCTTGCAGCACTGCAGCCTTGCAGACGCTGAAAGAGCTGAAAAGACCTACCGCTCGGCCTCTCGGCCTCTCAACCTCACCCAAATTCGCGGAGTCTGGGCATCTGGGCATCTGGGCATCGATGGGCGATCCAAGGATTTGGTTGATTTGGTGGAAAGTATTGGCAGCAGCAACAGCAGGACGAGTTGATGGACCAGCACCAGCAGGGCCAGGAGGGTCAGGAGGGTCAGAGGGGTCAGGAGGGTTAGGAGGAGGAAGGGGAGGAAGGGGAGACGGAGATGACTGGTCCTCACAGTACGAGTACAGTACTCGTACTCGTACGATACAAATCATGTTTGTTCCACCTTGCCGGGCAATGGTGTGTATTGTAGTAGCCCACAAAAGACTGTTTTTTCCTTTCGTCATCGACCGACAAACATCTTTGTGCAGTCAAAGATTCGCCCAATCAGGAGCACGCTTCCTCTTCTACCCACGCTCGTTCCCCAGAACTTCATTGCGTCGGTGAGTAATGATGCTGGTGGTTCTGCTGTGGATTTGTTTTTCTCTCGTCTGAATCGAATCATCAGTTTGCGAACCTTTCTCCCTCTCCCGTCGCTCCTCCTTCGGAGTCGACAAAGAAATTTGACGTCGCGTTGCCCGATCACTTCACGGGCACACCAGACAAACTTTCAACCTTTATTTTCGAGATGGAACTATCTTTTGGTGAAGCGCGTGCCCGAAGACATGCAGCTTCCAGTGGCGACCAACTTATTTGAAGATAGACGCTGTAATTTGGTTCCAAGGAATCAAAGAAAGCGCTCCGGACCTTGTCAACTCTTGGGCTAGCCTCGAGGAGCAACTCAAACTGGCATACGGGTCAGTGGGTCGCAAGCAGGTTGCGATTTTGCGCCTCAAAGCCCTCAGACAAACGTCTGCGGTCTCACGCTACTACACTTCGTTCCTCCTCGCAGAAGCCCATTATACTGGGGGGTACATACATCGGCCATGTCTCCGAGCCCGTAACCCTTTCCCCACCGATGTATTCTCGTATCAAGCTCATCAACTGTATACATCCTTCATCCATCCAGCCTATTCCAGGTCGACAGCTGGCGCCCCTAGCCGGATCTTCCACGCCACCTGTCACACGTAGCAAATCCCTGAAGTGGCACTGGCGCTGAGATGTGTGGATGGTTGAAGGACGCGCGGTGTACATATTCAATTCATATCATATTGTTCTACTCTTTCCGTGCGATAATACCAAAAAGGTTTTTTACCTTCTTTCAACCCTTTTCCAGTCCCCTCCCTGCTGCGTCCCAGCTAGGTCGTGACACCACCTCACCAACACCTTACAGTAGCCCACAAAAAATGTTATTCCTTTCGTCATCGACAGGCAAACGTCTCTGTGCAGTCAGCAGCAGCAGCAGCAGCGAGAAAAGCCTGATAGCCAGATGAAAGGAACGACGGAAAGTGATAAGCGTGGGACTTGGTCACATTTCTTATGTGAACGCGTAGCCGATGAGCTTGTGAAAGCGGTGGGAACGGGTCCCGGAAGGTCGCATCATACTTTTGACAGTATCGTGGGAGTTGCTTTCATCTCATATGTGAACACGTAGCCGATGAGCTTGTGAAAGCGGTGGGAACGGGTCCCGGGAGGTCGCATAATACATTTTGACAGTATCACGGATACGTACGTTCTCTCATCAGCGTGAGATTATTCATATGTGAACGCGTAGCCGATGAGCTTGTGAAAGCGGTGGGAACGGGTCCCGGAAGGTCGCATCATACCTTTTGACAGAACATGGATACGTACGTTTTCTCATCAGCGTGAGATTATTCATTTACCAAATTCAAAGTGCGCTCATCATCCCATCACGATGTATATAAGTAGTGGTTAGCATACCTTACTATGATCATTTTTGTCTACTTCCTTACTACTCCATACAAAGCGTTGCACAACACAGTCGGCATAAAATGAGTACCGGTAATACAGCAACAGAAATAACCCGCAGTGATGTGCACCACATCGACGATAAGGGGACTTGTTGGCGTAAAGTCGGTGAAGGTGTGAGTCTTGCGCTGCTCATACATCTACATCATCAACTCAGAGTGATGGTCACGGCGCTAACATCGCATTTTTCACAAGACTCAATACGAAGAGATCCCATTACCAAACCCGAAAAGGTGGGAGTCGCGCGGCCCTGGAAAGGGGAGCAGGTATATTAAGAGGTCGGAAATGAGTGAGCTTGATCGAGCGCGGGTGCGCGCCATGGGTATGTTTGATCTACAACATGACCTATCCGAGTCTAGCCTAGTGAGGTTGGCGGCTGCGTGCTCACGTAACATCAATAGGTGATCGTTATCGTCGCACAGACAAAAGCAAGAGGGATACCCAGCAACAAGAAAAAGTCGCGGAACGCGTTGCATCCCGCAACCAAGCCTCTGGCACAGGAGCCTACGACCCCTCTGCAGCCTCGGGACAATCTTACTCTACTCAGCAAGCCGGTATGACCAGCGAGCAAATGATGCAGTTCGACAACAGCTTGACCCCGGAGCAGCTTCAGTCTTATGGAGGCTATGACACCCAGTACGGTGGTAGTAGTAGCATGGCGCTTCCGTCTCAGCAAGAGATGGAGATGTTGGGTCAAGTGCACGACGAGACTATGACTAATCAGGCTTCGTCAATGGCCAGCTATAATCCAGAGCTGGATGAAGGTTCTGCTCTTGCACAGCAGTATATGGAGATCTGGGGGGAGAGCTACGAAATCGGAAATAAGAAGCGTAGCAAAAAATAGTGGCAGGTAGGGATGGTCTAGGAGAATACCTGAGGATGAGCCTAGCAGCGTATGAATGGTGTTGATGACCACTTTGAAACTCGCCTTCATCCAATATCCCATGAACTCAAAAGTCCAGTTCAGAACGCCTCATCATCCTACGCCAATTTGACCAACATGCTCACCATAGCACCATAAATGTAAGTGAAGCCTCAGTATGACAATCGTATAACATATCTGGTAGCAATCAACACTCTTACTTGACTTGGCGCGACTCTCCCTTAGCTGCTACATCAAGCTTTTCCATCAAAGAGATCAGTTTGGATATGATAAACAGTCTGTCGGTGCTGAAAGTCTATCTGTCATCTATCAAGACGACGCGAGTTCGGGGCAACTTCTTTTTGGGGTATTGGTGAAACCGGCCTGATGTGAAATCGTTGACGCGCATACATATCCCTTGTCAGGTGCCAGATGTCAAATGAGAGATGATGACAGGACAATATGAGAAGCTCCCGATCGTGCAGCACAGCTACCGCATTTTCATCTAGCGCTATCGTTTCCTTGAAAGCGATCACCACAAAGGAATTGGTCTTGGGACTGGCCTTCTTGTGGCCTTGCAGACGCTGAAAGAGCTGCCGGTCGGCCTCTCGGCCTCGCAGAACAGTACGAGTACGATACAATCATGTTTGTTCACCTTGCCGGGCAATGGTGGTATTGTAGTAGCCCACAAAAGACTTTTTTTTTCCTTTCGTCATCGACCGGCAAACATCTCCGTGCAGTCAGCAGCAGCAGCAGTAGCGAGAAAATTCTGATATCCAGATGAAAGGGACGAAAGTGATAAGCGTGGGACTTGGTTCCATTTCATATGTGAACGCGTAGCCGATGAGCTTGGAACGCGGTGGGAACGGGTCCCGGAAAGTCACATCATACCTTTTGACAGTATCATGGATACGTACGTTTTCTCATCAGCGTGAGATTGTTCAGATACCGACTTTAAAGTACGTTCATCATCCTATCACGATGTATATAAGTAGTGGTAAGCATACCATACTATGATCATTTTCGTCTACTTCCTCACTACTCCTTCTAAATCGTTGCGCAACAAAGTCGGCATAAAATGAGTACCGGTAACACAGAAACAGACATAACCCTTGATGAAGTGGACTATATCGACGATAAGGGGACTTGTTGGCGTAAAGTCGGTGAAGGTGTGAGTCTTGCGCTGCTCATACATCTACATCATCAATTCAGACGGATGGTCGCGGCGCTAACATCGCATTTTCCACAAGACTGGAGTGGACGAACAAGGCCAGTCGGTAGCGCAATACGAACCAATCACATTACCAGGCGTGCCAAGGTGGACGTCGCGCGGCTATGGCAAAGGGAGAAGAAAAACCAAGATTTCGGAAATGAGTGAGCTTGATCAAGAGCGAATTCGCACCATCAGTATGTTTGATCTATAGCATGACCTCTCCGAGTCTAGCCTGATCGGCTGCGTGCTCACGTAACATCACTAGACAATCGTTATCGAGCCACATCTAATGACAAGAGGCAAACCCAGTACCAACAAGTAATTGACGCGGAACGCGTTGAATACCACATACACGAATCTGACACAGGAGCCTACGACCCCTCTGCAGCCTCGGGAGAATCTTACTCTACTCAGCAAGCCGGTATGACCAGCGAGCAAATGATGCAGTTCGACAACAGCTTGACCCCGGAGCAGCTTCAGTCTTATGGAGGCTATGGAACCCAGTACGGTGGTAATAGTAGCAAGACGCTTCCGTCTCAGCAAGAGATGGAGATGCTGGGTCAAGTGTACGACGAGACGATGAGTAATCAGGCTTCGTCAATGGCCAGCTATGATCCAGAGCTGGATGAAGGTTCTGCTCTTGCACAGCAGTATATGGAGATCTGGGGGGAGAGCTACGAAATCGGAAATAAGAAGCGTAGCAAAAAATAGTGGCAGGTAGGGATGGTCTAGGAGAATACCTGAGGATGAGCCGGGAAGCGTATGAATGGTGTTGATGACCACTTTGAAGCTCGCCTTCATCCAATATCCCATGACCCAAAAGTCCAGTTCAGAACGCCTCATCATCCTAATACGCCAATCTGACCAACATGCTCACCATAGCACCATAGAAGCCTCAGTATGGCAATCGTATAACATATCTGGTAGCAATCAACACTCTTACTACATTTGGCGTCACCGCTCGACTCAGATCAGTTTGGAGATGAGAAGCAGTCTGTCGTGGCTGAAAGTCTATCATCTATCAAGACGACGCGAGCTCCGGGCAACTTCTTTCAGGGGTATCGGTGAAACCGGCCTGATGTGCAATCGTTGACGCGCACATATCCCTTGTCAGATGCCAGATGCCAAATGAGAGACGATGGAAGGACAATGTGAGAAGCTCATTCATATGCGTTACATTGCGAATTGCAAGCGAATCCCCCGCAACACAAAAGTAGTGAGCTTGTGAAAGGAAAAAGTGTTAATGATCCAAAGGGTCTCATTCTACTTGGAAGACCGCCCCGCACGTTTGTTCAGCGTTGTTTCAATCATTCAATACACGACCCAGCGTTGGTTTGGACGTATAAAAGTAACGAAAAGATCACCAGTATGATCAGCCTTGGTCTTTCTTCCATACTTTTCTTGCCTTTTTGATACAAGCATCACACGGTCAAAGGCAGCTATACAATGAGCAACGGTACAGAAACAGACATAACTCTGGAGGATGTGGCTCGTATTGACGAGAAGGGTACCTGTTTCCGTGAAAGTGTGCGTCCTCCTCATTATCCGGTCCAAACAGCCTTCAAGTGGTTACGGCGCTGACATCTTCTTGGTGATAAGACTGAAAGGAACGAACATGGCCAGCTGGTGACCCAGTACAAAGAAATAACATTACCAAAAGTGATATGGCATGACGCGAATAAAAAGAAGATCCCCATGACTGACAGGAGTGAGCTTGATCGAGCGCGCGCTCGTGCTATCAGTACGTACACTGCTGCTCCTTCGTCTAGTGAGGTAGGAGATTGTAGACTAACGCCGTTTGAACAGACAAAGGCTACCGGGACAAATACAGGCAAAAGAAGAGAGCCGCCCGGGAGCAAGAACAAAATGGGGAACGGTCCTTCAACATCCTGACCCCTGATCAGATGTCATACTACAGCTATGGCACTCAGTACGGTGGTGATAGCAGCATGTCGATGCCTCCGTCTCAGGAAGGGATGAACACGATGAGTGGAACATATAATGGCACGATGTCTAATCAGCCTTCGTCCATGTCCAGCTATAATCCAGATCTGGATGAAGAGTCTGCTCTTGCGCAGCACTCTGATGCTCACTGGTGGGAGAGCAGCGAGACTGGAGATAATGAACGTAGCAAGAAATAGCAAGCCCTCGGATCAGCTTGTAGACTATGGTGTAAGGGGATGACTGACGGAGAAGGAGTGGAATATGAATTGCATTGATCGCATTGGCATGCTCTGAGAGCGCCCGACCATTTGGTGGACATATGATCGAAACAAGGGAGACATCGTGCCCCGCGTGTTCTGTGGGATCTGGCGGCGAGTAGGCGAATCGTTGCCGACATCTGTGAACGTCACGGAAACCTTTCCCAACGAGCCAAGCCCGACAGCAACTCCGCCGCCTACATCCATTGTTCCGTCGTTATATAAAAGAAGTAGAGACAGGATCATTAAAGCCTCACGTGACTCTCTTTCTAGTATTACATTTTTTTTTTTTCGCAATGAAGAGTCAGGTCAATACCTTCGAAGTTTTGTGTATCATCGTAGCTCATTTCTGGCAAATCTCGAATACGTGTTTGGCAGTAGGAAATAATCTTCTTCTGAATGATCTCTTCCATGATGACATCTACTACTCCATTAGATGCCAGCGACACAGCCGTTGGGTTGGATATTTATACTCATCTAGAAGGGAAAAAAAAGCATCAAAGAAATCAAGATATTCTTATCGGGATAAGTACCAGAATATCTTTCATACACCTGAATGTCACATACGAGATCCTTTGAGCTTCACCAGCTGGGGCATCGGAAGTACCGGAGTCTTTGATCACAACCAACGTCCCGACACGACACACCCGAAGAAGGAGGTATTGTTGTCGGTGATGCCCTCGCTGACGCACAAGCAGACTATGATCCCAGTCCAGTCATTACAATGAGTTATCCATTCGTCAAAAGAGGGTAATGCAATATGTCGTGCAGGGTATCTATGGTTCTAACAGGGTATCTATGGTTCTAAGTCTAAGAAAGGGTCGTGAAGAAAAGGCAAGCAAAATGTCCGGTTTCGTAAAAATAGTCAGTATCAAAAATAGTCCGTTGAACAAGATCCACATCTTTTCCCTCCAGCCATCTCCGCCTTCGTGTCTCCGCCTTCGCCCACCCCACCGACGGCCCCGATCCAGTCCATCTCCCATCTCCCATCTCCCATCTCCCATCTCCCATCTCCCATCTCCCATCTCCCATCGCCCATCTCCCACCAAGCCTGAGCCTGAGAATAACAGCCAGAAAAACCCCACGCTCAACGCTCTAACACCCATCCTTCAACTTATTCTTCGGATACTCATAACCCCCCTCCGCCAACGTCGTCAGATTCGGGTTTGAGTAAATGTTGAGATGGTCGGCGATATAGTCGGCTGTGGGGTAATCTAATACGTATGTATGTGTCAGCTTTTCATTTTATTCGTAGCGCGATAAGAAGAGAAGATGGAGAGACAAACTCACCATCAGGATCACAAGTAACACTAATCCGATCCGCCTTCTGATACACCCGAATATAGTCGATCCGATGATAGTTCGGCCATACGAGGTTGTGAAAGTCGACGTTCTGGAAATTGTTGGACATGTGGAGGTTGACGCGGAACGCGTTGGATACCACATCCAAGCCTCTGACACAGGAGCCTACGACCCCTCTGCAGCCTCGGGACAATCTTACTCTACTCAGCAAGCCGGTATGACCAACGAGCAAATGATGCAGTACTACAAAAGCTTGACCCCGGAGCAGCATCAGCATTACGGAGGCTATAACACCCAGTACGGTGGTAATAGTAGCAAGACGCTTCCGTCTCAGCAAGAGATGGAGATGTTGGGTCAAGTGCACGACGAGACTATGACTAATCAGGCTTCGTCAATGGCCAGCTATAATCCAGAGCTGGATGAAGGTTCTGCTCTTGCACAGCAGTATAGGGAGATCTGGGGGGAGAGCTACGAAATCGGAAATAAGAAGCGTAGCAAAAAATAGTGGCAGGTAGGGATGGTCTAGGAGAATACCTGAGGATGAGCCTAGCAGCGTATGAATGGTGTTGATGACCACTTTGGAACTCGCCTTCATCCAATATCCCATGACCCAGAAGTCAAGTTCAGAACGCCTCATCACCCTACGTCAATCTGACCAACATGCTCACCATAGCACCATAGAAGCCTCAGTATGACAATCGTATAACATATCTGGTAGCAATCAACACTCGTACTAAATTTGGCGTCACCGCTCGACTCAGATCAGTTTGGAGATGATAAACAGTCTGTCGGGGCTGAGAGTCTATCATCTATCAAGACGACGCGAGTTCGGGGCAGCTTCTTTCAGGGGTATTGGTGAAACCGGCCTGGTGTGCAATCGTTGACGCGCACATATCCCTTGTCAGATGCCAGATGCCAAATCAAAGATGATGAAAGGACAATGTGAGAAGCTCATTCATATGCGTTACATTGCGAATTGCAAGCGAATCCCCCGCAACACAAAAGTAGTGAGCTTGTGAAAGGAAAAAGTGTTAATGATCGAAAGGGTCTCATTCTACTTGGAAGACCGCCCCGCACGTCTGTTCAGCGTTGTTTCAATCATTCAATACACGACCCAGCGTTGGTTTGGACGTATAAAAGTAACGAAAAGATCACCAGTATGATCAGCCTTGGTCTTTCTTCCATACTTTTCTTGCCTTTTTGATACAAGCATCACACGGTCAAAGGCAGCTATACAATGAGCAACGGTACAGAAACAGACATAACTCTGGAGGATGTGGCTCGTATTGACGAGAAGGGTACCTGTTTCCGTGAAAGTGTGCGTCCTCCTCATTATCCGGTCCAAACAGCCTTCAAGTGGTTACGGCGCTGACATCTTCTTGGTGATAAGACTGAAAGGAACGAACATGGCCAGCTGGTGACCCAGTACAAAGAAATAACATTACCAAAAGTGATATGGCATGACGCGAATAAAAAGAAGATCCCCATGACTGACAGGAGTGAGCTTGATCGAGCGCGCGCTCGTGCTATCAGTACGTACACTGCTGCTCCTTCGTCTAGTGAGGTAGGAGATTGTAGACTAACGCCGTTTGAACAGACAAAGGCTACCGGGACAAATACAGGCAAAAGAAGAGAGCCGCCCGGGAGCAAGAACAAAATGGGGAACGGTCCTTCAACATCCTGACCCCTGATCAGATGTCATACTACAGCTATGGCACTCAGTACGGTGGTGATAGCAGCATGTCGATGCCTCCGTCTCAGGAAGGGATGAACACGATGAGTGGAACATATAATGGCACGATGTCTAATCAGCCTTCGTCCATGTCCAGCTATAATCCAGATCTGGATGAAGAGTCTGCTCTTGCGCAGCACTCTGATGCTCACTGGTGGGAGAGCAGCGAGACTGGAGATAATGAACGTAGCAAGAAATAGCAAGCCCTCGGATCAGCTTGTAGACTATGGTGTAAGGGGATGACTGACGGAGAAGGAGTGGAATATGAATTGCATTGATCGCATTGGCATGCTCTGAGAGCGCCCGACCATTTGGTGGACATATGATCGAAACAAGGGAGACATCGTGCCCCGCGTGTTCTGTGGGATCTGGCGGCGAGTAGGCGAATCGTTGCCGACATCTGTGAACGTCACGGAAACCTTTCCCAACGAGCCAAGCCCGACAGCAACTCCGCCGCCTACATCCATTGTTCCGTCGTTATATAAAAGAAGTAGAGACAGGATCATTAAAGCCTCACGTGACTCTCTTTCTAGTACCTTTTGTTTTCGCAATGGCCGTGAGCGCACACGCGGAGACCACCCTTGATGAGGTCAACTACATTGACGGTCAAGGGTATTGCCATCGCATAATCGCGGAAAGTGTATGTGCTTTCGACGACGATGTGGATTCAACACTCCACTGACAGCCTCCGCTCCTGCTATTTCAGCGTCATGTCAATCATGTCCTGCAGCACGCATGATGCCAGTGAGCAAACCGAGTGTTTTTTGGATGAGAGCGATGAGAGCCTCGTACCTGGGGCATTGCGCTAAGCTGGTCAATAGTCAACGCGGTCCAGTGTGCAGAAGCCAAGGGCCACGGTGTCCAAGCGCTGGACCACGCTTCTGTGTCCAACGCCTCCACGGAGGTCAGAGTCAGGTCAATACCTTCGGTGTTTTGTGTCATAAATCTTGAATGCGTGTTTGGCAGTAGGAAATAATCTTCTTCTGATTTGAATGATCTCTTCCATGAAGCCACCCACTACTCCATTTTATATGATGCCAGCGACACAGCCGTTGGGGTGGGGTTGGATATTTATAGTCATCTAGATGGAAAAAAAAGCATCAAAGGATCAAGATATTCTTATCGGGATAGTACCAGAATATCTTTCATACACCTGAATGTCACATACCAGTCCTTTGAGCTTCACCAGCACAACCAACGTCCCGACAACACGCAGAGAAGGAGGTATGTTGTCGGTATACCTCGCTGACGCGAACAAGCAGACTATGATCCCAGTCCAGTCAATACAATGAGGTATCCATTCGTCAAAAGAGGGTAAATGCAATATGTCGTGCAGGGTATCTATGGTTCTAACAGGGTATCTATCTATGGTTCTAGGAAAGGGTCGTGAAAAAAAGGCAAGCAAAAAGTCCGGTTTTCGTAAAAAATAGTCAGTATCAAAAATAGTCCGTTGAACACGATCCACATCTTTTTCCTCCAGCCATCTCTCCGCCTTCGTGTCTCCGCCTTCGTGTCTACGTCTTCGTCACCGACGGCCCCGATCCCATCCATCTCCCCACCCATCTCCCCGTCCATCCCCCATCTCCCATCTCCCATCTCCCATCTCCCCACCCGCCTGAGCCCGAGAACACAGCCAGAAAACCCAACAACACCGCTCTAACACCCATCCTTCAACTTATTCTTCGGATACTCATAACCCCCCTCCGCCAACGTCGTCAGATTCGGGTTTGAGTAAATGTTGAGATGGTCGGCGATATAGTCGGCTGTGGGGTAATCTAAATCAAATCGTCATGTATGTGTCAGCTTTTCGATTTTTGTTCGTGTGGCGATAGAAGAGAAGATGGAGAGAGGAAAATAGGAGAGGGGAAAACAGGAGAGAGGAAAGAAAGAGAGAAGGAGAAAAGGAGAAGGAGAAGGAGAACAGGAGAAGGGTGGTTTGGCGACGGCGAGTCATCGAGAGGTAGCGCAGCACGGACAATGAGGGCACCGATAGATTCAAGTACACCGAGCCTCCCTAGTACACCAACTCCCCGCGAGCACACCCCAAACCCCAACCCCAACCCCAACCCCAAAAGGAACCAGAAACAAAACAAAACAAAACAAAACAAACGACTCAACTCAAACTCACCATCAGGATCACAAGTAACACTGATCCGATCCGCCTTCTGATACACCCTTATATAGTCGATCCGATGATAATTCGGCCATACGAGGTTGTGAAAGTCGACGTTCTGGAAATTGTTGGACATGTGGAGGTTGAAGATCTATTTTCTCTTCTTGTCAGCTGCAGTCCACGGTGTGATTGGAGAGAGATAGAAAGAGAAGAAATGAAGAGGAAGAGGAAGAGAAACAGAAAGAGGAAGAGGAAGGGGAAGAGGAGAAGGGGGAACGGGAAGAGGAAGAAGGAAAAGGAGAAGGAGAAGAAGAAAAGGACGTACCAGCGCCATAGGCTCCTCCGGTATAATCCTCCTCCCCACCTCCGTCTTCTCATTCTCCCTAATCGCATCCGCATAAACCGTCCAGCTCGTCTTATTATCACTATACCACGTAATATACCCCTTCCCCCTATCCTCCGTAAACGCCTGATACTCCATCCCAAACATCACAAACTGCCCGCTCTCCCCCTCATAACCCTCGACGGAGTCCTGGTTGTAGTAGATGGAGGAGGGGATGGTGGTGAGGGAGGAGGCGGCTTGCTGGTAGGTGCCGCCGAGGTAGGAGTTGAAGGATGTTATGGAGGTGTTGTATTGTTCGACGGAGGTGTTGTCGTATTGGTAATAATCGTCGACTAATGCTCCATCAGCCCACTACCCCCCAGCCCAAAGCCCCCAGCCCAAAGACAGAAGAAGAAGAAGGAGAAGAAGAAGAGGAAGAAGGCAACGTACAAGGCGCCAACTGCAAACTCTGACTAACCTGCCCCACCCCATCCGCAATAACGATCTGCGCCTCAATAATATCAATCTCCGGCGCCGCCCTCCCCACCCCCACATTCGGCCCCGGGTGGTCTTCCCCCTCACACGTGCACGACGGCGTGCGCATACCGGGCAGGACGGAGAGCTGGCCAGAGTTGGAGCCCGTGTTGAGGGCCGCGGTGGGGCCGGTGCCGTTTGTGTAGGTTTGGTTTTCGAGGATGCCGACGTCGCACGAGTCGTACGAGTATCTATCGGTACGTGTCAACGGGTGCTTTCGGAATGGAAGAGGATAAAGGGCGGGAATGAGAGAAGGAGGAGACGTACGGCCAGAATCCTTCCGTACTAGCGCCATACCCCGGCCTCCCCAAATTCCCCATCGTCCATATCCCCGGCCAGAACCCTCCAATATCAGAGACCCCCGGGAAACTCGCCGACACCTCTATAAACGCATTCTTGTTGAAGCAAAGCTTGTTCCAGGACTGCACCATGCCGGACTTAAAGTTGAGGTCGTGGATGGGTTCTTGGGTCATGGTCATGACGAGGTGGCCGTCTTTGGTGGTGACGGCGGAGGGGTCGAGCCATTCAAAGTCGCTGAAGAGTATGTCAGCGGGATTGAAAAAGGAAAAGAAGAGGAGAAAGACGTACCCGGTAGCCCAGTAGTGAATGTCCATAGCAGTAAAGAACGGGTCGTCGCCTTCAAAGAACGTCCTCCCCTCCTTCTCAAACTCGTCCGAAAAGACCAACTGCCACTCGCCCCCATCATGCCCCTCCCTCGTATACGCCCAGCTCGGCGTATCATTATCAATCATCTTTGGCAACCCCGCAATCTCGGGGTACTGCCCGCTCGCATTGATCCCCCCGATATTATACCCCGCCGTCGCACTATAATTCTTCGTGCCCCCATACGTATCCTGCCACCAACTCAATATCGGCCACCCCGCGAAAATCATGACCAGCCCGGCGCCCATGACGAACAGCGTAAACATGTTCGCCCAGCCCCGCCAGGAGAAGAGCATGAAGGGCGTATCGACGTCGTGCCGCGCGAGCTCGGAGGGCGTAAAGGCATGGAGATAGTCGTCGGGGTCGTCTTCATCATCACAAGGCGCTTGCGGGTTCCCCCCCGCCTGCCGCATCAACGGTCCCCTCAACTGCCCATCGCTCACACCCATGCCCGAGCCGCCCATCCCCTGCCCGCCGGCGGAAGGACCCATATAAGACCCCGTCGTATACGTCGATGCCACCGAATTGCGGTTGTTGGCAATGGAGGGCGCGGGGGACAGGGCGTTGGACCGGCCGTAGGGGTCGTAGGCGGTGTAGTCGTGGGAGGCGGTGGAGGAGGAGGTGGACTGGCGTTGGTAGCCCGGGCGGGGGTAGGCGGATTGTTGGAGGAGGGGTTCTTGGTAGCCTCCTTGCGGGGGGATGGAAGAGTACATCTTGAGGGGTGTGCCGGGGGAGGGGAGGGAAGGGATGCTAGGATACCCTGTGTAAGGATGATTAGAAAGACAGAGGAGATACTACAAATGGACAGGATGAGTGGCGAAGGCCTGTGCGCAGGGATCCAAAGTTCTAAACGGGTGCATTTGCGGGAGGAAGGGATGTGGAGAAGCTGGAGACGGATCAGCTCGAAATAGCCTCCCTGTCTGCCCACACACCTCGTCCCCACCACTCGTCCCCCCCGCCTCCCCTTCAACCGACGCCGACGCGAGCACAGCCTGGGAGATTCGGGCTGTCTGGGTATCAGGGGAGGGCAAGAGGCGAGACAGGAGAAACGAGAATAACAACAACGGACAAATGCCGCGTAAAAGTTGCAGAGGAGCCCCGCCGCGCGCACGCCACCCCCTGGCCAATACGCCGCACCCGAGCACGAGAGCGGAGCATGCACACGGAGGCCACCGAGGCGGAGGAATGCATCTCGGTAAGCACAAAATGGGGTGGGTGCAGCCTGCGTACAAGGGTACCCCCCCGCTCGTCTTTTAGCAGATGTATACCATAGCAACAGCGGTGTCTGAAAGCCGTCGGCTTCGGCCGCCGGTGACTTAACCAGCGCAACGCACGCGCCTCTCTTTTTAACGCACCAGCCGCCGTCCTGAGCGTAGTCCTGAACGATCGTTAGCGGTAACTCCGCTCTTTAGCATATCACCCTGCACATCTTCTTATCTGATATGTACCAGTACGATGGACATGCTTGCGGGGGGGAGATCGGATCTACGAGAGATAAGCACCGCGCAGCTCGCAAAGCTCACAAAGCCTCGTCAAAGCTCGCAGCGATTGCATACAGTCTTCTTGACGGTACATTTCTCGCCCCCCCTCCGGGCAGAATCTGCATCATGACATGCACCGCTGCGCTCAGCATATCCTGAAGGCAGCTTTGCATCCATACATATAGTCCCCCCCATTTGTCGGCCGCCGCTGATCAACGAAGCAAGGTCCGCCGATTCAGAATGACTTTTGCCAACAGCGACTTACTCCTCCATAGCAGCAATCCTCCTCGGTCTGCTGGGTGGAAACGCTGGGAACCCGATAATTGTAATTGTTCAGCTGGATCACGCTCTTCATATACTCTGTCTTCACTCGTCTTCAAATCTTACTCGGAGCTCATCGGGGACCGTTCGAGATGTCCAGGAAGGATTAGCCCAATAAAGCGAGCGAGCCTTTCAAACGCTTATTCTGGAGCGTCAGAATCCACAAGCTTGAAATCCGGTTGGTTGGCTGCCCTGCCTCTTGGAAACCTTCTAAAGACTATTCATTGAGAATGGCTCCGTACTGGATGGCTCTATGAAAACGTTATCAGCATATACAGACGCACCTCAAGGGGTTGTGTACGTATATACACTAGCTCTGTCTCCAACATAACATGGTTGGATCTGGGTTTTGCGGGTGGCCCCCCTTCGGTGGGATGAGAAATGTGCAGCAAAAATATCTTGTAGTGAGAAGAAGCAAAGAATGACTTCACTGTCATGTACTTGTTTCCCAACGCGCTTCGTCGAAAGGATGGCTCTCTCGATCTCCCCATGACTATACCAGAAGATATCGGGAAAAATTGTTATGCTATAACTCTGCCTTTCAAACAAATGCCGATCAGACAATAAAGACTCCCGGATTGAACCGTGTTGGCTGAAAATGGCATGAACGAAAGTAGCGGTCGGTCCTGTTTTAGCATTCCTTTCCTTTGCTACGAGGTATATAGGAGCTTGGATTTCCATACTAGCTGATGCACTTTGCAGGATAAGCAAAGCCTACCTCGAATACGAGTACAGCAGCAGCAGCGCATGAGAATGTTTGTTGGTTGCGCCGTTGCTCGGATCGACGAGGCCCTCGGAATCTCTCCCGAAGTTTGCGGGCCCGTCTTCAGTAGTACAGACCGATTAATCACGACTCGCGAAATAGATGATGAAGGCAAAGATGCCAATGTACACAACTTTGATCCATTCTGCACCCAGCTATCATCGGCTACGCTACAACGGGGGCGCGAGCCCCGGCATACCAGCACTTCGCAACGCTTCCAAAGATTCACTCCACGACCCAACCAACCTCTGGAACTCTGGACTGAAATCAGCCCATCCTTCTTGATGGTACAGTCTTCTGGCCGTGGCATTGGCAACTCGCGTCTCCTCCAACTGCACAACTTCAAGGGCGCCATCCTGAATGTCCCGAAGTGTGCCTTGGTTGAGATCCGTGGATACAATCATTGTCCTGACAGACTTGGCCTCCGGAAACTCGTGTAACTCGTCTAGCCTCAGAATCGGAAACCCCTCTCTGTTTTGCTCTGCAAGGCTGTCTTCGAAATCGGCGTTGCTTTCAGTTATACGTGCCATGACCGTGTCCGGTACGCTAATGTCCAGATTACCGCGGCTGATGGCCCAAGCCGCGAGCTGCGCACGAGCGTTCCAGAAAGAAAGCTGCGTAACATCAACAATGGTGAGATTGACACTCGGGCGGCTGTCTTGATAGTCGCTGAGGACCTTTCGGTTCCACGCTGATGCTTTTCGCATCCAATCCACACCTCTGACAGTCGACATCAGCTCATAAAGCCCAAGACGTCACTCAACACAGAACACTGATTGTGAGGCGCGAAAAAGAAGACCCACCTTGAAGGACGACTACGCAAATACGACAGCTGCCGCTCTATCATCGGATTCCGAGCTTCTATCCCCGCCGCTTCCCTCACCCGCGTGACCTCTTCCGCCCAAGAGGTAGCCTGGGGCGCTACACGCTGCCTGGCCTCATCAACCTCCTCCGGCCCCAGCTCTTGTTCTTCTTGCTCTTCGGGCCAGAGGAGGTCATTGCCTATGTCGGTGTCGTACGCTAGAGACGAAGCGGACAGGAATGCGGGTACGTTTTCTGGGGCGGATGAGGTGAAGGTGTTGGTGGATGGGTCGAAGAACCTGAAGCTGTCTTGGTTGACATCTTCCCAGCCTCTAGAATTGTTGTTGGACATGACCGAGTCTGGGCTTCCTTGTGCAGTCTTTGTGGGAGGGATTCGAAGCCGATAGAAAATGAAGCGTGGTACTTGCGACTGGCAAAGAGGTCGGGTGTTTATGTAGTTTTTTGCATGTACGCTAATTTGTGGGCAATTGCCAGCTGTTCACCACCCTGTTCGTCCTCATGAAAAGACTGTTCGAAGGCCATCTTTTGCCGAACGAAACATGCTGCTAAAGATGGGACAAGTGGCAGTTATGGTTCTATTCGAGCTCTTGCAAGACCGTATTTAGTTTTCCGTGGGATTGGATACTCTGAAAGGCGAGCTGAGGCGACGAGATGTACAACGAACCAGTGACAAAGGTGACATACCAGACTCCACAATGGATAGAACTGCTCCAAGCTTAGAGAGTGGGTGTAGGAGACTAGAAAGTATGCGGGCGGTAACAACGTCGCATGATCTAATATAGATTTTTTACCCCTTTGTCAGCAGCTGGGTCGAATATGACCGCAGCTCCAAAAATAATCCGCTATCTATTGGATGATATTCCAAGGAGATTGGCTGGGGGTAAGTTGTGAGGAGGCAGGAGTCTCCCCGCATCGGGGGCTCTATCACGGTCTTGCGCCTTTTTTCCGGCATTCTCTTTGAAACGAGGTGTAGCAGAGCGTCATGTCCTGATTTCGTAGCTGCACTTCGGGCGCCGCTGTCTGATATGCATCATTGAATACTGTTCAACCGGTCTCCATATGATAGCCACCTAGACAGACTAAACATCACGACGTAGAAAAAGGAGTCAAGCCCTGCACAATCATTTACTCCAATGAAATTGGCAGCCCCGTCACACCCGTCTCCCGCAATACCTTCATAGATTCACTCCACTCATTTACCAGCTCCTGAGATTCTTCGTTGACCGCTTCTCCCCAATTCTCCACGTCTTAAGTCTGCCTGATAGCCGTATGACAGCTTCGCACAGCTCTCAAACGGCTGTCAGGCAGCACAGTACCGGTAGACCCGTCTTGGATATCCTGCTCTGTGCCCTTGTTGAGATCCGTAGAAATAAGCACTGTCTTAACCCGAAACGCGTCATACAACTCGTCTGGCCGTTCTATAACGAGCCCCTCCATCTTAATAGCATGAATGCTGTCAGCATACGCTTTTGTATTCCCTATCGCTGTCTGTTGCATTGCGTCTGAGACGTCAGTGTCGCGCTCTTCGATAGCATGGTCAAACAACTCCGAAGCGAGCGCCGCGCGATCATTTAGATGATAAAAGACCACAGCACTGACTTGTCTGAGCGGTACAGTCTTCTCTTCGCTGCCTCGATACTGACTGAAAATATCACGATTCCTTTTAGATGCCTCAGAGATCCAATCCGGGCCACTACAGAACCATGTCATCAGCTCTCCTCAACCCTTTTTGGCTCTGATTGCTATAAAGCACGCGCTGTGACCAGACCTACCTTGCAGGCCTCATACGCAAAAACACCAGATTATGCTCCGCCCGTCGATTATTTCGCTCAATCTCTTCCCCATCGCTACCTTTATCTTATAAATGCAGCTGATACATCCACCTGTCCACCGTTTTCCTAGTCCGTAGGCTTATGGGCTATTGCTGCTGCATCGCATCCGGCTCTGGTGAAATATGCTCCCGATTTTCACTCTCATTCTCCGATGCTTCGCCTTCGGCCGGATCGAAGGTATGGTTCTCGTCATATTTGATATCATAGCTTCGCGGAGGGGTCGTCGAATGCAGCACTACCAGTGTCTGTGGCCTCAAGGGTTGAGGAGTTCTTGGTATCACGTTCAGACATCGCAGGCGTAGCCGTTCCTTGACGCCGGTCTGTCACATCAGGCGACGTGTACTCAACGTAGCAGCCCCGTATATCGTCCCATCACATTTTCATGTATATAAGAAAGGCTGGAGGCTGGACATAAAGACCTCGTCGACAAACCCCCTTGGCTCTCTCTTCTTCCCTGGTGACCTTGACCTCTTATTCTTCTTTCCACCTCTTATTGTCCTCAGCGGCCACTTCACATCTGAGTTCCGTTACAGCAAAAGTGGCATAACGCCAGACAATATCTGAGACCATCGAAGCCATGAGCCCTTGAAGGGGGGGGTAAGAACCAGCAGGATTCAAGACTGCATTCAAAAACGAACTACGGGTGGCAATCGAGAATATGAAATTGTCGTCTGGCAAGCTCTCTTTGTCCGCTGCTGAAACTAGCCAGCCTATGGTCCATTACTACAATGGCTCAGTCATTCCCATATTACGCAACGTCTCAAAGGAGTCACTCCAAAGGGTGACCATCCCTACAACCTCTGGATTACGAGCGAGCTCTGCCGAGCCCGTATCGGAGTGTATCCACTGCGCCAGCTTTGTGTTGGCAGTCAGTACCTCAACCAAGTGCTGACTAGAAAACTCTCCAGTAGATCCTTGCTGTATGGCTTGTGCGATTTCTTTGTTCAAGTCTAGGGACATGATTAGAGATGCGATAAGATGTGAGCAGTCCGTCGCTACCGGTTTTGCTATCGAGCCGTTCTCTTCAATCAGATCTCTGGCGCTGTCAAACCAGTTGAGAGTACTTTCGACACCTGATCTCTGCACAGTATCTGGAACACTGTCTCCCAGAACGCCACGGTTGAAAGCCCAGAATGCAATCTGTGCTCGATCATTGTGGTACAAGTGTTCCACAGTCTCGGCATAGCTCAGAGTAAAATCATCAAATGGAGTTTCTCGTCGAAGACTCAGGAGCTTTCGGTTGTTAGCTGTTGCCTGCGCAGCCCAGTCTGGGCCTCTGGACAGATCATCGCATCAGAAAAGGTCTATCCGACAAAAAGGCAGTGGCCCACCTTGTAGGCCTCGAACGCAAACAAGATATGTGCCACTGCATGGAGGTACTTGCGTTCCGCACTTGAAACGCTGCCTCCTCATTGATAGGGACGCGTGGCACATTCTCGAGCCAGTCTTGTACTTCCGGTAATGAGTCTAGCATCGCACGTATCGGCAACGGATCCCATGTCGGCCCTGGTTGTCGAGGATCATAAGGCCAGACAATGTCGTCGTCCCCCTCGGTCCCGTACGCTAAGCGCGCAGCCGAAACAAAGTCTGGCATGCTGACAGGGACGGAGGCGAAGTCTTGAGTTGATGGGTTGTAGAATGTGAAGCCGCCTGCGTCGTCGGCGCCGACGGGACAGCTTGATGACGATTCGTGCTCGTTGTCATCAGCCATTGTAAGTTACTGATGTGTGTAGTGAGTTGTATAGAGAAGACAAATCAGCGTGCGCCATTTACGCAAGGCGTTGGCTCGGTCGCTCAAGCGGAGAATATCCATATCCCTTGGCATCGGCGGCAGTAGAAATCTGTGGGAAGTTTGTGAATGCAAGCTGCACAACTTTGCAGCATGCCTTTGTCCTGGGAAGAAGATTACTAATTGAGACTGGAAAAGGATTTCACCTTACCTTTGTCCTGGGAAGAAGACTACTACTTGAGGCTGGGAAGGCAATCAACAGTTCCGTTGATCATCTGTTGCGTGACGGTGTCCGAACTACTAGAGATCGCGGTTCTACGGACATGCTTCCGATCGTAAGTGTTCCAATGTATGTTCTTTTATGGAAGGTGCAATATCGAACTGTAAAACTGTACGTCTGGCAGCAATTTCATTGTCAAGCTGTAAGGAAGAGACACAATGCGGTGAGCGAACGTAGGCGGAAAGTACCTGCTCGACGGTATGACCGCATGTCTCCCTATACCTAATCATCAACCCGCCGTTTCGCTATCGATCGAGCATACCATCGACCTTCTACCGCGGTAGAGGAAGGCCTTCCATCCCCGCGTCCTGCAAATCTTTCAAGGTATCATTCCATGAACTGAGCAGTGTTCGGAACTTGGGATCAAACTCCTTCCAACACTCTTCGTCATCGAACCCCGCCCTGATAGATGCGTTGTGCTTTCGTATGAGTGACATGAGTTGGCTAGGCGGCTCAGTGGCGCCGTCCAGTATCTCCTGAAGGAGTCCTTTGTTGAAGTCTGTGGATACGAGCACAGAGCTGATACAACCCGTTTCGAAAGATTCAGCTGGGACAAAGGGCGGAACCCCCTCCTTAGTCAACTCAGCGGCGCTAGTCTGATATTCCGTGTCACGCGCTTGTGCATCTGATCGCATTTCCTTCGGGACGCTTAGATAGCCAAGCCTGAGCGCCCAACTGGCAAAGTCTGCTCGCTGATTCATCAGCTTGTATGTCACAGCGTCAACGACATTGAGGCTGAGCTTGGCATCATCCGGTTTGCTGTTTTCTTCTCGATATTCGCCGAGCGCCTTTTGGTTGCTGGTGGCGCCTTCTTGCATCCAATCTAAGGCTCTATGAGAGTAAAGATCTCAGCATGCGCATTGCTCATATATTCGATACTGTTACAGTCATAGGGAGACAAGACGCACCTTGAGGGTCGCATACGTAGATACGACAACTGTCTCTCTATCCCCGGATTGGGGTGTGCGGGTAGCGTATCGTGCGAAGCCCGAGTAACGTCCGTGAGCCAGCGGTCGATTCGAGATACTGTTTCGTGCCTCGTTACAGTTTGCCTTTCCATGGTATTGCCTTGTTCTTCAGCTGGAATGAAGAGGTAGTTGTCAGAGTCAAGATAACCAGAAGACTCCCCGTTGACATCCTCCTCGACCACTGTTGAGTTTTCGTCATGAACGGACATTGCGAAACCTTGTGTGTGTATCTAGAACGTAATGTTGGAAAACAAGATATATATATGCTACACCCCAAGGCAACCGCCGCCTGATAATACCTGAACCATTCGGTGCTCGGTCTCCGATTCGGTCGGTCGAAAGGACGGATCTCCTTATAAGTATTGTTACGTGGCATAGCAGAATGGTACCGGATACCTTCGTATTCGATTTTGGACCAGTACCTATTATTGTCCACGGAGATATACTGCAATCCACATATACGCATGGTCTTTGTTTCCTCACTCTCTGGTTGGAAATAATACCACAATCGAATGGGCTGACCAAGAAGGGCGGGACATAAGGAATTGGGCCGAGAACAGAATCTGGGTGGTGATATGATGAACAGTGATCTGGCTGCGCAGAGCATTGGCCTTCGCATCCACTCTTCCATCCCGGTCAGCTACATAGCATAATGTATATACAGTACATGACTCTACAAACGACCCAGTGTAAGAGCTCATATCGAGAGAGTGCAGCTTCGACGATGAAACCCCGGACTACGGTCAATTGAGATTACGATATAAGGCTTGATAGTGTATTTCGTGGATTGAAGTATGACTAAAGCGATTGGTAGCAGCTGTGAGACGAGTTGGAGAGGGAAGTGAGGGGGTAAAAAGAAAGGAAGGTAAGAACCGCCGGTGAGGAGAGAAAGTCTCCTCCTGCCGAGCCTTTCATGAAAACCCAGGTATCATCGACTTGACACTCAGTCCCGACGAGTCTTTGATACCCAAGACGACCAGCTCGAAACGTTGCTCCAAAGATTCACCACAACTGCTAAAAACGGAGAACGCGATTTTCATGACTTGGCACTATCTGTCTGGCTCGTCTTTTCGCAATGGGGTCCCTTCATGAACAGAGGGCACAGAGCGATGCTTTCATCAACCGACAACCGATACATCCCACAATATACATAGCACAGATATATTCGTCTCATGACCCACGGTCCCAAGACTACACATACTGCACGGCTTGTACCTTTACCTTACCCCGGTCGTCGGACCAGTGTTCCCCTTTTTGGCCGTTCTGCCGTCGGGAGTGGTGGGGGTGGATTGTGAAATTGGATCATGCTAATGATATTGAAGAAGAACGAGAAGAATGGGAAGAATGGGAAGAAGAAGAAGGAGGAGGATGATATATAAAGAGGGATGCCGAAGGAGACTCGAGGGGCGATCACCGACGGCCATCCACCGCCTTGTTTGGTTCGGGCGCGCGGCATTGTCTGGGGGTGTGCAGGGTTGCTTGTTTCTTTTGCAGTTGACATTCTTCTTTATTCGACCATTTGACCCGAGTCTGCTTACAGACAGAACGTCACAGAGCGTATTACACATTCATTCAAACCAACTAATAAAAACGCTCTCTCTCTCTCCCTCTTCCCTTCTTTCCCGATCCCTCCCAAAACTCAACTCGACCATCGCTCCATCGCACCCGTCATAACGTCAGACGTTCCAAGAATCCTAAGAATACCCCCTAGTCTCCCCAATCGCACAAACCCCAAACACCCCCTCCCCCAACCCGGCCTCGCGCGCAGCAGCAGCGAGCATCTCGGGCGGCTCGGTCAGGCGCTCGGCGGTCATGCGGAATGTACCCCAGTGGATGCCTAGGGCTTGGATGCATTTCTACGCCGCACGCTTTATCAGCCTAGCTCCTGAGATAAGGAAGACGAGAAGTCAAGAAGATGAGCCGGAAAAAGAGGAAAAGAGGAAGAGAGGGCAAGAGAAAGAGGAAGAGGAAAAGAGGAAAAGGAAAAGAGGAAAAGCGAAAAAGGGACTCACGGTATCCCTAAAGATCCGCACACTATCCCCCGGCGAAGCATGCATCCCCGACATGCTCATCCTCGGAAAATACGCCCCGATCGGGATCAAACCCAGCGTAAACGGGCCGAGCCTGTCGCCGATCTCTTTGAAGGCGGGGCAGTATGGGAGGTGCGGGGGAGGGGGGAGGTGCGGGGCGTTGGAGGGGAAGTGGAGGGAGGGGGAGTGGAAGCAGTAGCCGGTGTCGCCGCCGAAGAATACCTGGGGGGGGGGGGGTTAGTTTTGGGTTTATGTGGTGGGGGGTGAGGAGGGGAAGAAGGGAAGGAGCGAGAAAGGCAGGGGAAGGGAAAGTGGTAAGAGGAAGAAGAAGGGAACGTACAGAAGTAGGCCCAACCACCCCAGGCCTCACATCCCTCGCAACCCAAGACGACCAAAGCGAATTGTCCTTGTCCCAGAGATATCGAGAGGAAGTGTGTTGGCATGGGGCTGGGTCGGAAACGTCAGTCAGTGGTCATATTCTCCATCTCCATCTCGAAAGATGAGAAACTGAAAGGGCACATACTGCAAGTCATCTCCACCTCGCCGACACCATCCACAACAACCCTCCTCCCCTCCCACCAATCCATCTCCACCACCCTCCCTCCCTCCTCCCCCTTCTTCTTCCCCTCCCCCTTCCCCTCCCCCTTCCCGCCACCGGACCCGGACCCGGACCCCAACCCCAAGCCGGCAACCACATGCCGGTTATTCAACGGCATAAAAAGCACCGGCTCCGCGCCATACTGCTCCTTTTGCGAAGCCAGGACGGAGGCGAGGGTGGGCAGGTCGAGGTGGTCGTAGTGGTTGTGGGAGATGGCTATGATGTCGATTTGGGGGAGGGAGGGGATTTTGCAGGGGGTTGCTTTTCGAACGTCAGTTGGGGGAAGGGGAAGAGGAAGAGGAAGAGGGGAAGGGGAAGAGGGGAAAAGGAAGAGGGGAAGGGGAAGATGGGGGGTACGTACAACTATCGCGCTTCGGACCCAATCCCCAGAAAGCCATACCCTCTCCCAACACCGGGTCAAACAACACCCTCACGCCTCTCCTTCCCTTCCCCTCTCCCGTTCCCGTTCCTTCGTCTCCTTCTCCGAGTCCTACTGTACCTACCCTCCCTCCAGTCGGAGGCG
This sequence comes from Cryptococcus floricola, assembly GCA_006352305.1. Lineage (NCBI taxonomy): Eukaryota > Fungi > Basidiomycota > Tremellomycetes > Tremellales > Cryptococcaceae > Cryptococcus > Cryptococcus floricola. The sequence continues at coordinate 1,592,613 of CM016934.1, read as the reverse complement.
CAGTCGGCTTGGTGGGAAACTCGACAAGCACAGAAGCATGCCCCAACCACGTCGCTTTCAGCTTCTTCTCCCCCTCCCCCTCCCCCGCTCTGCCGTGCGCGGTGTCGTTGAGGAGGGATGCGCCAAAGTCTGGGTTGGGGATGTGGGGGATGAGGGTTTTGGCTTGGGCGCGGGTGGGGTCTTTTGTTGTTGCCATCTGTTTTGGTATTTGGTTTCAGGGTTTGCTCTCTGTGTCTCTGTGTTGGGGGAGGGGAGGGGGGACGTACGAGGTATATAGTCTGCATACGATATCAGCTCATTGATTCCCCATCACAGCCTATACAGAGCACGTACCTTCAAAAGCGGCCACAACGACTAATCCAATCCCACCTCAAAATCAGCACCTCACGCTACACGCTACACACTAAAGAGAAAAAGAGAGACTGACGGGCCAAGTATACGACTCCCAGGGGTTGTGGAACTTGGTACCATGGTCGTTGGACCAGTGGGCGGGTCTTGTCTTTGTCTTTGTCCCTGTCTTGGGGGGTGTGCCGTCGGGGGAGGGGGAGGGGTGGACTGTGATCTTGGTCATGCTGTGATACTGAAGAAGGATGAGAATGGGGGGGAAGAGAGAGAAGAGAAGGGGGGGGTATATATACGTGGGAGATGGGATGGGCGGGGCCGATGCCCGGGGAGATGGGAGATGCCGAGGGAGATGCCCGACGGCGAGTGTCTATCTGCCCGTTGTTTGGCCCGGGGGCGGTTATCCCATGCAGTACATAGTTGGCGTGCGTCGTTGCATCAACGCCTCACATCCCATACAGTTGCCACAAATCAACACATTTGACGATTACATATTCCCTCTCATCTCGTCCATCAACCTCTCGCCTCGCCTCGACAAGTGAAAAAGAAAGAAACCGTGTATATCTAGATCCTCCCTCCCTCCCTCTGTTTAATATCGCTTCCCATCTCTCTCCGCACGAGTGTATGAATTAGAATTAGAATTAGAATTAGAAATAGGATAAGAAAAGGAAAAGGAAAAGGAAAAAGTTAGTGAGCGGAAAGATGGAAAATGGAAAATGGAAAATGCAGGAATCGAGAAAACGACTCCGTGTCCGTCCCTCTGATCCGGTATCATAGATCTCAACCCCCTCTCCCCTCTTCTCCTTCTCCCCTCTTCTCTCTGTCGCCGGCTGTCATGTGTGGCAAAGAAGCAGGCGGTGGGCGTTTAGTACTACACCTCATCAGCATACACCCCAAACCAACCCAAAGCCCAAAGAACGGCGAAGGGAGCAAGAAGGGGGAAGGGGAAGGGGAAGGGGAAGAGAAAGAGAGACACACCTTTTCACCGGCAAACCTGCCACTGGCGAACCGTCCAAAGGCACCGCACAGAGAAGTACAGAAACTGAGCGCGAAAGCGGCGAGGGCACCCGCCGTGAGCCAGTTCGCATTACCCTACCCACCATCAGCCCCCTCTCTTTCTTTCTCTCCCTCCCTCTATACAAAAGAAGCACTTACATAACTAGCAGAGTACCCCGCATCCCTAATCTTGTGCTTGACCAGCGTCCAAAACACCATATCCAGCACAAACGCCGCAATCGTGATCAACAGCCCAAACAGCGCGCTCAAAGCCATCATGATGGTGAGGAAGCGCGAGGCGCAGAGGGTGGCGAGGGCGCCGAAGAGGAGGGAGAGGAGGGCGAAGAAGCCGGCGATGGGGTGGAGGATGAGGGCGCGGGTGAGGCGGTGGAAGTTTGTGGTGTTGATGTTGAGGTTGCTGCTTTCTTATCAGCTCTTGTCTTCTCCTTCCTCTTCTTTTTCTTCCTCTTCTTCTTCTTCTTTCCTCTTCTCTTTCTTTGTCCACGAATAAAATAGAAAGGGACGTACTCGGCACCCCAGACTTTCAAATCATACCCCACATTCTTCGCCGTACACTCCCCCCCACCGCCCTTCAAACACTCTCCCAAAACGCCAAACACGGTGGTTTGGTTGTTGACGGAAGCTTTGAGGAAATTGATCTTTTCCCAGGCGGGGGGGGAGACGGAGACAAAGATGAGGAGGACCATGGCGCAGAAGGCGAAGAAGAGGCCGGGGAAGGCTGGGGAGGGCATCGTGGGCGGGTGTTTTTTTTCCTTGTTTTCCTCTTTGGGCGGGGCGGGCGGGGCGGGAGGGTGTTTGTTTCCCTTCAGGTGGTCTGTCTGTCTGTCTGTTGTTTGTCGCGGGGTGGTTTATAAGTATATACTGTTCAGCCTGGGGGTGGGTGGATTATAGTCTTGTTTGTAAACAGAAACAGAAGAACGAAGAGATGGATGAAAGAAAAAAGGCAAAAGGGCAAAACGGGGGGCGCCCAAGCCCAAGCTCGTCCATCGGGGGTTACGTCATGGATCTCTTTTAGCAGCGATTATAACGATTTCTGGGCCTGGCCCGTCTTTACGGCAACGATATTTTCTGCTGTCCATGCCATGCATCTATCTATCCTATCTGAGTGAAGGTATAGGAGGGGAGGAAGGGGGAGGAGGGGATGGATGAGGAAAGGGCCTAACTATCCTGGTGTGTAAGGTAAGGGCAGACACTTTCAAACTCACTTTCCCACGTGGCCATGACGCTTCTTCCCTCTTCCCTTCTGGGCCGCTGGCTGACTTGCCGCTTTGGTTCTCCGGATACCGGCAAGTTAAATAAGAATGATGATGATATAGATGAGATGATGCCGATGATGCAGTGGATGCGGGGCGGGGCGGGTTCATGCCGGCATGGATGAACCCGAACCCTTTCAACCCTTTCCGGGGAATGTTGTGGTTGTTATCTGTCGAGGTGGGATTTGGGTTGGGCTTATCTAGTTCATCTTTGGGGTATATACGTATAGGGAGCCAGAAAAATGAATTCACCGGTGTAAAAAGGAACCAAACTCAAGCTGCTGTGATAGAAAAAAGAAAAAAAGAAGACGACAAAAAACGCATATTAAAAAAAAACCCTCTCCTGCTCCTGCAGCTATTGGCCTATGAGCAAAAAAAGATGGAGAGAGGGAAAGAAAGTGAAAGTATAGAACAGAAAAACAGAAAAACAGAAAAACAGAAAAACAGAAAAACGGAAACAGATGATTGAGTTCAAAGAAGCATTGACCGCATCAACGCAACGCAGGTACGCAACGCATAGACGCAGGTAACGCAGGTACGCATAAACGCAACGCAGGGACGCAAGGGGCGCAACGCAGGTACGCAAAGGGGTATATGGGGGTATACTCGTACTCGACAATGGTCATGGTCGGATTCGGTGGATCGGTGGGGTGGGGACAGTAGTTGGATTTGGCGAGGGATTTGGCGAGGGATTGGCGAGGAAACGGCGAGGGATTTGTGAAACCAGGAAGGGGCCAGAGGGAGAAGGGGCAGAGGGAGGAGGGAGGAGGGGCCAGAGGGAGGGTGTTTCGATGATTTACGATTTTACGATTTTACGATTTCGTCCCCTTGACATTCTGGCTCAACCATTGAAGACCTTCAAACAACCCTTCGCCTGTCGTTGCGCAACTAACCCAGAGTAAATCGTGTCAGCCTCGCCCCCTGTCCTGGGATTTTAGAGTGTTTCGGGAGTATAGCGTGGACTTGAGAGAAGGGGAAGGGGAAGGAGAAGAAGGAGGAGGAGGAGAAGGAAAAGAAGAGAGAGAAACGTACCTAGGATGCACATACCAACTCCTCTCCTTCATCCTATGCAACCCCAGCTTTTCTGTCACTTCTGCTGGTGACATGGCTAGTTACAATCAATAATCAGCTTCCCTTCTCACAAGCTTGAAAAACCAAAACCCAAAAACCAAAAACCAAGAAGAAAAGAAGAAAGAAGAAGAAGAAGAAGAAGAAGAAGAAGAAGAAAAGAAAAGAGAGTAAACCCACCACCCGGCAAATCCTGTTTATTCGCAAAAACCATCAACAAACAATCCCGCATCTCTCTATCACTGAGAATCCGCTCGAGCTCGCCGCGGGCCTCGTCGATGCGGTCCCGGTCGTTGGAGTCGATGACGAAGATGAGGCCCTGGGTGCCGGTGTAGTAGTGGCGCCAGAGGGGGCGGATCTTGTCTTGGCCGCCTACGTCCTGTGGGCGAGTTGCGAGTTGCGAGTTGCGGAGCAACGAGGAACGAGCAACGAGCAACGAGGGCGGGGGGCGGGGGGCGGGGGGGAGGGGGGAGGAGGAGGAGGAGGAGGGGGGGTGGGGCGATAGACGAGTTTGAAGATGGACGAGCGTGGAAATAGACGAGCGTGAAGAGGAAGAACGAAGTAAGACAGAGAGAATCAGCCTTCCCTCCGAGCCAAGCAAACAGGGACAAGGGGGGGGGCACATACCCAAACATTAAACTTGACATTCTTATACGTGACCGTCTCGACGTTGAACCCGACGGTGGGGATGGTGGTGACGCTCTGGTTCAGTTTGAGTTTGTACAGGATCGCTTGGTCGCGCCGTTAGCTTCTGGTCTCCTGTTGGGCGGATGGGAGAAGAAGAGACAGAGAGAAAGAGGCGGACTCACTAGTCTTTCCCGCAGCGTCAAGACCCAGCATCAAAATCCGCATCTCCTTGTTCCCAAACAATCGCCCAAGCGCTTTACTCAATTGTCCACCCATCTTTTCTTTCCTTCTTTATCCTCCTTATCCTTCCTTATCCTGCTGTCTTTCTGTCTTTCTCGTCGAAAGAGTCGAGTCGTAAAGGCGCGCTTTGTTCGCCCCGCCTTGTTATCCTGATTCCTTATCCCTCTCGTTCTTTACTCTCACCCAAGTGTGTCCTGAGTAGTGGCTGAGGGTGTAAAGGAGCGGAGTAAAAGCTGGATGCTTGATGAAGAAGGAAAGAGAAAGAGAAAAGAGGGGGAGAGGCGGTTGGGATGCAGGAGAGGGGAGCGGGTCTGTGCAACAACAAATGCGTCCATAGCGCGTGTGTTACGTAAGGGGGTGGAGGCGGGGGGGGCCGCTGGGGTAAGTAAGTGTTGGGTGATGCCTTGGATGGGGGCATGGGAGCATGACTGTATGGGGTAAGAGGGGTATATGTAGTGGGGTGAGGGGTGTAGAAGTGTGCATAAGAAGGGAAGCTCCGGGTGGTGGCGGGACGGAACAAGTGGCATGTACCCAGTATATACAACTGAAGGAAGGCTTACTCTCGCGGCGACCCCCGCTGCACGCCTCTGCCTCATGGCGTGTCACTGCGCCACCCTCCTCCTCTTTCCCACCCTTTCACTCAACATGGCCTCTTCACCCAGGGAGCCAGTCCCCACCCCGCCCCCTCTTTCCTTGTCGGACCTGTTCAAGAGTATCCAGATGCCCCCGCCTGAGACTGCGAAGAAGCCGCCGAGCCAGGGCGCGGAAGGAGGAGGAGGGGGAGGAGGGGGGGCAGAGCAGAGGAATAAGTTGTTGGGGATGCTGTCTTTTGGGGGGACGCCGGCTAGTGGGGTGAGCACGCCTGCGTTTACGGGGTGAGTCCGCTTTCCTCCTTTTGTCCTGCTTTCTAGAGACGGGCGGGGGCGGGGGCGGGATGATGCCCAGTTTGGAGACACCGCCGCTATCGAGAACAATTATACATGCGCCTGGGCGCATGTATACGTCCGGAGGGCCGTTGGGTGGCCTGGCGATTAGCCAGACTGGGAGGGCGTAGGGGCTGCATGCGATTATATTAAAACATTCACTGACTCCAACCCCCCCTCCCCATAGCGTGAGCGTTACCTCCCCGCCCGTTATCGCGCACCAATCGGGTACCATCACCTCCCCCCCTCCCCCTCCTCCCGCCGTATCCGCCTCGCCCTCCGTGGCCTCGCTCCGGGGGCACAAAGCGACCCCTCCCGCCCACTCGCCCGCGCACTCCCCTGCGCCCAAGCCTGAGGTGGACGCGGAGGCGGAGGCCCAAAAGGATACCCCGAAAGCGCCAAAAGCAGCGGTACCAGCAAAGTTTACATTCATCTCCCCCTTTGACGCTTTTGATCCTACCCCTACGCCCAGCAGGGGTAGTGCGCCGTCTTCTTCGGTGTCGCCTGTGGAGTCGTACAGGGCGTCGCCTGTACCCGCTTCTGGCCCTGCCCCGGGCACGGAGAGCGCTTCCGCCCTCGGTTCGGTAGATGGGGAGGCTGTGACCCAAGCTTCCATCCCAGCGCAGACTATCTCTAGGAAGCAGACTCCCAAGGCGAAGAAGGAAGCTGATAAGGTGGACGTGGACGTTAAGGAAGAAGAAGGAGAAGGAGAAGAGGTGGAAGACCCTGCGATCGCTGCTTTCGACCCTTCCCCCGGTCCTTCCCCCGGTCCCGTCCCTGCCTCCGGGCTTACTGGACCTACTGGGATTACTGGGATCATCGTGAACAAGGCAATCAAAGCGAACAATGCGAAGGACAACCAAGTCGTACCCAGCCCTTCCGCTCCCGCTCCCGCTCTCGCCCAACCCAAGCTTACCCCCGCGCCCGCGCCTGTGCCTGTGCCCGGGCAGGAAGTGCAAGAAGTGAAGGAGAATGGGGAGGAAAAGGAGAAGGAGAATGGTAAAACACCCCACGGGTACGTCCCTTCCCCCTTCTTTCACCCCCCCCGGATTTTCCTGGATTCCTGGATTCCTGGATTCCTGGACAGAGGACAAAGGACAGAGGCTGACTTTTGGCGTAAAAATAGACCGACAGAGACACCTTCGCACATTACGATCAACCTCGGCAAACCCAATGCTGGGCATATCATCCGGCCTACACCCGGGGCGCTTGATGTGCAGGCTATCACGATCACCAAGGCGTCTGCGAGTGGGGGTGGGGAAGGGGAAGCGGGAGGAGGGTTTGGGGGGAGGAAGGTGGGGGTTACGAGGCAGTTTATGGGGTATACTATGTCTAAAGGTGTGTTTTTTTTTGGGAATGAGAAGAAGGGGAAGGGGAAGGGGAAGAAAGGGAAGAAGAAGAGCTGATGAAGAATAGGCAGGATCAGGTTGATCGACTCGCGTTCCGGTGCCCGACTCATGCTCCAAACCACCACCCCCGCCCCCACCTCCGGGTCCGGGAGCGGGAGCGGGAGCGGGAGCATCATCGACCTCGCCATAACCCCCACATCCATCGCCGCCCTCGCCTCCGACAGATCCCTCTGGATCTGGCGCGTGCCCCCCGGGTGGGCGTACGATAACCCCCCCGTCGAGCTCGTCTTTGTCGGCCACACAGCAGGGCAGGGGCAGGGGGAGGGGGGGTACTGGAAGGAAGGCGCGGAGAAGGTGGAGTGGGTGAAGAGGCAGGGCGGGGAGCAGCTTGTGATTGGCGGGAAGGAAGGTGTCGTGCTGTTCCACCCGCGCCAGCCTGCCCTCCCCGGGCAAGGCCCCGCGCCGCACCCGCCTTCCGTGTTCGTCTCCCCCTCCACCCCTCTCCTCAAAGCCGACGGCCCCCTCGCGGATTTCTGCATCAACGCGGCGAACGTCGCGCTGGGGCTCTTGTCGGAGACGGGGCATTTCACGCTGTATTCGCTCAACAGTTTTGGGAGGGTTTGGGCTAGGATGTTGCCGGCGAGTAAGGGGCATGAGAGGGAGAGGGAGAAGGCGAGTGGGTGTTTGTTTATGGAGAGTTTTGTGTTGGTTGGGCGGGCGGGGAATACGCATTGGGATCTGGTGCAGATATCGACGGATCTTGCGCTTTTGTCTTCTATCCGTTTCCTCCCCCCTCCCCTGCCTTCCGCCCCCGCCTCCAAGAAGGAGCACGGGACGAAAGCAGTGTACGACCCCGGGTCAGGACTGCTCTTCATAGCGCCGTACCTGCGCAACTCGCTCTACGCCTTCAGATACGCGCTTAAAGGCAGTGCACCGCTGAGGGATGTTTCGATGCCTGATGGGCCGAAGGTTGTTGGGTTTGATCGGTTGGCGGAGTTTCCCCTCTCCCCTCCCTCCTCCTCCGCCTCTTCCTCCTCGGCAGGGGAAGAGACGGGGGTTAGTTCGTTGGCGATGATAGCTTCGCTCGGGAATCAACCGGGGACGGGGAGGGAAGAAGAGGGGGAGTTGGATTTTGTTGTGAAGACGGATAAGGGCGCTGTTAGTCTGCATCTTACGCGGCTTGGGATTGAGATTGCCCGAGGCGGGCTTGGGGGTGGGGAGAAGCAGGAGAAGCAGAAGGAGAAGAAGGAAGAGAAGCAGAAGGAGGAGGAGGGGGCCAAGGTGGTTGAGAAGCCGGAGCCCGTACCGGCTTGGGCGAGTCGACCCGCTGCGCCGGCTAGTATACCCGCGCCGAAGCCGGAAGCCAAGGTCGTTGGTGAGCACGAACAACAGGCGGCGACGCTTTCACACCCTCTTCCGAGTGGGACGACTTTGGCGCCGAACCATCCTTCCGAGAAGGCGCCCTCTGCGCCGGGGTCGGTCAGTGGGGATGGGGGTAAGAAGGGGAAGAGGGAGAAGAAACAGAAGGAGAGAGAGGACAGGATGGTGAGGGATTTGAAGCGCGAAGAGCAAGAGGATAAGAAGGAGAAGCAGTCAAAAGTCAGGGAGAGGGAAGGACAGTTGAGAGAGGCGGGGTTGTTGGGTACGGAGGGTGTTGGTAGGGATGAGGTGGAGAGTCTGCTGGGAGAGGTGAGTATCAGTTTCATGGGCAGAGTGGGGCTGATGGGAATGTTAGTTGGAAGCTCGATTGAGCAAACAGTTCCAGCAAGATCTCAATACGGCTCTATTCCCGATCACGCAAAAAGTCGAATACCTCTCTTCCCCTGCCTACCTCGCTTCCCTCACCTCCGCCCTATCGTCTTCCCTCCAATCTACTCTCCTCCCCGCGCTTGCCCAAAACATCGGCCAAGACATTCTCGGCGCGAGCAAGGCTAGTACGCGAGAGGTGGTGACTCTAGTTGGGAGGGAGGTGGGGCGAAAGGTGGATGAGAGTGTGGATAGTGTTGTTCGGGTTGTTGTGCAGGAGGCGGTCGCCCGAGACTTGTTGCCTGTGCTCAGGGCAGAGACGATCCGACAGACGCAAGCTATCTCTGCCGACCTCCATTCCGAGCTTTTGCAGCTCCGCAAATCCCTCTCCCCGCCGCCGCCTCTTCCCCCCGCGCCGCCCAAGGGCCCGACGAAGGAAGAGCTGCAAGAGCAAAAGGAGAGGCAGAAGGAGAGGAAGGAGGCGAGGGAGAGGTGGGTGCAGTGGGAGAAGGAGAAGGAGGAGGAGGGGAAGAGGTGGGAGGGGGTGAGGGGGGAGATGAGAGAGTTGAGAAAGCTGTTGCAGAGTCAGCAGGGCCAGGGGTCGAGAGAAGTACCGATCGTCCCCACGCACGCGCATCCTACCTCCAACCCCGTCCCTCAGCACCACCAACCTCCTCACCCACCATTCCCCCACCCCGGCCAGTTCCCCCAGCACCCTCCCTTCCCGCCGCCTCCCCCGGCGCAGTTGACGGACACGTTTATTGCGGTGCTTTCGAAACAATCGGTGCCAGAGACGGTGCAGTTGGTGATGGATCATAGGCCGTTGACGGATTATATCTTGCCGGTGAATGGGGCGGGGAAGAGCCCGCTTGGGCAGGCTGTTTTGTTGACGGTTGTGCATCGAGTAAGTCTTTCTTCCTTCCCGTTTCAGGGGCGGGTGGCTGATGATTTCACAGCTCTCAACTGCCATATCCGACCTCCCTCTTTCTCCCAACACGCCTACTTTACTCGAATGGCTCCGCCGATCGCTCACCCATCTCCAACCGGGAGACGCGGAGATTGAGACGTGGGCCGGTAGAGTTTTGCCTCTAGTCAGAGAAGGAGCGGTGAGGTTTGTTGAGAGGGCGGGTGTGGAGGGAGGACCTGCTGGGAGGGGATTGGTGAATGAGGGACGAGAGTTGATCTCGCAGGTGGAGAGCAAGATGGGTTAGTTCATAGCGGGAGGTTCGGAAAGAAGGTGTGGTATAGATATACGATAAGAACTGGGTTGGTGTTAAGCATTGTACACATCTTGCTTTTGGATGATTTGGTATGGATATCGCATATTGAAGTGGTATCTATCGGGTCACATCGAGACATCATCTCTCAAGATCAAGCATCTCCACCTCCACTAGACAGAACCATCTAGACGCTCTCAACACCAGCATACTCGCTCTCCACTCCAGGTTCCATCAAGACCGCATGGCCCAAGATCAAGATGGCCGAGCTTCCGACGAGCCAGAAGAAGGTGGAGACGGGGGAGGCGATGTAGAGGATGGGGATACCGATGACGAAGAGGGCGGTGTAGAGGGATTTTTGGGTGATGAGGTGGTCGCCGACTTGGAGGGGTTCGGGGACTGTAGGAGAGTGGCAGGGAGGTGACAGTGCTTAGTTTGAAACTGCGAGTAGACGCGACAGAACGTACCGAACTTGTTGATGGCAGCAAATCCACCAGCGAAGAATGCGATAGCGATCAGCAACAAAGGGTTTGTCAACCTATGGGACAGTCAGTATACCCGCCTATACACAAAGAGAGTAGCGCACAAGGCATAGATGATGAGAACGGCAATGACAATGAGATAGTTGCCGGAGAAATGCCTCGTGTTGTAGGTCAATCTCTGCAATCCAATTAGCATGAGTTACGGTCAGGTGCATTTGGTACAAGCAAGACGGAAACAGACGTACAGAGGTGGCCTCGTTGAAATCTTGGGGTCGCGAGAGTTGGCGGTGGTCAAACTGGAGAAAGGGTCAACGATAGGCACTACGGCAGATCATCCGCGTCGACTTGGAGTGCATCCAGTATTGGGATGATGCCCAGAGCTATGTCGGCTTACAAATTCTTGAGGAGGCTTCAAGGTAGAAAGCCTGGTCTCCTACAGAGAGTATGAGCTCGATTCGTTTTCACTCGTACCCTTCTGTCTCCCCCAACTCAAATCCTCGAATAGACATACCTTGAAGTTCTTAACAATGTCGGTAGCCTTGGCGACGTACTCCATTTTGCGGTTGTGTATATGTTGAGGTAAGAGAAGAATGGAAAGAGATCTATAGCGCAGCCGAGATCTGTGCAAGATTGTGACGTTTCGCAGTGGGGGCGGGGTCCGCCGCCGCAGTCTTTCGCCGCTTTGGGTTGTTTGGTTCTGTTCCGCGCGTATTTGGAGGTTCGATGCACGCTGGCCATGCTGCCATGGATCGAGCATTTGCAAACTGGACAGTCGAAGTGACATTACCCCGTCTTCTGGCTTAACAGGAACACGATACAACCAAGGCGAAGCGTTGTTACATCATAGAAAGCCAACTAAACGATTCAAGTAAATTCATCGTCTTGGCTTGCTGCTTGTTTAGCTATAACGAGGTATCATCCTCCTCTCCATCAGTGACTCCCGCATCCCGCAAAGCGTTCAAGGACTCAGACCAAGAGCTGACGAGTTGTTCGAAATCCTGCCCAAAAACTGCTGGCCAACCCTCGTATTTAGACCTCTTCGTTGTATTGGCATTGAACAACCGCATCTCGTTCAGCTGGTCACTAGGCAGTTTGGTAGAGCCTTCTTCTTCGATCTGTCGCACAGCTGCTTCGTTGAGGTCTCTAGATATGAGGAGTGATCGGATGCGCAAAGCATGTGCGGCATTGGGTGGTGGTCTCTCGTGTATCCACAGATCTTCCTTGGCCAGCTCCTCCAGGCTCTCCTGATAATCCACATAGTTCGTAAACGCACTCATATATGCGTCCTCTGAGACATCAATGCCAACGCTCGCTTTGACGATAGCCCAAGAAGCGAGCCTGCTTCGGTCGTTATGGAAAAAGAATTCGACAGAAGCGACATTGCTGACGATGAGTTCCGGGCGGGTTTTCTGGTATTGGCTCAGGACCTTTCGGTTGTAGGCACTTGCCTGTTGCATCCAGATCGGCCCTCTAGACCCGCGGATCAGTAAATTGCTCGAACCATATGAGAAGTGACCCACAAGGCGGGGTTAGTACGGAGATACGACAGTTGCCTCTGCGTCAGTGGATTTGGGATTTGACTCTCCAAGTCGTCGGCGTCGGCACTGGCAGCAGCAACTTTGATCCAACGGTCGATCTGAGCGTCGCTTGCTTGTGGTTCCTCGGGAGTTGCCAGACAACTGAGCGTGTTGCCCCAATCAGGTGTACGAGTAGTCACCGCCGTTTTAGTAACATCGACCATAGGCACATCATCTTTGAGGTTTGAAGTGTGGTCATCGTGGTCCGACATCTTGATATTTATGCGCGAGTGCTGTACTGCTGTAGAAGAAGAGAAACGTCACTCTTATGTAGGGTTTCCCCCCAAGTGATTATCGTTTGGAGCTTCTCAACACGATTGGTTGATGAAAGGGTTGTCAGATGTCTTCGACTTTCGAGCAATTCCCAGCTTTGAATAACTCTTCTCCGATCAGACCATGCAGCTAAATCTGGGAAAGTGGCATCGTGCGGGTATTTTTAGCTCCTTGGTGGTCGCGCTATGAGATGAAAGGGAGCGTGAAGACTGTCTATCGGGTGGGGGATGAGCGAATGGGAGAATGCATGAGATGATACAACGTGTGAAGAAAGCCCTCAACGGGCACTTTTACTCTTTTCAAGCCCTCTCCTCCGCCTCCCTCTTGACCCTGACAGCCTCCCTCCTACCCTGCACACCAGCCCTCAACTCATCCAAAATACCAACCGTCTGCTCCCAGCTGACACAAGCATCCGTCACACTAACACCGTACTTGAGGCCGACAGGACCCTCGGGAGGCACGTTCTGCCTGCCTTCGTGGATGTTGGACTCGATCATGACGCCGATGAGGGAGGAGGATGTGGTGGAGGAGGAAGAGGAGAGTTGGGTGGAGATGGAGGACGCGACTTTGATTTGGTTTTGGTGTTGTTTGGAAGAGTTGCCGTGGGAGCAGTCGACCTAGAAGATGGTCAGCTGAAAGTTTGACCTTTGGGGATGGGTGCTTACCATGATCTTGGCGGGAAGGCCAGCCTTGGTCAACTTTTCTCCGCAAGCAGCGACCTCATCTTCCTCGTAATTCGGTCCCTTGCTACTGCCTCTCAAAATGACGTGCGTCGAAGCGTTGCCCTCAGTCTCGACAATAGCCGACAAGCCCTGTTTCGTCACAGACAAGAAAGTGTGACCAGCGCCAGCGGCTTTGATGGCGTCGATAGCGATACCGATGGAGCCGTCGGTACCGTTCTTGAAGCCGACAGACATGGAGAGGGCAGAGGCGAGTTCACGGTGGACTTGAGACTCGGTCGTTCGGGCGCCGATGGCACCCCAGGCGAAGAGGTCGGCAAGGTACTGGGGCGAGATGACATCTGCGGCCTCGTCAGATCTGGTCGATAGACCTGACAAGAGAGCGACTTACCGAGGAACTCGCCAGCGGTGGGAAGACCGATTTCGGTAATGTCCAACAACAGCTTTCGGGCAATCTTCAGACCGCGGTTGATTTGGTAAGAGTTGTTCATGTCGGGGTCGTTGATGAGACCTTTCCAGCCGACGGTGGTTCGGGGCCTGCTCAAAAGTCAGCACTACCCACTGACAAGACACAAGGCTACTTACTTTTCAAAGTAGACTCGCATGACGATCACGAGGTCATCCTCGGCAGCATCGGCATACTCTTTGAGCTTTTTGGCGTAGGTGACGGCCTGTTCGGGGTTGTGGACGGAGCACGGGCTATTTTATAATCAGCCCCACGATCATATTCCACAGAAGGGCCACTTACCCAACAATGACAAGTAGTCTGTCGTCGTCCCCCTTGATGACAGCCTCGACCTGCCTCCTACCATCCAATACCGTCTGAGCACCTCTCAAGGAAAGCGGCAGCCTGTAATATTAAGCGAATCAGTCATGGCTGCCCCGCATCTCGGTTAGATTAGATTTCAACTGACTCTTCGTGGAGGATCTGAGGACTGGCGATGAATGTGAGCATTGGTAGGAGTGAGAGAGAGAGAGGGACGTACGGGATGAGAGGTCGAACACACTTGACTCTACGGTCGTCGAGGAGGTCCATGGCCTATATCTCATCAGATTCCCGCCATTCGTTGGTCGCCCGTCCGGCTACTCACGTCGCGTACAGAAGCTCTAGTGGGAGAAGGCATCGGTATTGGAATAAGGAGATGGATATATGCAAGATGAAGTTTATTGCAGAATTGTCTTTTCAAGATGAGTTTCCCGCGAAATCTCGCTGGTCGACTTAAATTTACCCCGCATCACGACTCGAGATCCGCCCGGGCGGCCATCGCCGTCTCTCGGCATGCCAGAGATGTTGGGTATGTTTCCATGCAAGGGTATTGTCTAGCTACAAATGAGACCAAGGCTCCATATCTATGAGTCAAAAATGATTGTCCGTCAATCAAGTCGTGAAAAAGTCGCAGAAACTGCTGTACGCGCACTCTTCTCCACCGTCTTCTTCGCCGTCTTCTTCCTCAAAACCTCCTTCTTTTCCATTTTCCGGTCTGCCCGCACTGCGTCAAACACGTCTAACAATCGTCTGTCAGACTATTCTTCGGGTACGTATACCCCGCATCCTCCCAAGTCGTCAAATTCGGGTTGGAATAGGCGTTCAAGTGGTTCTCAATATAGTCTGCCGTGGGGTAATCTGCGCACTATGGTCAGCTTACATGTCCCATCACTGTCTAAACAAGGATACGCACCTTCGGGGTCACAGGTGACACTGATACGGTCGGGCTTTTGGTAAACTCGAATATAGTCGATACGGTGATAGTTGGGCCAGACGAGGTGGTCGAGGTCGACAGCTTGGAAGTTGTATGACATGTGCAAGTTGAAAATCTACCCCTTCTTGTCAGGATACACCATTCAACGGGGAAGCAAGAGACGTACCAAAGCCAAAGGTTCCTCCGGGACCATCCTCTCCCCAACTTCCGTCTTGTTGTTGGGCGCCAGCGTACCTCCGTAGAGCGTCCAGCTCGTCTTGTTATCACTGTACCAAGTGATGTACCCGTCTTCCCTGTTATCGGGGAACGCTTGGTATTCGACACCGAACACTCCGAACTTGCCGGACTCGCCTTCTTGGTTGTAGTAGATGTTTCGGGGGACACGGGTGAGGGAGGAGAGGGCTTGTTGGGTGGTACCACCGAGGTAGGTGTTCCAGTACGAGAGGTCGGTGTCGTACATCTTGAAGTTGGCAGAGGCGTTGTTCCATTGGTAATGGTCATCGACTAAGCCCCCGTCAGCTCGGACACTGGAAAGAAGCAAAAGGAGACGTACAAGGTGCAATCTGCAGACTCTGACTGACTTCTCCTCGAGCTTCATCCAAGATGATCTGCGCTTCGATGATATCGATCTCGGGCGCAGACCTGCCCACGTCGTTACTAGGCCCCGGGTGATCTTCGCCGTCGCAAGTACAGGCAGAGACTCGTTGGCCGGGGAGGTAGGAGAGGGGACCGCTGTTGGCGCCGGTGGTGAGGGTGGCGGCGGGGCCGGTACCGTTGATCCAAGTTTGGTTGGCAAGGGTTCCGATGTCGCAGGTATCGTAAGAGTATCTATTGCAAAAGTCAGCTTTGACGCGTGGATAGGGAGAGGGAGGGCGACGCACGGCCAAGTTCCATCGGTGGTAGCACCGTAACCCGGTCGACCGAGGTTGCCCATCGTCCAGATACCAGGCCAGAATCCACCCAGACTGGTGTTTCCGGGGAAACTAGCAGAGACTTCGATATACGCGTTCTTGTTGAAACAGAGCTTGTTCCAGGACTGCACCATGCCGGACTTGAAGTTGAGGTCGTGGATGGGTTCTTGGGTCATGGTCATGACGAGGTGGCCGTCTTTGGTGGTGACGGCGGAAGGGTCGAGCCACTCGAGATCACTATGCGATGTCAGCTTGGGAGGAGGTTGGAAAGAGAGAGACACGAACCCAGTACCCCAGTAGTGGATGTCCATAGCGGTAAAGAAAGGGTCATCGCCTTCAAAGAACGTTCGGCCCTCTTTTTCAAATTCGTCCGAGAATACCAGAGTCCATTCACCACCATCATCTCCCGTCCTCGAATGCGCCCACTCGGGCGTATCGTCGTCAATCATACTAGGCAGTCCGGCGATCTCGGGGTACTGCCCCGACGCGTTGACACCTCCGATATTGTAACCCGCCGTAGCCGACCCGCTGGAAGAGTCGTCGCCATAGTAGTAGGTGAGGATGGGATAGCCTGCGAAGAGCATGATGCCGCCGCCGGCGAGGACAAAGAGGGTGAGGGCGTTGAGCCATCCACGGAGGGAGGTGAAGGTGAAGGGGGTGGAGATTTTCGATGCGCTTAGCTCGCCAGGGGTGAAGGTATGGAGATCATCGTCGAGGTCGTCGTCTTCGTTCGAAGGCATGGGCTGATTGCTCGCGCCTGCTTGTCTTAGCAGGGGCCCACGTACACTTGCTGTCGACACGCCGCCAGCGGCGTTTGCTGTAGGCCCAAAGCCACCACCGCTATAAGGGTTGGCAGAGTAGGCAGAGGTATGAGACATTTCAGAGTCGACGCGCGGGAGGGAAGGGGAAGGAGAGATGACGCCCGAGTTGCGGTGGGACATGCCACCAAAGTCGTTGGATGTGTAAGAGTAGTCGGAGTAGCGCTGGGAGTTGTGTTGGCCTGGGTGGGAGGCGTAGGCGAGGAGGGGTTCGTGGCCGGACTGGGAGTGAGTGGGCGAATTCATGAGTCGATTGCAGGAATGGCGTGGGGAGAGCGATATGCGTCAGGGCGAAGGAGAAGGACAGAGAAAGAGAAAGGCTTGTAAGCAAGCCGCGTGGGAAGAGAAGAGAGAGATGTGAACTCACAGATATTTCCTAAAAGGGTGACTTGCAAAAACGCGATGCTAGGAAACGAAATGACGTTCGGGGAGGATATAGTGCCGCCCTGGCTCTAAAGCTGCGATGGTAGACGAACTAGTGGTTTGCTGATGTTTGCGGCTGCGAAGGTATACCTTTTTTTCTAATCGTTACAAAGAGAAGGTTATGTTAGGAAAAGATATGCATGCACAGGCTCACAATTTGCTCGGTAAAACAAGGTGGAGGTCGGTTTCATCACAGAGGTTCCCCACCCTGCGATGAGACGTGGTACACGGACTAACCCGAGGTATATGTAACCCGAGGTATATGTATGCCGTGAAAAGATACCCCCCGACTCCCTTTTCCGTATATAGCTTTATGGATGAAAGAGAAGCATAGCGCACACTTTGCCCTCGTTGTCTTGGCTGCTTCTCGAAAAAGAACAACAACCAAAAGCCGCTGCGGATCCTTTTGAAAGGCGCGGATTATCCGCCCTGACGTCATCCCGATCGGCAAGGCCTCTTTATGCTTTTTCGGGGTCCTCTGTTGGTTGCGGCGGGTTCTTTTCCGTGCGCGTCGTTCAACGAACATGCTCGGAGCGTTGTTTGGCTCGGCTGCGAAGGAGGAAGGTGACTGGGCAAGCAGGAGCTTCATGCTCTCCGTGGACGAGTCAAGCGGGCTCTAAAATCGATTTCAATCTCCTGTTCTCAATCTACTACCATTATAACAAGTGTAGGATATCCCATGTTATGTATGTCGGCATATCAATTCCTCATGTCCCACCCTTCTTGGGCAGCCCATTCGATTGTGGTGTTATTTCCAACCAGAGAGTGAGGAAACAAGGACCATGCGTATATGTGGATTGCACTATATCTCCGTGGACCATAATAGGTACTGGTCCAAAATCGAATACGAAGGCATCCGGTACCATTATAACAAGTGTAGGATATCCTACGTTATGTATGTCAGCATATCAGTCGTCTTAGTACTCCTCTCATGTCGCAAGACACCAAGTCCCGACTATCCCAATAGACGCTTCCCTTGTGAACAATCCAATCCGTCCCTTCCCCGGTACATATTGAATATAGAAGAACGAGGAATTGAGGAGAGTCTGTGGTTCTTTGAACAGCAGGTTGCTGTTGTTTCGGGCTGAAGAAGCAGAAATAGAACACAAAGAATTCACTTGTCTATCTTCGGGCGGCAATCTGTACGGGACGGAGATACATCGAAGTATAAAGCTCCGTTCCATGTTTAGCAGTCGTGGTGCACATTTAGAGCGTTTTCGCGAGTTGGTCTTCTTTGTATACAAAGGCAGAAGTATCTGTACGGGACGGAGATACATCTACGGGGCGGACAAATACATAAAAGGCAAGGAAACAACCGGCAATTTTGACGCATACAGTAACACAACCCACATTTCACAATGTCCAACACTACCAAAGATCCTATGACATTGAACGACGAAGAGGTCGCTGAAGACAGCTTCCTCTTCTACAACCCCTCTACCAAGGACTACACCTCATTTCCGACCGATATCCCAGACCTTCTCTCCGCCTCTGCGCAGGTATATGCCGATGACATGGACACCGACCTCGTATGGCCGGAAGATCACGAGAACGTGGCACTGGCGGAACCTTCAGCAAGTGCGATAGAGCAAGCACGACCTCAGATAGACAGCTGGCTTTCGAATGTCAATGCGTCCAAACGGCAACAAGTGGAGTCGTTGAAACTGTCAACAGGGGTACAGAAACAATTGGCGTTTCTACAGACGCGCCCCTCAAGGTGTGTCCTCCTCTTCTTTTTGACTTTACGTGCATGATAGGCTGATATTATCCTCAAGAGGGCCTAGATGGATCCGAAAAGCAGCCACCATCAACCGTAAAACCCTTGCCAGCTATGAACGAACCCGGCCAGACTTGTCCCTAAGTGAAGTGGAAAAGGTGAACAACCTTTTTTGGAACCACCGCGCCCAGGTCGCTTCCTGGTTTCTCCGAGCGCATAATGTCCCCCAATCTCTCGGCCAAGATACGACTGTCGCCACTGCAGAACTTGATGACAGTTTGTCGGCCATGGATCTTGCAGGGTTGCCGATGGTCAATGTGCGCGACACGGCTGACACACGTTATGTGCAGACGATGATCACGGCTATCGACCTCAACCAAGGCACCCTCGAGGACATCCAGCAACAAGAACAAAGTGAACCTGTCTCTCAGAGGCAGCTGTCGGAGGTACGACATGCTAGTCACGGGATAAGGCAGATGTATGATGATCTGCGCTCGGGAGAGAAAGGTCCAGAGTTTCAAGAGCTGCTTGGGACATGGATTGGATCACTTCGGGATCTACAGGAAGCAGGGGTAACTGAACTCCCTGCTCCGCCAGAGTAGATTGTGAACGCGGGATCTCGAATCGACTGTTAGAACGCTATGAAGTATGAAGATGCATAGGCTCCTACATGCAAAGATTGACAGCAGCTCGTTTCTCTCGTGAGCAAATTACTCGCGAATCGGAAGGTCATGGCAAAGGGATACGCAGGATTGAGGCTGGTCTGGACATGAATTTCATGACTTTTAAATACTCTGTCGATCAAATGTTGTTGTCTCTCCAGAACGAACACAAGCGTCCATGTCCTCCGGCGTTGGCTTGGTTACCTCTCACGGTCCTCAAGTCATTTCGACTCACCTCGACTACTACAAGGGCCTCGCTAGAGGTCACGGACACGCGTGACAGTATACATAGGAGTGGCGTGCCTCGACATCATCCGTATTCGATAGCTTTTGCAGAGTATAAAAGGCTCGGCAGGAGGAGACTTTCTCTCCTCACCGGCGGTTCTTACTTTCCTTTCTTTCTACCACCCCGCTTCCCTCTCCAACTCGTCGCACAGCTGCTCCCAATTGCTTTACTCATACTTCAATCCACGAAATACACTATCAAGCCTTATATCGTAATCTCTCTTGACCGTAGCACGACTTTCATCGTCGAAGCTGCACTCTCTCGATATGAGCTCTTACACTGGGTCGTTTGTCGAGTCATGTGCTGTATATACATTCTGCTATGTAGATGACTGGGATGGAGTAGTGGATTCGAAGGCCAATGCTCAGCGCAGCGAGCTCACTGTTCATCATATCACCACCCAGATTCTGTTCTCGGCCCAGTCGTCTTAGTACTCCTCTCAATACGCTCTGATACTTTCATACATCTCACAATAGATGACTTTGAGAAAACGTAATGCACGCGACGGTCATGAAGTCATATCGGGGTGCCTATCGTCAATTCTGACTCGTTGCTTCTGCTTGCTAAAATCTTCATGTGACCCCCATATGCCGCAAGACATCAAGTCCCGACTATCTCAATAGACGCTTCCCTTGTGCACAATCCTTAGCCCGTACCTACCCCGTTACATTTTGAATATAAAGGAGCGAGGAATTAAGTAGAGTCGGGGAATGATCACATCCATTCGTTCGTTTCTCCACTCATCGCGCGAATTGAAGACCGAAAGAACAAGTATAGAGCTCCTTTCATGCTTAGCAGTCGCGGTACACATTTAGAGCATTGTTGCGAGTGAGTCTTCTTTGAATACAAAGGCAGAACTATCTGTACGGGGCGGAGATACATCTACGGGGCGGACAAATACATAAAAGGCAAGGAAACAACCGGTAATCTTGACGCATACAGTAACACAACCCACATTTCACAATGTCCAACACAACCAAAGATCCCATGACATTGAACGACGAAGAGGTCGGTCAAGACAGCTTTCGCTTCTACAACCCCTCTACCAACGACTACACCTCATTTCCGACCGATATCCCAGACCTTCTCTCCGCCTCTGCGCAGGTATATGCCGCTGATATGGACACCGCCCTCGTATGGCCGGGAGATCAAGAGAACGTGGCACTGTCGGAACGTTCAGCAAGTGTGATAGAGCACGCACGACCTCGGATAGACAGATGGCGTTCACATGTCAATGCGCTCGTTACGCAAATCGAGGGGTCATTGAAATCGTCACCATGGATGCGGCAACAAATAGCGCTTCTAAAGACGCGGCCCTCAAGGTGTGTCCCCATCTTCTTTTTTACTATACGTGCATGATAAGCTGATATTATCCTCAAGAGGGCCTATCTGGATCCGAAAAGCAGCCACCATCAACCGTAACACCCTTGCCAGCTATGAAAAAAACCGGCCAGACTTTTCCCTAAGTGATATGGACCAGGTGACCATCAATTTTTGGAACCAACGCGGCAAAGCCGCTTCTTGGGCCTTCAATCGCGCTGTTACAGCGCATGCTGTCCCCCTATCCCTCAGCCAAGATATAACTGCCGCCACCGCAGACTTTGCTGACAGTCGGTCGGAGATGAATATATCAGGGTATCCAGTGTTCAATGTGCCCGACACGGCTGACACACGTTCTATGCGGACGATGATTGAGGCTATCGACCTCAACCAAGGCACCCTCGAGAACATCCAGCAACAAGAACAAAGCGGACCTGTCTCTCAGAGGCAGCTGTCGGAGGTACGCTATGTTAGTCAAAGGGTAAGGCAGCTGTATGATGATCTGGGCTGGGGAGAGAAAGATCCAGAGTTTAAAGAGCTGCTTGGGACATGGAATGGATCACTTCGGGATCTGAAGGAAGCAGGGGTAACTGAACTCGCTGATCCTTTAGAGTAACTTGTGGACGCGGGATCTCGAATCGATTGTTAGCACGCAATGAAGATGCATAGGCTCCTGCATGCAAATATTGACATCAGCTCGTTTCTCTCCCAATCAACAATCATCGGGCAGACGAGGGGGCTTAAATAAAGGTCCAGAGGAAGGTAAAATCAAGGCTGGGGCTGGATTTGAAATGTGGGATTCAGAAAGAAGGAGGACAGGAAGATGGTACTCGGTTCATAGATACATGTGATTATGACATATGAGATGTTCGATAGCTTTCGCGATGTATACAAGGCTTGGCAGGAGGAGACTTTCTCTCCTCACCGGCGGTTCATACCTTCCTTTCTTTCTACCACCTCATTTCCCTCTCCAACTCGTCGCACAGCTGCTACCCATCGCTTCACTCATACTTGAAACCCACGAAATACACTATCAAGCCTTATATCGCAATCTCTATTGACCGTAGTCCGAATTTCATGGTCGAAGCTGCACTCTCTCGATATGATCTCTTACACTGGGTCGTTTGTAGAGTCATCTACTCTATATACATTCTGGTATGTAGCTGACTGAGATGGAATAGTGGATGCGAAGGCCAATGCCCAGCGCAGCCAGCTCACTGTTCCTCATATTACCACCCAGATGCTGTTCTCGGCCCAGTCGTCTTAGTACTTCTCTGGATACGCTCTGATACTTTCATACATCTCACAATAGATGACTTTGAGAAAACGTAATGCACGCGACGGTCATGAAGTCATATCGTGTTGTCTATTGCCAATTCTTACTCGTTGCTTCTGCTTACTACAATGTTTATGTGACCCCCATATGTCGCAAGACACCAAGTCCCGACTATCTCAATAGACGCTTCCCTTGTGCACAATCCTTAGCCTGTACCTACCCTGATACATATTGAATGTAAAGGAGCGAAAAATTGAGTAGAGTCGGGTAATGATCTCATTCATTCGTTCGTTTCTCCACTCATCGCGCGAATTGAAGACCGAAAGGACAAGTCTAGAGCTCCGTTCATGCTTAGCAGTCGCGGTGCACATTTAGAGCGTTGTTGCGAGTTGGTCTTCTTTGGATACAAAGGCAGAATTATCTTTACGGGACGGAGTTACATCTACGGGGCGGACAAATACATAAAAGGCAAGGAAACAACCGGCAATGTTGACGCATACAGTAACACAGCACAAATTTCACAATGTCCAACACAAACACAGATCCCATGATCGAAGAGGTCTATCAAGACAGCTTCCTCTTCTACAACCCCTCTACCAACAACTACACCTCATTTCCGACCGATATCCCCAACCTTCTCTTCGCCTCTGCACAGGTATATGCCGAAAATATGGACACCGAACTCGTATGGCCGGAAGATCAAGAGCACGTGGCACTGGCGGAACCTTCAGCAAGTGCGATAGAGCAAGCACGACCTCAGATAGACAGCTGGCGTTCACATGTTAATGCGCTCAATACGCAACAAGAGGAGTCGTGGAAACAGTCAAATTGGGCACAACAACAGTTGGCGCTTCTAAAGACGCGCCCCTCAAGGTGTGTCCTCCTCTTCTTTTTTACTTTACGTGCATAATAAGCTGATAATATCCTCAAGAGCGCCTAGCTGGATCCGAAAAGCAGCCACCATCAACCGTAACACCCTTGCCAGCTATGAAAAAACCCGGCCAGACTTGTCCCTAAGTGATATGGAAAAGGTGACCATCGTTTTTTGGAACGAACGCGGCAAGTTCGCTTCTTGGTTATTCAGCAGCGCTGCTGCAGCGCATGCTGTCCCCCTATCCCTCGGCCAAGATATAACTGCCGCCACCGCAGACTTTGCTGACAGTCGGTCGGAGATGAATATATCAGGGTATCCAGTGTTCAATGTGCCCGACACGGCTGACACACGTTCTGTGTGGACGATGATCGAGGCTATCGACCTCAACCAAGGCACCCTCGAGAACATCCAGCAACAAGAACAAAAAGAACCCTCTCAGAGGCAGCTGTCGGAGGTACGAGATGCTAGTCACAGGTTCAGGAAGCTGTATGATGATCTGCGCTGGGGTGAGAAAGGTCCAGAGTTTAAAGAGCTGCTTGGGACCTGGAATGGGTCGCTTCGGGATCTGAAGGAAGCAGGGGTAACTGAACTCGCTGATCCGCTAGAGTAGCTTGTGGACGCGGGATCTCGAATCGATTGTTAGCACGCAATGAAGATGCATAGGCTCCTGCATGCAAATATTGACATCAGCTCGTTTCTCTCCCGATCAACACTCATCGGGCAGACGAGGGGAGATATATACAGGTCCAGAGGAAGGGAAAGTCAAGGCTGGGACTGGATTTGGAATGTGGGATTTAGACAGAAGGAGGACATGAAGATGGTACTCGGATCATAGATACATGTGATTATGACATATGAGATGGGTGATGCACTTGTAAAGTTCGAACTCCGCGCAGTGGTGACTTGATGCTGGATGAACAAAGAGATTCTAGAATGCGTAAAGGTCCCTAGCGGATTTGAATATGTCTCGTTATCGGTGTTGACAAGTTAAGAGACTATATGTGTTATGCTAGACCACTGTATCGAACAAGGCTTAGGACTTGTGACGTTCTAAGCTTAGGTTTTACGAAATGACTTCGATGAGGTTCCAGCTGTCTATGAAGTCTCCATTCTATACCCTTCCGGCCTCATCGATGATTTCCAACGCTTTCGCCTTCTGCCACCCGCTTTTCCATTCTCCCACTCGATTATTCAGCATACGTTCTGTGGATGAATAATACTATGCTCTCTGTTTCGAATCCGGCGTCTGCAAAGCATGCTTGAATCGGAGGGTGGCTTTCATAGTGCGAGTGGGATAGGAGCGAGTGGTCTCGTAAAGTGGAAGTGCGGTGGGGGTCTCCGGCGCGCGTTACGGAAGATGGCTTGTAATGGGCTCGCCGTGCAAGACCATTACAGCACTTTTAATGAAAAGAGAGAGGAATTGGGAAGAGTCGGAGATCTTGCTAGTGCCCCGCGTTCATGGAGGGGCATCATGCAGAGATAATAGCCCACTGAGGTCTCTGTACCCGCTTGATTTGGACACTGTAGAAACGACTGGGACCTAGTGGAAATAACGGTACGATGAGAAATCTGGTGCGGTTCTTTGAATAGCAGGTTGCTGTTGTTTTGAGTTGAAGAAGCAGAAATAGAACACAAAGGATTAACTTGTCTATCTTCGGGCGGCAATCTGTTGGGGACGAAGATACATCTAAGTATACAGCTCCGTTCCATGTTTCGCAGTCTTGAAGCACATTTAGAGCGTTGTTGCGAGTTGGTCTTCTTTGGATACAAAGGCGGAATTATCTGTACGGGACGGAGTTACATCTACGGGGCGGACAAATACATAAAAGGCAATGAAACAACCGGCAATGTTGACGCATACAGTAAAACAACCCAAAATTTCAGAATGTCCAACACAAACACAGATCCCATGATGTTGAACGACGAAGAGGTCGCTGAAGACAGCTTTCTCTTCTACAACCCCTCTACCAACGACTACACCTCATTTCCGACCGATATCCCAGACCTTCTCTCCGCCTCTGCGCAGGTATATGCCGATGATATGGACACCGACCTCGTATGGCCGGAAGATCATGAGAACGTGGCACTGGCGGAACCTTCAGCAAGTGCGATAGAGCAAGCACGACCTCAGATAGACAGCTGGCGCTCACATGTCAATGCGCTCATTACGCAACACGAGGAGTCGTTGTTACTGTCACCATGGGTACTAAAACAAGTGGCGTTTCTACAGACACGCCCCTCAAGGTGTGTCCTCCTCTTCTTTTTTACTCTACGTGCATGATAGGCTGATATGATCTTCAAGAGCGCCTAGCTGGATCCGAAAAGCAGCCACCATCAACCGTAACACCCTTGACAGCTATGAACAAACCCGGCCAGACTTGTCCCTGAGTGATGTGGAAAAGGTGACCATCGATTTTTGGAACGAACGCGGCAGGGTCGCTTCTTGGATCTTCAGCCGCGCTTTTCCAGCGCATGCTGTCCCCCTATCCTTCCGCCAAGATATGACTGCCGCCCGCGCAGACCTTGCTGACAGTTGGTCGGACATGAATATTGCAGGGTTTCCGGAGATCACTGTGCGCAACACGGATGACACACGTTCTGTGCGGGCGATGATCGCGGCTATCGACCTCAACCAAGGCACCCTCGAGAACATCCAGCAACAAGAACAAAGTGTCTCTCAGAGGCAGCTGTCAGAGGTACGAGATCAAAGTCACATGATAAGGCAGCTGTATGATGATCTGCGCTGGGGAGAGAAAGGTCCAGTGTTTCAAGAGCTGCTTGGGACATGGAATGGATCACTTCGGGATCTGAAGGAAGCAGGGGTAACTGAACTCGCTGAACTCGCTGATCCGCCAGAGTAGTTTGTGGACGCGGGATCTCGAATGATTGTTAGCACGCAATGAAGATGCATAGGCTCCTGCATGCAAATATTGACATCAGCTCGTTTCTCTCGTGAGCATATTACTCGCGACTGGCGGGCTATTCGCCACAGATGGCCCAATCTTCTCACCCTACAAAAGCGCATCATTCCTACTCTCTGCTATGCCTTTGCACATCCTTATGATGTGTTGTCTCGTCTCTGAAGTCTCTACACCTTTTGAAATCATCTCACCATTATCCCGTATGAATGGGTGCATTTGAAGATTAGCCAGGACTTGATCTTGGGCGGGGTCGGCAGCATGCACTGCCTTCAAGAAGCCCCTGCACTCGGGGGATAGATTGGGCGGTATCATCTGTAAGCTAAGATGGCGCTTTTCAAGTGGTCAGCACCGCGTAGCTCCAACAATGCAAGCCAAAAGTAAGATGTACTGACTTGAACAAGCGTATTTGCCCCCGCGGGAGGAGGACCCTTAGGACCGTCATGTTGAATGATCACCTCTTCTCCCTGTAGCATCTTCAATACCAGCGCCCCAACGAATTTGAATTCTGACTGATACCGAGCTGCGTTAAGTGATCGGGCCTCGCGATCCGGTATGAACGAGATGGAAGAGAAGGGAAATGTATCTTTCGCCTTGCTTGTTGCTGAGGACGAGACATGTGACACGATGAGTTTTGACTTGGAGTCTTCTTCCAAAGCCTTGACTCACCCCCAAAAACATACACCTTTGCCTTTCCGTCGTCTCCGAACCTCACTCGTTCAGCGCCAAGCTCGTTCAAAGTATAGCCAGCGTTGTGGACGTCGGCTAACGCCCCAAGGATATCTCTCGTGATGACTTTCACAAGGTCTTCCGGGAAAGGCGCATGCATGCCCAAGAGGTCCTGGAGTGAGACGGGAACAAGTTCAAAGAAGACGTGTATTTCCCCGCCATTGGTATGGGTTTCCGATCCTGCATCACCATTAGTGTTAGCGTTGAGTGATGATTCTAGAAACCATGACGTACCCAAACACTCGACAATGCTCTCCTTCTTCCATCCGGCCATTTCAGCCACCTCTCTATGAGCGCCTCTCATATATACTCGATCCTCTTGTCTTTCATCGATATCATCGTGACCATCCTCAATCTCCTTCACCATCATGAGCCTGCCATTTCTCAAATCCAACGCGAGATACAGCGGCCCGAGAGCGGCAGAGGTGATGGGCTCGCTCTTGATCCATTCGGTAGGTGCACCATAGTGTGACGTAGTCGCGTCTGATGAGGGCATGTCTATTGTTGTCAATTGACACAAACGGGTTGGTCCAGAGAAAAGGTGATAGGTACGAAACCTGAGACTCTTCTTATATCTGACCAGCTACTCTTCTTATCGCGACCCCCCCACCCAATCTGAAAGACTCGTGTCAGAAGGATTGTCAGGCCGTCCATACCATGACTGCGACCGCTCCTGATCATCGTCATGACATCCCACAGATCATGTTGTTGACCGCCGGCATATTGCAGGGCGCATGACGGTGCGAAGCCTTCCACGTCGGCATCGGATAATCGTATAAAAGCGTACATTGATGATCGTTTACAAACACTGTCACGCAGATACAGGTCTGTAAATGTTCGTTGGATCCTAGTTGGAAAGCCTCACATAATCGTTACACGCCTCAACCTCATTCTCGCCATCGACAACACGGCATCAGATCATCCCCCTCATTTTTGCCTGCTGCTGCATCTGCGTCCCCACAACCATCATCTGAGCCTGCGCCCTCTCTATACCGCCCTCTGGTCCCGTTTCTGCCGCCCCACCTGCTCCACTATCGACCGGCGTCTTCATGAACGAACACTCCAACAACTGCGGAGCAGTAGGTCGTTTGGTGTGATCGAAGTCGAACGTCTTGTCGAGGAAATCGGCGACTGCGGGAGAGACGTCGGCTGGCGTGGCCGGTTTGGACATTTGGCCGATCTACGCACGTCATTAGCTGATGCGCTTGCATCGGAGAGAAAAGGACGTACCCGGAAAAGAGCCTGCATCTGCGTCAAATCTGCCCAAGGATGTGTCCCAGTCAACATTTCCACCACCAAGCATCCCACGCTCCAAATGTCCGCTTTCGAGGTGTACGACGTTTGCTTGACTACCTCGGGAGCCATCCAAAAGACAGATCCTTGGAGGGATGGTCGATTGGTCCGTATGCCTGCAGGGTGTCGGTGAAGAGCAACATACGATAGGCAACGGACTCACTGTTTTCGGCCTTCTTACTGATACCAAAGTCTGAGATTTTGATACCGCCTTTGTTGTCTACCAATATATTCGCCCCCTTGATGTCCCTATGCACAATATCTCTCTCGTGCAAATAGTTCAGACCGGTCAAAATCTGCCTCACAAAGTTTCGGACGAGAGCTTCTTCGAACGCGCCGTAATTGCTAAGGAGAGCGGCGACCGAACCACCGGGAACATACTCGAGGAAAATGTTGAGGTGGTTGGCATCGGCAGACGAGTCTGTGTCCATCAGCGATGCCTAAAAGCTTGGTGGGAACAGACTTACCCAGATACTGCACGATATTCTCGTGCTGCAGCTCTTTCAACAGCCCTATTTCCCTCTCCAATGCCGACAGCATGCTTCTCTTCCGCTCATCATTCTTCTGACTCCCAGTAGACAGTTCGACCTGCTTGACGGCCATGAGAAGACCATTATGAGCGTCCATACCGAGATAGACGCTGCCGAAGGATCCGGCACCGATGAGGGCGCCTTTGATCCATTTGATGTTTCGTTTAGCTGAATGAGTGTCAGCCTGGGATCTTGTTCAAGGAGACGAGTACTCACAGCCTGTGGATGTGAACGCCTTTCCGTGATCCGCTTCGTCTTCATCTTCCACCTCACTCTCACTGTCACTCTCGCTTTCGCTCTCACTCTCACTACTTTCCTCCTCACTCTCACTGTCCTCGCTTACTTCCCCATCACTCTTCACGTCCGCCGGGGCCCTCGGCGTGACTAGCTCCTCCAGAACCTCCTCCGCTTCTTCCCCAACCTCGCCCTCATGTTCCCCAACCTGTATGCCCGGTACACCGACCATACTCGCCCTCCTCTGCTCCACCTCCGCGGTGATCTCATCCACCGTCAGCAGACTGGCCGTATCGCTCTTGTCTCTATTCCTCCTCAGCTGCGACAGCACCGACATCCTCCTAGCCGCATTGCCAAGACCAGAGGACGAAGAGGAAGAGTTTTTGCGCATGCGGATCGATTTGGGGCGGGGGTAAGACGGCTCTCGAGGAGAGAAGGCTTGAAGAGAGTCGGCAAGAGAGTCTTGGGGTTCGAACGGGGGTAGCGAAGGCGGTTGACTGATCCGCGGCCCTCTCCTATTCCCACTCGACACCACTTCCTCAGAGATGATCTCTTCTCCCTTCCCGGGTACCACCGCAGGCATCTCTGCTTGGTCTTGCCACCTCGCCTTCGGCCCAGTACTGAGCCGCAGCAGACTATGCCTCGCCTTTTCCACATCCCTCTTTTTCGCACCGGGGAAATAGTCTGTCAAGTGGCTCGAAATGAGCTCGGAAGGTGGTCGATGTCCGAAAAAGTTGTACATCGACTTCTTCTTGTACGACGGCGTGCCTGAAGCCGGTGAACGAGCGTTGGAAGGTGAAGGTGGCACCTCGACATTCGGTACTCCAAGACCAGACATGACACTAATCATACTCGCCCTGTTCAGGCGCTTATTCGACAGAGCTGACGGTTTGAGCGCCGACAGAGGACCACTCCCGGCGCTGCCCGGCTCATCAGGAGACATTGGGGAGCGCTTGTCGGACGTTATGCCCAGCCGAGGGCCAGGGAAGAAGTTGGGGGATGCAGGGGACATGGGAGGAGGAGGGACGTCGCCGAAAAAGTCGTGGATATTCTTGCGCCGTTGTGGGGGGCGGGCTTGGTGAAGGAAGAGCTCTTTGTCGCGGATGGCAGTTCCGTCTCGGTGCGCTACACAGATGCTGAGGAGATTGTTTTCGGATAGAGGTTTTGCTGCTCTTGTCAGACCCGGCCAAATAGCAGAGAATGTCAAACTCACCTCGTTCATCCGGGTTGCTCTCCACATAAACTCCCCAGCCATCAATCTCCAAATGCCCCTCATGCTCATCATCACTCTCATGGTCTCTCCCCTTGTACGTCGCCTTCCCTGTCCCCCACTTCCCAAACTTCTTCAGCGCCCTCTCCAGAATCTCGACACCGCTGGCTACTTGGACGACATTGACCGTCCTGGTAGTGCCATCTTCGACATTCACAAACTTGACCAGCTGACGTCGGAGGTCGTCCAAAGAGATGGCATTCGGCGTACCCGTAGACGTCGGCTGGCGGGAGACGGAAGGTCGAACAGGGGTCCTTGAAGCTTCCCCGTCTTGCTCCTTCTTCACAGCGTAAGGATGTTTCCCATTCTGCTGATTGATAGGCCTCGGATTCGCCGGCAAGAACTGCTTCTTCTGAGGACTACTCGGCCCGCTCTGGCCGCTACCCGACCTCGACAACGAATCGCCTCTAGGCGGAGGCTTTCCTTGCGATCTCTCCTGGAACGCACGGACCGTGGGCGTAGACAGGCTATCGTGCATTTGCTCTCGAGCGACCATACTGGCATACTCGGCGGCTGAAGAGTGTTCGAGGCGGTCATGGCTAGAATGACTAGAGTCGGGTGGATTGATCGGGCTGGGCGACCGGCGTCCGCCTTCTCGACGTGGAGGAGCGCGGAGGTTCGTAGGCGCCCTATTCGGGGCAGGGACAGAATGCGAGGAAGCTTGTGGTGGGTGGACAGAGTTGGAACGATGAGGCGGGGTCGAAGCGTAGTTCGTCTGATACGCCTGTGGTAAAGCACGGGAAGGCGAGTAACCTTTCAGGTCTAGAGGCGGTGGTCTCGACATATCTAGCCGCCTCGTCGGGTTTGCCCCCGCGCGACTCGCCTTGGTACGGGTGGACGACGAGGGCATGGGAGGCTTCTCGAGTTCGACCCTCGACAACATCGGCGAGAGGTGTACATTCGGGCTTCCCATCCGGCTCGCCGTTCCCATCTCTGCCGCCCTCTTCCTCAGCTCATTCAGCGCCGCCGCCAGCTTGACCCTGTCTCCCAGCCTGTTCATCCCTATCTCCTTCATGATCCCAACATCAATATCCAGCAATGTCTTGCCCACCAAACTGTTCTTTTGGAATTCGTTGGCGTATTGGCCGACTTTGTAGTGTTCGAGCCACGCGGCAACTTCGTTGGGACCCCATCGTTCGAGGTAGCTTCGGAAGGATTGTCCCGGGGGAGATATGTAGACCGATGGAGTAGAGGACCGCGAAGAGGAAGCGGCAGCAGATGGGAGAGAGGAGGGAAAGTCTCTGTAGACATCACGAGGCGGGATCGCGTAGGGGTGTGGCTGGGACATGATGGGACTGCGCTCCTTGCTGATCTGGGCAGACAGGGATGCGCCGGCGTTTGTATGTGATCTTGGAGGCTGGCGTTGAGCTAGGAGAGGGTCTGGCATTGACAGGCAAGTTCACTGTCCTAGGGAAATCAGCATCATTCGCGAGATCCGCTTGTCGACCTACATGAATCCTCGGGAGGACACGGAAAACGAGGCTGATCACTGGGGTCTGGTTTTCGTGAAAGGAATGGCCAAAGGGATCAACTAGATGATGGGATTGGACCCATGCACTCCCCTGGCAAATAATCCAGCTAATGTAGGTGAGAATGCTGCACTACGCTCGCCAATACCCAGTAGAGGCGGTGCGCTCGGGAGGCCGGTGCAGCTGATGGTCGTACAGAGAAACGCTGGGCAATGAGGGGTACGCCAATGTAGGAGGCGGGAAGGGATAGGAAGAGGAGGGGAAGGTGAGATCGCAGGGTGAATTTTGGAGGCGTGGGGGAACGTCGTGGACAGGGAAGAGAAGAAAGAGAGAACAATAACAATCTCAAAGTCACCAGGAACAACAACAAGCGACAACGAGCCTCGAGGCGGTGAACCCCGCAGATGGGCGCTGGCCAGCTTTGCCCCTTGTTGAATGGCAATCCTAGGGTATGCATTGCCCGACATTGAGATATGTATCAGTTTCAATTCAAGTCACGTTCATGCAGTCATAACAAGTCGGACACCATGCATGATGATGATCCAGTCGCACAGCGGGGTCTTGATAAAAGGCGACATAGCTCAGTTGGGAGAGCGCACGACTGAAGTTCATCTACTGGATTCCATTCGTGCGGTCCCTGGTTCGATCCCGGGTGGCGCCATCTTTTTACTATTTTACTCCCCGTCCTTGTGGGCAGAACCAAATACACTTGTTGGCTGTACCGATGCTTGTCTGTGCTATATACAACATTACGCCCGATACCATATGCATCGTCAATCTGTCTCATCTTTACCGACCCCGTAGCTGAGGAAGAGCGAGTGCAGTATGTGGACTAATAAGGTCGGGTAGGAGAAATGAAATTGTTATCGCTCGTTGTCCTGGATCAAAGCATTGGGCTGGAAGCAGAACCAATTGTAGAGGGTGAGCTATCAGCTCGTACGTCTCAAAGCTCTTTAGGCACACACAACAAAAGGCCGAAAGACCGAAAGACAATAGCGGTTGTGTCAGGGAGTGTTTCAACGCGACGCGACGCGTTTGCCATTGTTCTCCCAAGACCTGAGCCCTGGGGTGTGTAAAATGGACAGCGGCTGGCAGATTTCCATAGTTTTCCATCACTTCCCACCTATACCACCAGTATGGGACGAGCCCCTTTATCAGACGCAGAGCTCAATGCCAGAGGTATGTTTACCTCAGGAACTAGTCGCATTGCTGATATACAAGACAGGTTTCCGCCGCCTCCCTTCGCCAGATTACGGTGTCGGCAAGGTAGTGTGCATCGTGTGCCATCCAGTCCCCAATCCAATCAGCCGCAAGAATATGATTTCTCATGAGACAACCAATCAACATAAGAAATACTTGTCGTGGAAAGCAGTCCGAGATGCTCAACTGAGCTACCAACCGCGACGGAATGCTCATTCTGCGAACGCGGCGGAGATGCAGAAGAGAAATGAAGATAGAACTGAGGAGATATATAGACGTGGCGCAAACCTCACAGAAGGAAGCACAAACAAGGCCCGTACGGCGCCTCTCCCCGAGCGGTTGTAGCCGATACATGGTGGTACGGGATGCTGGGACAGTGCCATGCCTATATGCATACTGCAGCTAGTACACTTGATATCGTGCAGAAGCGCATCATCTCCCAAACTATTCCACAGTCAGCACAATACTATTTCCTCGTACGTTGTAAAGTACTCACCAGTCTCTCCGTTACCCATCCCGTCCACCCCGGCTGCCCCTCCGGCTCATCCCACGCATATTCATTCCCACTCTTGGCCGCCTTCACCACAGCCTGCGGTACCGGCTTCGGCCTCAAAATCGACGCATTCTGCACCCTGATCGGCGTCCCAGCAGCCGGCGGGGGTACCACCACAGCCTCGCCTCCTTCCGCTGCTGCTCCAGCATTGAACCCCTCCATACTACCGCCATTGCCGACTTTGAAGCCGATCATCCACTTGCCTTGGATAATGTCGCCGTGGCGCCGGAGAGCGTACGATGCAGCGAGGGGGGTGGCGAATTCGACAATGTACCAGTTGGAGCCTTCGGGGCCGGGATGGTAGGATTGGACAGTGCCAAATTGGGCGAGGTAGGGCTCGAGAGTGGAGAGAATGGCGGAGGGCGGGCCAAAGATGTAGAGGGAGGTGGTGGTGCGCGTTGGGATGAGCGATGGTGGCGTCGGGAGTCTGCAAATCATCAGAGACAGTTCAGGTACTAGAATATGACACTCACTCGTTGGTGGCGAGCACAGGTGCGCTCCTCGTGTCCGTCACGCTATCTCTCAGGCTGGCTGTCGGGGGCATATCTTCGTCCATGGCGTTGGGGTTGTACGAGGAGCCGAGTACGCCGCTCTGGTGGGCCAGCGTTCGTGCCCGGGTGGTGTGTCGTGGAGAGTTTCTGCATATATCTGTCAGCAGAGTATTCTTCGCGACATTCGGTGTATGGTCATGGTCAGGCCAGAGACACGAGCCCCTCGTCTGCCATACAATCGATAACGCCCGTTGGGGACATTGTCATCCAAACTTCACCAATGGCAAGCACCAAGAAAATCGTCCCCCCGTGATTCGACCCCCCTCCACAGAAAAACACACTCACGCCTCATGCACCGAACCACTCAATCTCCCCTGCGGACTCCTCCTCTCCCCTTGCGGACTCCCCACATACCCCCCATACGTACTCATCCCCCCCGTCGGGCTCGTCCCCAGCGTCATCTTGCCCGCCTGGGACGACGCGAAAGAAGGCAAGAATTTGATGGCATCGGCGGCTTTGGCGTCTTCGGGGTCGAGCTCGTCGCCCGCGGTGGGGGCGTACCGGGATTGGCGTAGGGATTGGGAGCGGGTGAGGTTGGGGGTGGGGGCGGTGCGGGAGGGGGTGGACCACCAATCGTTGGACATGTTGAGGGAGTGCTGGTGGGGATAGAGATGGGCAGAAGAGATGGAGAAAGAGAAGAGTTGCCGCGAGTTGTATTTGTACGCGGATGTTTTTCTATCTCACATTTGATCCCGCTAGTACTGCTTGCCCATCATTAGAACCTGACTAAGAACTCTCAAGTTCTCGACTTTGTAACTCTTTCATTGCTATAGCAGGGACGGCTCATCAGGGGCATGGTGCCATCCCAGTAAAATACCCATCACCACACAGCCTGTAAACAACAAGCACAAGACGCAGGAGGCGACGAAAGGCAATGACCAAGAGAAATACATCACTCAACATCAAAGATGTGCACTCTATAGTTGTTGTACATAGCATCTGCCCTGTCCCCACTTTCCACATCAAGTCATCCTCCCATTGACTTTCGCACTAGCAAGCCCCGCCGCAGCTTCCACTTTCGCCCATACCCAATCATCCCTCTCCCTCTCCTGCTTCTTCCTCTCCCTCTTCTCCCTCTCTCGTTCCCTCTCCAACTCCCCGCCCGCAGCCACCATAGCCAGCCCTTCCAGCCCGCCTAAAGCTTCAAAGTTTTCGAAATCTTCGTACCCCTGCTGAGCTTGCTGCTTCGAGGGCGAGGGGTTGAAATGTTCTCCTCCTCCAACATTATGCCTGCGGCCCTGGGCGGGATGAGAGTAAGAAGGAGGTGGTGGTTCGGCAGAGTGGCGGAGAGACGATACAGGAGAAAAGGGCGGGAATACCCCCTCATGCTCAGCCGCAGTATGCAAATCTGTAAGCGTATGATGGCTCAACAGACCCGTCGAATGGTCCGGATATCCGGTGAAAGACGGTAAGCCATGAGAATAAGCGTATGGATCTGCCCCCGTGAGGCTATCGTGCCGTTGATGGTCTTGGTACCCCGTGCTGGGATACGAGTAGGATACAGGGCTGGGAAGGGGATTGGGGGTGGGCAGGGCGAGAGGTGTGGGAGTGCGGATGGGGAGGGAGTCGGAGGGCCATGGGAAGGGGTTGGCTCGTTTTTCGAGGGAATCGATCAAGTCCTGCAATCGTACATCACTATGAGCAAACGTCCCACACGTCTGAAACGGAATGCGCTTACTTTTCCGAGATCTGGTACAAACCCTCCAGCTCCTTGTTCATCCTGCCCAAAAACCACAAACAACCCATCATACCCCGGCGCCCAATCCGCCACCTTCCCTCCTCCCGCTCCTCCCCGGGCGCTGGACCCGGCCCTGCCCAAGTCAGTATACGACCCCATCCTCGTATCCACCACATCCACATCCACCCCTCTCAACTCTGGGAATATCTGCGAGATGGCATTCCGGATGATGAGCAACGTGGGTATTGGCAGGGAGGTGGGGAGAGGTTTAGAGTGATTGCGAGCGATTTGAGGTCTGGAGCTGGTGGGGATGGGGTTTGAGAGGGTGTTGGGGCTGGAGAGAGGGAGCAGGATGGGGAATGATGATTTGGTGGTTAGAGGGGATTGGGAGAGAGGGGGTTTGGTGGGTTTTGGACTACGGTCTGGCTTCTTGTCAGCTTTCCTCGCCCTGATCATGCCCTTTTCGATCAGATGCTAGACGTACATCCGAATGTCATTGTACCATCTTCTTTTCTTGGAGATCCGTAGAACCTGTTTAGCAATCATGTCAGGTCAATCCAGCATGAACGTGAAATGTGGACTTGCCTGCCTCGATCGATACCGCCCGTCGATGCGAGTCTGTATGTCCAAGCCGGACACCGCTCTGACGAAAACTGTATCGAGATCATCAGCCACCACCCCATCTTATATCTCAGACGCAATCAGACAAGACACTCACTTTTTCCCACAAATCCGGCCGGTCTGTCGGTAATCGGATGATAACCTCCGACCCCATCGTCCGTTCTACCAGCTCATCTACTTCTGGTACCAAACTCGGCGTACACCCCCCACCTATACAAATCAATACGCACACCACGATCTGAAAGAGATGGAACCTACAAGCCAAGATGACGAAATCTGCTTCATGCACTTTCCCATCCCCCGTCTTCACCGCCCTCACTTTCTTCCTCTTCCCGTCACCCTCCCGACTCCCCCTCCGACTCCTCCTCACACCCTCCCAACAAAGCACTTCTTCAACTTTCCCTCTAGACCCACCAGAGATAAAGCTGACACCAGCTTGGGAGCAGAGGTGCCGGAGCCAGAGTATAGTTTTCGGGGCGTTGGTGGAGCCGGATGAGATGTTTAGGAAACCGTTCGTTAGGGGATGAATGGGATCGGGGTGGGGGTGGTCGAATAGTTGGGCCTTCTGGATCCAATGGGAGGAGGGGTTTAGGGATGTGCTGGCTCGGAGACCCGCCATATCTATTGGGTCGCGCTGCATCCAAAAAGTTTAGTTTTTGCCTTCGCTCATGGTATTGCCAAAAGTTACTCACGATCACGTATATGGTACCCCTCCCACCGGCGGCTTTATGAGCATCTACTGTAGCTCTATCCTTTGCAGACAGTGTCAACCCTCGGCTGATACTGAGAAAGCCGCAAGGGGAGAATAGTCGGTCGGAAGGGTTGAGCCCTGGGGGAAGGAGGTGCGCGGGGGTGGAGGCGATTTGGGTGTTCCACTGTTTCCACAGTGGGAGGGAGCTTCCATTGAGTGTTTCGTGGGTTGTCTTGTTTCTGATGTACTCTCATTAGTTATATGGATAGCAGCCAAAGCTTCAAGAACCTACTGGGAATAACGATACGCCGCATGTACATCCCTGTCCCCGTGAACATTATACTCGTCTTCTTCTTCATGATATTGCTCGTCGAATACAGTGACGTGTTTGTATCCTCTCTGTTTGAGATTGAGGGATATTGTGAGACCAAAGATACCTGAGAAGATAAGTTAGGTATTGGAGAGATAGAGGGATGGTAGATGGGAACGTACCTGCTCCAACGATGGCGATGTGGCTGTTGGGTGTTGTCATCTGTTTCTGCAGTGATCTAGACCGAATCTACCACTATTGGACGTAGACAGTATACTCAAGTCTCGTACTGGCCACTCAGAAGTCGATGAAAAGGCGAAGGGTCTCGGATGGCTGGTCGGGACACCGAAAGGCAGCAAGTTTTCTAGAGCAAAGGCGGGGGTGGCGAGTGGGGACAGGCGTACAGTGCGCGTCCTGCTGTGTGTGGTACCCGGGATAGTCGAACAAGTGTTCATAAAGACTCTCTGCAATGTGCTGGAGACGAGAGCAACAATTACACGCAATTTGTAAAACCACAAGAGAGTTGACGTGATGCGTGATCATGCGTGCCTGGGCTCGAAACCACCCGGCCGCCGGCAAAGTCGCGTCAGCCAACGAGCCTCTTTTGGTGATCTGCTCTATGCATGGTGTATGGATGCCAGTCATGGGCTGAGACCAAAGAGACTATGTACAGGATGCATACATTCAAAAAGCTTGCTTTGTATGAACGAAAAACGATAAAGGCGGCTGGCGTCCGATGCGCGCAAGTAGAGACCGAGATATGATAACGCTAATCCATTTTGCCATGGTAACGAGATCGCTCATCATCTCTTTCAATTCAGCCGGGCTGTCATATGTCGAAAAGTCGCGTATTGCGCTTCCCATTCAGTCAATCAGTCATCTAAGACGTCGAGGAATATTTTGCCGAGGCTGAGTGATCCAGCAGCATGCCGTCCACCAATAGACACGGTCGTTCACGGCGGTCCCCCACTTCTTCTGATTCTGATCCATTTTGGCGACAATGTCATACCCGGACGACAGCAAAGACGTCTTTGTGGATGAAAACCCCGACACTTTCACGTCTATCGTAGAGCAAGACATTCTCGTCAAATATGATTTCACCGACTCTGAAAACCGCGCACTCGTCCGCAAACTCGACTGGCACATCCTCCCCTACCTCTGGTGTAGGTCCCCTTTTCCCATTCCACCTCCCATTCTTTACCACGCTAACATTCAAATAGGGGCATACATATTCAACTCTCTCGATCGGTCCAACGTATCCAACGCTAAATCCGACGGCATGACCACCGACCTCCATTTTCCCGACGAAGGCTATTCTCTCATGCTCACCATCTTTCTCGTGCCGTTCTGCTTGTTGGCGGTACCGAGTATGATGTTGACGCGAAAGGTCGGGCCCAGGTGGACCGTGCCGGGGTATATGATAGGATGGGGGAGTATGGCCATGATCAATGCGGGGTGTAAGAATTTTGGCGGGGTTCTGGCTGTCAGATTATGTCAGTTCTCTCCTTTTTCTACACTCTACACGGAGAAAACGGTGCTGACAAGTCATAGTGCTGGGAGCTTTCGAATCAGGCTTCGCAGCAAGCTTGATCTACTACCTCACAACCTTCTATACCCGCGGCGAGCTCGGCAAACGCATCGCCGTCTTTTACTCTTGCAACGCCCTCGCTGGCGCATTCTCCGGGCTCATCGCTTACGGTGTCTTCCAAATGAAATCATCCCTCCACGGTTGGCAAATCCTCTTCCTCATTGAAGGCGCTTTTACTGTTGGTTTTGCGGTGGTCACAGCTGTAATGTTGCCCTGGTCTATCGATTCTGCGCGGTTCTTGAGTGAGAGGGAGAAGGAGGTGGGGAGGATGAGGGTTTTGAGGGATGGAAGTTCTGAAACGGGGACAAAGTTTGATTCCAAGGCGTTCTTTGAACCCTTGAAAGACAAGAGGTTTTGGGCATTTGCTTGTATCGGTACGCAGCTTCACACCTTCTTGACAAATTGCTCAACTGACACGCTACTAGCATTGACATATGGCTGCGCCTCCTCCATGGCCGGCAACTTTCTCACCCAAATCGTCGGCCGCTTCGGCTTCTCCACCGTCAAAACCAACCTCTACACTGTCGCTCCTTACATCACCGGTACCATAGTCCTCCTCATCACATCCTATTCATCCGACTATTATCGTGAACGCGCTTTTCATTTAGCTTCGGCACTGGTCTGGGTTATGGCGGGGTGCTTG
Source organism: Cryptococcus floricola (assembly GCA_006352305.1). NCBI lineage: Eukaryota > Fungi > Basidiomycota > Tremellomycetes > Tremellales > Cryptococcaceae > Cryptococcus > Cryptococcus floricola. The sequence goes on along the minus strand of CM016934.1, from coordinate 1,553,554 downwards.
GTGTTGGTCAAGATCCCCGTGGAGAGGGTGGGAGTTGGGTATTTCGCCGTGTTTTTGATTACGGCAGGGGCGTTTACGCCGCCGGTATTGTTCCATACTTGGCATCAGAACAACGATTCATCAGAGGACGGGCGTGCTTTCAGAGTCGCTACATTCAGTACGTCTTCCCTCCTTCTCTCATATCCACACAAAGCTGACAATCCCCAGCCCTCTTGGCGAATACAGGCGGTTTCGTCTCCGCCAACATATTCCTCGACAAATGGTCCCCTGCTTATCGCATCCCCCTCTCCATAACATGCGGTCTTGAAGGTCTCGGTCTTATCTTGATCATAGGGCTGGGAGTGTGGATGAGGAGAGATAACAAGAGGAGGAATGAACAGCAAGGGGTGCAGTGGGGGAGTGAGGATGTGCCGACGGAGGTTCTGAAGGAAGGGCCGAGGAATTTGAGTTATCGACATTTCGTCTGAGTATATGTACAAGCAGAGTACCGTATTTAGATGAGGGCAATATGGAATATATGAATGGCGTTGTGTGTATGAGGAACCAAACAAAGGGGTTGTGGTTGAGGCGGAGAGGGCCGAAGGGGTCGGGCTGACGGGATCGAAGCCGATACTGGACCGCCGCGAGGCCGATCCGAGGGCAAATACTATTATAAAAGACTGGTAAGATGATGTACCCTTGTTGCCCTGGTACGTGAGAAATCATACATAGTACTTGTATACAAGGTCTACATGTGTTTACTACTCTTGAGATCACAGATGGAGGAAACAGCAAGAAGACGTCTCTGAATCGTCTCCTCCGATCTTCGTGATCCCTATACTTGTTGCCTGCTGCGGGGCTCGTTGTCCCGTGACATCAGACGACAAGAGCGACTGCTTGTTATCTAACTCCTGACTGGGCATTGCGCCTTGTTCCGATGGGTGATACAAATGGAAGAGATAGTCGATGGGAGCCGACATGCCTGACGGTCCATTAGACGCGACGGAAGGCAATTGGACATTGACCAGTAAAAGGTCGGGATCTCGGGAAGCTATCATGGGCGGCAGCAAATAGGGCTGCTTAGCAGCTTTGGCCATCGGGTATCTCCACATCAATCTCATTAACACGTAGTCGCTGCCAAGAAACGATGATATCTCTGTTATCAACAGCGGAAGCCAGCCGCTCTTCGATATACCATCGCTGATAACGGACATCGCCGACGCGGACTTGGCCGAAGCCGCTGATAAGGCGATAACGATACTATCCATCAAGCATATATAGCCATTCCCGTGTATAATGCTCCCATATCCCACCTCTGTACCATTCCAGCAACAATGCCCCACTCGGATGACGGCAAAGATGCTTCCCTGGAAAACGATATCAAGATCGATCCCACAGTCGTCGAAGAGCAAGAGGTTCTCGCCGACTATGATTACACAGAGGAAGAGAGCCGGGCCGTGGCCCGCAAGCTGGACTGGCACATCCTCCCCTATCTGTGGTGTAAGCCTCTCTCTCCTCTCCACTCCAAGCAGACATCGCTGACAGTCATCAAGGGGCATACATCTTCAACTCCCTCGATCGTTCCAACGTCTCCAATGCCAAGTCCGACGGCATGACTACCGACCTCAACTTTCCCAACGAAGGCTACTCTCTCATGCTCACCATCTTCTTCATTCCCTTCTGCTTGCTCGGTATTCCCGGTGTGATGCTCACGAGGAAGGTGGGGCCAAGATGGACTGTGCCGGGTTATATGATTGGATGGGGAAGTATGGCAGCCATCAGTGCGGCGTGCAAGAACTTTGGATCAATTCTGGGTGTACGAATCTGTGAGTGTTTCCCTACATCACTGGGCGATACTGACCGCGAATAGTGCTGGGTGCATTTGAAGCCGGTTTTGCAGCCAGTCTGGTCTTCTATCTCACCACCTTCTACACTCGTGGCGAGCTCGGTAGACGTGTCGCGGTCTTCTACTCTTGCAATGCCCTTTCCGGCGCCTTTTCGGGCCTCATCGCCTACGGCGTCTTCCAGATGGAATCTTCCTTGCACGGCTGGCAAATCCTCTTCCTCATCGAAGGTGCTTTTACTGTCGGCTTTGGGATGGTCGTGGCAGTGATGCTGCCTTGGTCTGTCGACTCTGCGAGGTTCTTGACAGCGAGGCAGAGGGAAGTGGGCCGACTGAGAATCCTGAAGGACGGTAGTGCGGAGACAGGGACAAAATTCAATATGTCCGCTTTCTTCAAGCCTGTGAAGGACTTCAAGTTCTGGGTCTTTGCTGGTATCGGTACGTTCGCTTCACGTCCTGTTGATTCACCGGCTAACATGGCAATAGGGTTGTCATACGGGACCGCCACCTCCATGGCCAGCAACTTCCTCACCCAGATTGTCTCTCGCTTCGGCTACTCCACCGTCAAAACCAACCTCTTCACCGTCGCTCCCTATGTCACCGGTACCATTGTCCTCCTCATCACCTCCTACTCATCCGACCACTACCGTGAACGTGCATTCCACCTCGCTTCTGCGCTGGTATGGGTCATCGTGGGGTGTTTGATATTGGTGGCGATACCGGTTTCGAGTGTGGGGGTGGGCTACTTTGCAGTATTTTTGATTACGGCTGGGGCGTTCACGCCGTCCGTTCTGTTCCATACGTGGCATCAGAATAACGATCCGACGGAAGATGGACGTGCTTTTAGGGTTGCAGCACTCAGTACGTCCCTAGTCTGTCTCCCTGCTGACTGAACTGACATTTTTTCCACAGCCTTCCTGGCAAACAGTGGTGGATTTGTCTCTTCCAACATCTTCCTCGATAAATGGTCTCCCGCCTACCACATCCCTCTCGCCATCACCTGCGGTATGGAAGGAATTGGCGTCGTCTTGATCGTTGGCCTGGGCTTGTGGATGAGGTGGGATAACAAGAGGAGGAATCAGGAGCAGGGAGTGCAATGGTCGTCCGAGGATGTGCCTACAGAGGTATTGAAGGACGGTCCCAAAAATCCGAGCTATAGGCACTTTGTTTGATTTGTTTTGAGCTGTATGTAGGGGGGTTGTAATGGATTATTTTTTTGTAAGGGAACCAAATATGTCGCTTGTGGGTCGCGTCGGACTTGGCCGATTGTCTGTAAGCGCCTGCTGCCGTGTACACAACAACAACTATCAGCGATCCACTGAACGCCTGTACATGTCTTCAAAACTGGCCAGATTTGCCCCACCGATACCCCGCCCGTTCAGGTTCTCTTCGACAATGGCGCGCCTGCCCTTCACTGTCGCGTCCTGTGCCCCTCTTCCTCCTCACGTCGTCCAGACACTAGAAGCATCCTTCGACACCTTCATCCACAAACCGCCTTCTTCCTCGACACCCTTCACCCCCGCCGAACTGGCCAAGATCCAGATCTTCTTCACCTCGTGGTACGGCATCCCCCAAGCCTCTTTCGACGAGGTGCCGAATTTGAAGCTTGTACAGCTTTGTACGGCTGGAGCAGACAAGGCGCTCAGAGGCGCTTCGATCGAAGAGTACGTGGGGAAGGTGAAGAGGGGTGAAGAGGGTGGGAGGGAGGTGGTGCTGGCGACGGCGGCGGGGACGCATGTTCTGTCGATCCCAAATTATGTGGTGGGGATGGTGATTGCTTTGTTGCATCAATTCCCTCGGCAGATGATCGGTGCTAGAGTAAGCCACTGCCTATAGCAACAATGGTGGCAGACAAAGCTGAAAGGTATAGGATGAGCGGCGGTGGCTTTCCCCGGAAGAATGCGACATCGACAACAAGCCTTATTACGCGCGGAAAACGTACCAGCGTACTGCTGGCTTTCTGGTGAGTCCCTCCTCACAATCGACTTGCGATGTGCCGAGATGATGAGTAGGGATATGGATGCCTGGGACGAGAGTCTGCGCGTCTACTCAAAGCACACAATATGCGCATCATAGCCGCCAACACTTCTGGCAAAGCTACCTCGCAAGATGGTTTCATTCTGCCTCACACTGGTGACGTGGATGGTGAGTCTCTTAGATTATCTGGATATGCGCTCATCACCAGAGTACAGGATTCATTCCAGAAGCGTACTACTCTACCAAAGACCCCAAGGCAGTGAAAGAGTTCCTCGGCCAGTGTGATATCTTGGTCTGTTCTGTGCCGAATACGCCCGAGACAAAATACTTTATGAACAAGGAGAGGCTGGGTACGTGTGTATCAATGCTCTTCAAGACCATGCTGACTTGCATCGACATCAGCTATGCTCCCCCAAAGCGCCGTACTCGTCAACGTCGGCCGAGGCTCCCTCATCCCCTCCGGTAAGTCAACCCACTCCCCATGACCCACCTCACGTCTAAACCTTTCACAGACGATCTCCTCACTGCCCTTGACACCAATTTATTCGGCGCCGCCATCGACGTGACAGACCCTGAGCCCCTGCCTCCCAACCACCCACTCTGGTCTCATCCGAAATGTATCATTACTCCTCATCTAGCAGGAAACGCAGAGGGGGAAATGGATGTTGCTGCGGAGGTGTTGTTGGAGAATGCTAGGAGGCTGGCAGATGGGCGAGCGCTTTTGAACAAGGTAGAATGGGAGAGGGGTTATTGATCCTATGCCAGTCTCATGAGGGTATGCAAATGGAGACACGCAGAGTATCCAAACGTGATTTGACATAACTGGGATTTTGGCGCGCTCACTATCAACAAGGAAAGAATGCCAGGAAGAGGCTGAACTGTAGGCATCATCGACCTTGGTCAAACATCTTAATTCCACGTTGAACGACATCTGGTTCATTTCGCACGCACGGGCCTCTCTTGTGTTCCCCGGAATTATTTCGTATAAATATCCTGTTGAAATTGACACATGTGATTCGAATTCTTAAGCAATGTTTTCATTGTCAGACCTGAAAGCGATAACCAGCTCGACCTACGACAAAACCTTGGGCAATTTAGTGTACCAGTCTATGGTATCGTGGTTTGCCAAGCTGGAGAAGAGTACCCGCGGCAGGGAGATGTACGAGTCTACCATGGATTTCTATTGCAAGTGAGTCTTGCTTTTGTTTTTGGCGAAATAACTCCATGATCTCACAAAGGGGTAGACGAACAGACTTGCCATCCCCAGAGCTTGTGTGAGGAGCTGCGCCGGATCTGACCTCGGATATGGCGAATCGTATGACGAGGCGGACTGAAGATAATCTCGACGGCTTGCTGCCGCCGCCCTCCCCTTCCCCGTAGACGCGTGCATGGTGGTATGTGCATGACCAACAAGTGTGTATATAAAGCAGCCTCGCGTTTGGCCCCGTGTACCACAAGCTGCAAGTGACTTGCGGCCATCCAGGATCGTTGGAGAGGCGACTGGATGGCATGTTGAGTGACCCGCGTGCCACTTTGCGCCCTCCTTTCGAGTTACGGGGCTCGTGTTTGTTGCTTCTGCCCGTCGACGGGAGCAATTCTCGACGATATACATCCCATTTGCATCTCCATCTCTCATCTGCATCTCATCTCGGTTCACTCAACAAGCAACAAACATGGGCCCTCTCGACAGCGTCACCGCCCACCTCCCCAGCGTCCTTCGCGACGCGCCCCTGCTCTACAAAGCGTCAGCCACCCTTTTCGTCCTCGCCTTCGCCACCTATCTCTGGCTCTTCCCCATCGCAAACGCACGCATCCCCTTCCGCAACTTGCCCGGCACGTCCCCTTACTCTTCCCCCTTACCTGTCAACTGACACCGTCTAGACCCCGGCACAGGAAACTGGCTTCTGGGACATGCCATCCCCGTTATTTTCAACCCCAGTCCAAACTCTGCCAGCATCGACTTTCACAAAACCCTCGGCCACACCATCAAATACAGAACCCAGTTCGGCTCTTACGAGGTCTCCACCATCGACCCCACTGCCATCTCCTACATCCTGAACCACCACCATATCTTTGTCAAGCCCCCCTCGCAGCGCCAGTACCTGGAAAGCAGGATGGGTCATGGTCTCATTACGGCTATGGGGGACGATCACAAGCATCAGAGAAGACTCTTGGGTCCGAGCTTTAGTGCAGCAACGATCAAGGAAATGGCGCCAGTGTTTTACGACGTCGCGTACCAGCTCTGTGACAAGTTTCGCCATCTGGTCGCCGACAAGGACAACACCGGTCTTTCTTCTTCCCCTCCCAAACCTATTGACGCTGTATCCGGAGGTGCCAAAATCGAGGTCTTGAAGTACATCAACATGGCTACTTTCGACGTCATGGGCCGCGCAGGTTTCGGACATGCTTTTGAGGCCTTGTCGGAAAAGCCGAATAGGCTTACAGACTGCATGCATAGGTACATTGCGGCAATCTTCGAGGTGAGGCTGTCGGACTGGTTGGCTGGAAGATATCACATTCAAATTGTGAGTCTTCTTTTCTGACTTAGCTGATGCACTTGATGGAAGGGCAAGAGCTAATACCCGCTTAGCCATCGGAACACAATCGCACCATCAACAGGGAAAAGCAAGAAATTCTTGACTTTGCCAAGGTGGGTTTTTCTTGAGCGTTCGAGAATTTCGTCTGACGCCCGCGAAGAGGATCGCTGGAGAGAGAAAGAACGTCATTCTGAAACAGTCTCTCGGAGAGGGTATCAACAAGAAGCAGGATATCGGCAAAGATCTGCTCTCTATTCTCAGTGACCTCTCTTGAAGTGCACACTCTATAATGAGCTGACGTTCGCGACAGTCAAAGCCAACATGGCGTCCGACTTGGAACCACACGAGCGCCTCTCCGATGAAGTCCTCGCAGACCAAATCTTGACTTTTGCACGTCCTCATCATCATTCACAACGCCTCGATGGCTGACGATGGGACTGTAGCTGGTTGCAGGCAGCGAGACTGTCGCCACCTCTCTTTCAATCTTTCTGAGCCTCCTCAGCGAGCACCCCGATGTCCATGATCGACTTCGTACAGAGCTCGTGTCTGTCGACGATGACCGCCCCACCGTGTGAGTTGCCCCTCTCACAAGGCAAGCCCCATCCGTCGGTGTGCTGATTCCACGATAGAGAAGTGCTGGACAATCTTCCTTACCTCGACGCTTTTGTCCGCGAAGCCCTCCGCTTCTTTCCCGCCGCTCCTTGGATCTTCCGCAGCGCTACCGGAGACGCCACTGTACCCCTCGGCACGCCCATCAAAGGGAAAGACGGCAAGTTGATGACCAGCTTCAACATAGACGAGCGCTCTTTTATCTTTTTCCGTGAGCCCATCCCACAGCCCCGAAGCCGAATGCTTGCTCTGACTTGACCGTATCAACTAGCACTCCGCGCCATCAATACTTCTACCACCTTTTGGGGTCCCGACGCCGAGACATTCGACCCCTCGCGCTTCTTGGACGGCCGTACCGAAAACCTGGCCAAGCTCCCCGGCGTCTATGGCAACATGATGACATTCCTCGCTGGTCCCCGCAATTGCATTGGATACAGGTTTGCGGTACTGCAAATGAAAGTCATGCTGTTTGCTTTGTTGAGAGGCTTGGAGTTTAGGGAACTGAAGAGCAAGCCGGAGACGGTGTATAGGCCTTCGTGAGTTTCATCTCAACGTTTTGAAGAGGGGCACCTTCTTTGCGCTAGGGATGGAGAATCATGTAGATCAGTACTGACGCAGATATCCAGGGTGGTGGTACGAGCTCATGTCAAGGGCGAAGAGCATCTCGGGGCTCAAGTTCCGTTGATGGTCATTCCCCTCGACGACTCTGGTCATGTGAGCAAAGACCGATGTTGAGTATAAAGACATACAATTGAGTAGATCAACGAGAGGCGAGGGACCGACCCATTGGCCTGGGAGATGATACGAGAGGTTACAGATGTTACCTGATATCGACACTTTCTGACATGTATCTATATCAAGACCTGAAACATTGTCCACATCGAGAAGATCTTTGATGGCGGTCCATTTAACTGATGTGGACATGACGAGAAGAGCTGTTGGGAGGTGATGAAGGATTGGTCCTGCGATGACGCTTTCTCACACACCCCCTTGCTGTCATCCTGTATTCCTGAGAATCCCCTTGCCTCTCCATATCATCTTCTCCAGCTCCCTAAACTCGTGAGCCCTCAGCAGCACAAACACCAAGACTTTCCGAAAGGAGGGGCAGCACATGCAATGTCTTCATGCCATATCATCGGGGGACGCTACAGTCTCGTATCGTCCAGCCTCTCTTTCTTCCATCATGTATCAACAAATAATACGAATAATGCTATGCCTCTCGCCATCACTCGTCCTTGTCATGACCAGCGCCGGCGAGGGGGATGACCATCAACGGAATCTGCACCCCCAAGTCCTCTTCGCCCTTGACAAACGCCTGCACCACCGCCCTAACAAAAAACCTCGTCAGCCACCCTTCCACCCTCGCTGCCCGCCATCAGCAGACCGCAGACCACAGAACTCACGAAGCCTTGTAAACCATCTCCGGCCCACTCTTCAACGGCCTAAACTCGTAATTTCTCAACAGCACAAACAACAGAATCTTCATCTGCTGCAACGCAAACCTGTAGCCGATGCAGTTCCTGGGACCGCTGATAAAGGTCATCAGATTGCCATACACGCCGGGGACTTTGGGGGAGCTGGAGCTTTTTCCAGTGCCAGTGCCAGTGCCAGTGCCAGGGGTGCGGTCGCGGTCGTCGTCGAGGAATCGGGAGGGGTTGAACGATTCGGCGTCGGGACCCCACAAGGTGGGGGATGTGTTGACGGCGCGGACGGCTAGTAGATGACTGTCAGTCTATCTTTCCACCGGGGGGGGTGTGTGTTTGACTCACGGATGAACAGCAAGTTGACCGTATCCATCTCAAACTCTGTCATCAGCTTGCCATTCTTGCCGATAACGGGTGTGCCAAGGGGTACGGTGGCATTCTCGGTAGCATGGCGGTAGACGAATGAAGCGGCAGGGAAGAAACGAAGACATTCCCGAATGACAGCTTCGAGGTAGGGCAAGTTGTCGAGCGTCTCGCTATGCAGAGTTTTAGCTCACTGTTTTCCCTCCGACAACTGTGTGTGAAACCGAATTCACAAAGAGGGGCGTTCTTCTTTGACAGACAAGAGTTCTTTGCGAAGCCGATCTTGGACGTCGCTGTGTTGGCTGATGATATCGAGATACAAGGCAAGAGAGGTGGCGGTCGTTTCACTACCGGCAACCAACTAAATTCCCACTCGTCAGCCACCAAGACCGTCAAACAGATGTACTTGTACCGTACAAAGGTCAAGATCTGATCAGCCACATCTTCATCCGTCAGACGCTCGTTGGGCTTCATATCGGACGCCATATTGGCTTTGACTGTGTCCAACACGTAAGCTCATTTCACGATGCACAACCAATCGACGAAAAAGACTTGCTGAGAAGAGAGAGCAGATCCTTGCCGATATCCTGCTTTTTGTTGATCCCTTCGCCGTATGACTGGTCCAGGATCTCCTTTTTCCTCTCTGCGGCGATCCGCTGTACGATCTACGTCAGAGGCGATTTCTGAGGGGAAGCCCGAAGGAGAGACTTACCCTAGCAAACTCGAGAATCTCTTGCTTTTCCTTGTTGACAACGCGATTCTTCTCCGTCGGCTAAAACAGGTGTCAGCCTCAAGCTTCGTGACATCATTTAATCAAGAATACTCACAAGCTGGAACTGATATTGCCCAAAGAGATAGTCCACCAAACGCGCCACAAACATGTTTTGAAGAAACCTCTGCATCGAAGCCGTGAGATCATTCTCATTCCTTCTCCCCGACAACGACCCAAACGAATGCCCAAAGCCCGTGAGACCGATAACGTCAAACGTAGACATGTTGATGTACCTCAACATATTGACCTTGGCGCCCCCCGGTACAGCGTCAATCGGCTTGGCAGGCGAGGGCGAGAGTGTATATTCGTCCTGGTGCGCAATCAAGCCGTCGAGTTTATCTTTGAGCTCGTACGCGACATCAAGCATGACCGGTGCCAGCTCCCTAATCGCCGCCGGGCTGAAACTCGGCATCATCGCCTTCCTCTGCTTCCTATGATGCTCCCCCTCGGCCGTCACCAGCCCGTTCCCGATCCGCAAATACAGCCAGTCCCTCAGCGCGGGCGGCTTGACAAAGATGTCGGGGCGGCTGAGGATGTAGGCGATCGCGGTGGGGTCGATGGTGGAGACCTCGAACCGGCCGAGCTGGGTGCGGTACTTGAGGGTGGGGCCGTGGGCTTTGTGGAAGGTGATGTTGGTAGCGTTTGGGGTGGGGGCGAGGAAGACGTTCATGACGTGGCCGAGAAGCCAGTGCCCTGGGCCGGGATCTAAGGGGGTGTCAGTTGACAGAAGATGGAGGGGAGGGGAGGGACAGGGAGGACGTACCGGGCAGGTTGCGGAAGGGGATCCGTGCGTTGGCGATGGTGAAGAGCCAGAGATAGGTGGCGAAGGCGAGGACGAGAAGGGTGGCTGACGCTTTGTAGAGCGGGGGCGCGTCGCGAAGGACGGTGGGGAGGTGGGCGGTGATGCTGTCGAGGGCGCCCATGTTTGTTGCTTGTTGAGTGAACCGAGATGAGATGCAGATGAGAGATGGAGATACGATTTGGGGGGTGCATACCTCGCGAAATACTCCCGGAAGGCTGGGAGACGGCAGAAGCATCGATCCAGATCCCGAAAGGAGGGTCTGTGCGCGTGCTCATCTCGGGCAGGTTGCGCCGCTAAAGGTATCACCCAACATCGCATCAAAACGTCGCATAACAGGGCTGGCGAGGACCCAAGTATCCAACTGACTTATCGCAGCCCGGGGGGTGCCCCTCAGCCGCTTGAGATTGGGTACTGACTATGGATGTTGATTCTGCTTTTCACAGAGTATGTGGCTGACGCAATGTACCTTGTTCCACCCGCCCTCTGATTGCAGCGAGCAAGAAAGATGGTGTGCTTACGCGATGCACCATTAGAGAAATTGTCTTATGTTTCCCATGTAGCTAGTGCATACTCGAAACAATATATGGTTAAGTGTCTAACTACGCAGAGGCACGGGGGTATGGCACTTGAGGTAGACCGACACGGTATAGCACAGAGGAAAGAGTTTCCCAGAGAATGGTTTCGAAGATGATATAGCACATGATGATGATGTTAGAGGCTCGAAATGTCTACCAAGAAAAAGTTACTTTTGTCGTGAGAAGCGATAAGGAGTATAAGGTATTGCGCAAGACCACGGGAGAATGCGGAAAGTAAGGGTAGGTGCCGAGATGTTTGTAGGGTATGCTCCAAGCCGGCATGTGTAAGAGTGTAGAAGGATTGATGTAGCTCCAAGGTGTTGTATACGTGCAGCTGAGCTCTTCTCTACGTGTTAGTCAGCCAACAGTAAAGAACAGCTCCAAAAGCACTTACACCAGTTGGGAGACACCTGCCACCTATCCTGCGCCTTGAGCACGCCTCGCAAACCCTTCTCCTCATCTCGCCAAACGTCACTCTTGTTCTCATTCACAGGAGGCTTGTTCTCATCTTGGACCGCTCCCATAGACGATTTGGAAGGCTTCTTGCTTGGGATCGGAGAGACATCTTGCTTTTTGACTTGAGACGAGATCGAAATCTTGCTGGGTTGGAAAATCTGATTGGCGGGAGCATTGACGTTACCGAGCTGAGGATTCGAAAGCGGAGTCCAAGGAGACGGCGCTTGGGCGCGTGACTTGACAGAGGCGGTCTGGGGTTCGAGCATGTTGCGCATCTGCATGCTAGACTCGGTCATGGGGGCGATAGGCTTGGGATTGGCGGCACCAAATGAGGTCAAAAGGTGGGCTTGAGAGCCATGTCGGGAAGGAGGTTGACTTCTTGTAGTAAGAGGAGCAGGAAGAGGCGGGTTACCGTGACCAGGATGGAAGGGACCACCACCGACGAAATCCGGCTGGGCACGGTTGTTGACTCTTGAAAAGTGCTGGGCAAATCCTTGGCCGAAGGGGTCGAATGGCAGCCTTGTAGTAGGTGAAGTAGGGTTGGACGTGGAGACTGGAATCAAACGAGGTGCGTAACGCCGAGCGATGAGAGAGCGACCGCCAAGATTGAATCCGTTGGCGGCAATGAGGGCGGTAGCAGAGACAGAGTGGTCGAATTGGACAAGAACTTGAAGCGGGAGAGGCGAGATGATGCTGACGCGAGCGACTGGTCCGAAATGAGAAAAGATGTCTCGGATGGTGACAGAGTCGGGAAAGTAGCCAGGGTCCTGTTTAGACATCAGCGCAAAGCTCGCCAACATGTAGTGGCGACATACCAAATTTTCCACAATGACAGTGCACTCTTCAGGAGGCTCGTATCGAGCAGGGGCCGTCGGGGGGTGGACGACGCGGTTGGGCATCATGTCTACTACACATCAGCATGATGCACGATCACGATTTGGGAAGAGCACTCACGTCCTGGTCCAAAGTGCTTGGCCTCTCGCTGGACAAGAGCCCAAGAAACGTCCATCTTGAAACCGCTGTGCCAGCTGCCATTCATAGCTCGAGTGGCCTCAACCGCCTCTTGGTGCGTAGACATGAGGACAAAGCCGCTACCGAAAAGTGAGTATGCGCTCTGCAGATGATTGAGAATAAACTCACCGGCGCCTGCCCATCCCGTCCAGCTGCGAAAGCAAAGTAGAGTGCTCAACCATGCCGAAGGAGGTAAACATCGCCTTGAATTGGACTCTGCTATTATATCAGCATCGTGGGCATTTCTAAAGGTAGAAGGGACTTACTGAGTCATGTCGAGCGGCAACCCCATCACATACAAGTTTCTCGGCAAAGGCCCTTGAGGATCAACATGTCGAAAGCCAAGGCCGACATTGTCTCTCGGGTCGCGAGCCCACATGGCGGTCGAGCCCGGGTTGGCAAGGCTACCAGTAAACGACCCCAAGCTCGTGGTAGAGGTAGAGGGAGCAGAGGCGGGCGGATGTTGCTGATTGACTTGCGGCGCAAAGGCCGGTGGGCCGGATGGTACGGCTGGGAACGCCGAGAAGAGAGAAGACATGATGCTGCTGTAGGATTCTGTCTCGGGCTGAGGGGGGGTGGGCGGGGTCTTGAGTTCAAACGAGCCGTTGGGGGTGTACTCGGGGCTCGGCGAAGAAGAGTGTGGAGCCTTCAAGGATGTTTGTTCGGGCGCTTGGGTTTGGACGAGGGTGCTGCACGGAGTGTCAGGGTATGTCAATGGACTGCTCAGACAGGCTTACATGCCGCTAGGCGCCAGAGTGCCTTTGAGCTCCAAGCATTTCTGGACGTCGAGCTCGGAAGAGACCCAGATCTGCGCCCAAAGGCGGTCGTTGGTAGATGGATGGAGCAGCACACCGAGTACTTTGGCTAGATATCGTCAGCGTTCCATGTATTGGGTATGGGCAGGTTGGATGATGAGAGGAAGGGGAAAGAACTCACCATGCGCAGCAAAGAAGTTGACCAAATGATCGGACGTAACTGTTGTCAACACCGTCAGAGGCTGCTTCGTTCGGATGGTCTGAGCAGGAAGTTGACTCACCAGCAAGGCTCAGGCCATAGGCGCGAAGCTCATACTTGGGGTGACTGGGCTCGGGCAGTGTCTCGGCGTGCGAGTTTTGGACGACATTAGGGGGCGGGGTCGTGGTCGGGGAGGGCATGGTAGATAAGACGAGCACGGGTATACTTTTGGACAGCGACGGGGCGTCTTGTAGGGGCGGGGGTGGATTAATGGGGGGGAGATGGAGATGCAAAGGAGAGATGGAGATACGAATTGGGGAGGAGAAGGTGATGTGGATGGCCGGCGGGGGGTGCCACTAACGCAAAGACAGCCACGTCACCTCCTTTGAGCCCGGGCCCTTGATGATCGATGTTGGGTGACGCGGCCGTGTTCTTTATGTGCTTCTCACTAAATGGGGGCACAAAACGACGGGAGGTGGTTTCTATCTGCACGATTTGTCCTCAATTCTCTGTTGCTTCCAGCAAGAACTCAAGATGCCCCCAGAACACGGTGCAGCAGCTCACCAGCAGCTCCTCCCGGGCAACGACAAATGCACTTCTCGTGTCACTCAGTCCACCGCCATCACCCGCTCACTTCCCACGCCGTCCCAGCAGCGTATGACGGAGATGGAAGAGAGTGTGTGTGCCATGTGTTGTTCCCAGGCTGTGATTTCACTTGCAATGATGTTGAACCTGTTCCAACCTATAGTGTGTAAGTCCCGGTACCCTTGCTTCAATCGATGCCGTCCCTCGCCATCCGGTTTCTTCCACACCACCATCTGTTCCCCGGCTGATGATTATTGTATCACTTCAGTTTATGCTTTCAGCGCCGCTTCCCTCGCCATTGCGGTACCTACCTGCACCAGCATCAGAGAAGAGTATCACCCCTACATTTTCAAAGTTCAAGGCCGTTCGGACATGATACGCGGCGACGAGGCGGTGCCATTCAACATTCGGTACGGCGCAACGATAGGGTGTCAATCTTTTGATGGAAGGTGAGTATCACTCCTCGGGCAATGGAGCAGTCTACAAAATGCAGATTTGCTAATTTCGTTGTTCCCGTAGCTGTTTCTGCGATACCGACACTCTTCGTCAGCCCAACTTTACCTTCCTCCAAATCGATAACCCACCCTCCGGTCTTTTCCCGCTGGAGCCTCCATCCCCAGCTTCTTATTCCGCAGTCATGTATCTGCAAATTCAAGCTCACATCTGGCTGATGGTGGCACTCGTCCTGAGCTCGCTGCTCGTGAGCCACTCTTCTGCAGATGCGGGCAAAGCTTGTCATCTAACACCTGTTTATAGCACCGCCGGCCTAATCGACAGAACGCATTTCTCCACCTCTTCCGCTTCGGCTTCTTCCTACTCACCATGAGAGAGCTGGTGCAGCTCTGGAACTTTCCATCTTCCTCAACGGTGGCCGAGTTCATGGGACTGCTCGTCAAAAACTGGCGTGAAATCTCCAAAGGGTCCATGACGTTCCACGAGGGGACCATGGTCACAAACTATAGTACTTTCGTGGGTGGTCTCGAGTCCCTCTCTCGCTGCATTTCTGACAGTGGTCTTCTTTAAGATGACTACAGCTTTCGCTATAGGCATCCCGTTGCTCCTTCACATTGCCGATATCGTGTGCACCGCGTACGTATGCGTGCTGGAGCAACAAGGACGCTACATACCATCAGATTTCAGGTGACGAGAGAGAACACGTCTGAATGACATCAAGACCGGGTGATAAGGGACCCTTGCGATGATTATAGGATTCGGAACGCATAACGGTTGACAAGGAGTATGAATCAGTATCATGTCACGATGTGGAGGCGCAGGCGGGCGGGAGGAGAGCATGTCTGTACCGTCGATTTGCCTTTCGATTCCACTTCGTTCCATACGATAAGTCAAGATAGTGGCAGAATACGGAGCAACCTCTCAACAGTCTTCGAGCGGCACTGCTCTCGGCACCTCTCTCAACACCAGCGCCCATCAACTCCCCGCACCATCACAGGAGCCTTCTTCTTCGGCCTATGTGGTAACAGGTGCCCTCGTTCAGATGTTGACCATGATTGTCCTCGAGGGCCCAATATGCATTATCCTCGGTGATACCGTGTACACTGTGTACGGTTGGGTGAGAAGTCTGGCATACTAGTGGGACAACAGGATGCCAGCGACTACAAACCGTCGGGTTACCGGTGACAAGAGCGAACACGCTAGAAAGGCTTCAAAGCATGGAAAAAAGGGCCGCTCGAGGGATCATAGGACTTGGCTCTCATAACGGTCGACAAAAAGTATGAACCAGTATCATGTCCTCGTTGTTTGGTTCTGTATACGATTATGCATGCGTACCCCATCTGTACACGTATCGTACAGGACTGTACAGCCTCTCTAACCATCTATATCTAATCGAGCTGCTCGATCCGCCTCTTGGCCCGAGCCCGAGATCTGCGCGCCAGTGTCGGCGAAGCAGCGCCCCGTGAGACTCGTTCAACCCCACTCGGCAGCACTATTCCCTCCATCTCATCATCTCCTTCTCCTTCTGTATACCCATCGCCAGCGTCTACAGTCCCACTAGATGGTGAAGGGAATGTCATCCCCTCGCTTCCGGAAGCTGAGGCAGTCGGTGAAGGCGTAGAGGAAGAGTCGGAATGTGGTTTGTAGATGAGAATAAGGATGAGGGCGAAGATACACAAGATGAGGAAGAAGATGCACTTCCGTCTTCCTGTTCTTGCTTGATACCTGCTTGTTCGTCAGCTTTGTCGATAGAAGTAGGCCAGGTGCGCACTTTTGAGCAACCTTCAGTTCTCCTAATCCTTCCGTGATCTGCTGATTAGCCTGCAGCACATTGTACTCCACGCTATCCAATATCGTCCCCTGCTCAACCACCATATTTCCCAAATCTCGAAACAGCTCTGCTAGCTCCGAAATGGAAGAGGCGATTTGGCTAATTTCGGAGGATCGTTGGTCAATGTCGATTGAGATAGCCGCTTGCGACTTAGATTGGGATTGGAGTTGTGATTGAGACTGGATACGGATTAGCCAGGGCCCGGGAACAACGCAGGCACTCACAGCCTGCTCGTCCTCTTGCAGCTCATCCAAGACATCGCTACCTTTCAACGTGATCGCCCCGCTGGCTACCATCAGGTCTTTATTCTTGATAGCATGTCCTTGGAGCTCTGGCAGACAGGATCACATTAGCTCCCAAGACAGATGTCGAGCTCGCTGAGACTCACTTTGCATATACACCCTCTGTTTCTTCCGGAACTGTCCCGACAGCTCTTGCACCTTCTGCGCCAACCCTCGTTGCACGTTCTTTGCCGTAAGGACTTGCACCCTAGGCGCCCCTTGTGAGGGCCGTACTGAGCCTGTCAGTGAAGTACACCGCCGGAAATCCTACGCATATGAATCAGCTCGAGATCCATTACAAATGTGCCGTGCTTACTTTGGTTATATCCACAGTCTGCCTTTCGATTTCCCTCTCTTCTGCTGAACGATCCGTAAAGCCCGGTAAGACGTGTTTTGCGTGCAGCTTGTCCAGCGCAGCGACTGCGATGCCCGTCGGTCAGTCTCCGCCATCTGACCAGTTCTCAGAGCTCACTTTTCAGCTTGGCACGAGCGAGGATCTCCTCTACTTCTTCACTGATATCCACCCTGTTCCCGTATCAGCTCTGTCTCGACGTTGGACGGCGACTGACCATTTCGGTGGCAGCCCCTTCATCCCAACCTCAGTATGTCCCTCCCTCCCTCCAATCAGTCCCTCTTCCTCCTCCCCATCATCCAGGCTAATATGCTGCCCATACTGCCTCTCTGCCCTCTTTGAAGCATTGCGTCCAGATGTCTCGGAGAAGGGGTTTGAATCGCGGACGGAAAGGTAGAAGAGTGTGCGCGAGCGGGTGGTGGGTTCTTGGCTTGAGGAGGCGGTTGCGTATGGACCGGGGGTGCCGGAGTAGGGAGTCGTCGGTGCGGCTGAGTTAGAGGGTGATAGTGGGAGATAGGGGTTGGACATGCTTGGAATGGCGAAGTGGTGTAGGAGTTGCAAGTGGAAGAGGTAATGGGCGGGGTGGTGACGTGAATACTGGCCCGATATTTGGTCCCGCCGGGCCAAGTCTCTCAATATCGTCGAGAGCTGTCACCGGGTAATTGAGTTCAAAAGCCCAACAGGCAGGAGTGCCCAATTCAGCCCGACGGGCATTGAGATCGCAAAGACGCTCGGAATGCACTCACCAACGTTATCAGAGACTGGAGAATCTGATCGGAGTCTGTGAACATCGTAGAAACAGGAGGGCCTCATAGAATAGATCGAAACTGCATAGTGTTATAACCCCGATATAAACGGCTCCTCTGGCCTATAGATCGACGATATAGAATGTAACGCTGTGCCCGACCATTTCACGGGCACACCTGACAAACTCCCAACCTTCATTTTTGAGATGGAGAATTATTTTCTGGTCAAGCGTGTGCCCGAGGACATGCAGCTCCCCGTTGCGACGACGTATGTGAAAAAGGACGCCGTGATTTGGTTCCAAGGAATCAAAGAAAGCGCTCCGGACCTTGTCAACTCTTGGGTCAAGCTTAAAGAGCAACTGAAACTGGCATACGTGTCAGTGGATCGCAAGCAGGTTGCGATTCAGCGTCTCAAAGCCCTCAGACAAACGTCTGCGGTCTCACGCTACTACACCTCGTTCCTCGCAGAAGCCCATTATACTGGGTGGAACGAGACTGTCCATGTGACATGATGACAGCGCGGATGATGTCTGGCTTCAGACCTTCCTTGAATTGCTCAACGAGAGCAGTCTCGTTCCACCCAGTATAGTGGGCTTCGGCGAGGAAAGAAGTGTAGTAACGTGAGACCGCAGACGTTTGTCTGAGGCCCTTGAGGCGCTGGATAGCAACCTGTTTGCGATCAACTGACACGTATGCCAGTTTGAGCTGCTCTTTGAGACTAGCCCAAGAGTTGACAAGGTCCGGAGCGCTTTCTTTGATTCCTTGGAACCAAATGACGGCGTCCTTCTTCAAGTACGTGGTCGCGACTGGAAGCTGCATGTCGTCTGGCACGCGCTTCACCAAAGAGTTCTCCATCTCAAAAATGAAGGTTGGGAGTTTGTCAGGTGTGCCCGTGAAGTGATCGGGCACCGCGACATCGAATTTTTTGGTCGACTCCGATGAGGAAGGGACCGGGGATGGAGACAGAGAAGATAATTGTTCATTCAAACGAGCGAAAAAGGAATCCACGGCAGAAGGAACAACATTCTGGCTCACCGACGCCGGTTCGTGGGAACTAGCGTGGCTAGGGGTTGGAACTTGCTCCTGATTGGGCAATTCTTCTTGGCCTTGATTAGGTGGGGTGGGGGGTGGTTCTTGGGGGTCTTCGTCGGCCATTATGGTGGTCGAGCGTAGAAGGTATAGATGGGTGGGTGGTATTGTGGTAGTTGGGTTGGGTGGGTGGTGGTTTGCCTATCGGTGGTCGAAGACCGATGTATCCTTCTGTATGGGTTCGGATAGGTGGCGTAACCTAGGGGCGGTTGCGTGGAGGATCTGACTAGGGGCGCCAGATGTCGACTTTGAATAGGCGGATGGAGAGAGTGGAGTTATGGATATAGGTAAATTACGAGAATACATCGGTGGGGGAATGTCGACTCAAGGGCTCCCTTCACGGAGTTGCATGGATCTCCGTGAGACCCTTGTGTTGCGCACCCTGTCTACACAGGAACAACCCTCTGTACTGTAGTCCCTTCCCATTCAACCCCGAATTGTTGGCTGGACTGAACGTTGGTTGATGCATGCGGCATACCATACCAGGATACCACAACGTTGTGACGTCAGCATTACGTAACACACAACGCTTGCTCGGCCTCCACTTGCGCGCATCTCCTCTTTCCTCGAGCTATTCAGCTGTTTTCTCATTCCACCCTCCCCTAATTCACCCCAAATTCGCCAATATGAACCACGGCTACGACTCTGACGGTAATTCGACCTTTTGCGGAACACGGGTCTTGAAGCTGACAGGGTTTGGTAGAGGACTACGATGACTATGCGGCTCCGCCCCAGATTCCGACACACGGTGGCCCGGGAGGTATCTTCCAGCATCTCATGGCTGGACTAGGTGGCGGCATGCAAGGATTCGGCCACGCTGCTCCTTCGTACGTTCCCACCGCGCCTAGCGGCGAGGTTGTATCTCGGGAAGCATGCTGACATCGTGGCAGGGCGTATGACGACTACTTTAAAGCCTACTCTGTCGCCATGATGAACGGTCGCCGCGAACGCCCCGAACTTCTCTACGGCGGCAAGATCATCATGCCCCCTTCCGCCCTCGCAAAGCTTTCTGCTCTCGACCTTCCTTCTCCTTGGACATTTCAGCTGCGCAACCCCAAATCGCCTACGACCCATACCACGCACGCTGGTGTCCTCGAGTTCATCGCGGAGGAGGGGATCGTGCATCTGCCGGCGTGGATGATGCAGACTTTGAATTTGGAGGAGGGTGATCCGATTAGGTTGACGGGGGCGATGTTGCCGAAGGGAAAGATGGCCAAGATACAGGCGCAGAGTACGATGTTTTTGGAAGTCGCCGACCCCAAGGCAGTGTGAGTCCTTCCCCCACATACACCTATATGCACTGACAATCAGACAGACTCGAATCCGCCCTCCGATCATACTCTGTCCTGTCCCCTAACGACATTATCGAGATCACCTACAACTCCCTCACATTCGAATTCTTGATCATGGAAGTCACCCCCGCCGGCCCAGGTATATCCGTCATCGACACCGACCTTGAAGTCGACTTTGCCACGCCAAAAGGCTACGTCGAGCCTCCCCGCCCCGAGCCCAAACCTGTACCCACCATGGCAGACAAGCTCAATATCAACCTGTCTGAAACGCATAGCGCCGGGGCGAGCCGCCCGGGGACGAGTATGAGCCATAGGACTGGGGGGAGTGGGGGGCAGACGCCTTTGGAGAGTTTTACGGGTGTGGGGCAGAGTTTGAGTGGGAAGAAGGTGAAGGGACGGGGGTTGGCGAGGAAGATTGAAGAGGTGGACCCCTCGAGCAAGATCAACCGTAATGAGTATGTCGGTTCTTCCAATGCTTGAGTCGCGCTGATTTCTTGTATAGCCGCCCGCAGATCATCACTTCCGAAACTCTCGCAGACGCCGACAGAGTCATCCCCGCCGCCCTCACCCTCCCCCCCGGCAAATTCTTCTTTGGCTTCAAATACACCCCTTACGACCCCTCCAAAGCGCCCAAGAAACCCTCGGCCACTTCCGAGCCCGCCCAACCGTTTGGCGGGTCGGGGAACAAATTGAAGAGTGGAAAGACCGTCGGAGATAAGGGAAAGGGCAAGGAGGAGGAGAAGGAGGAAGAACAGGTGGAGGAGAAGCCGGACCCTTGGGCCAAGCTTGGTGGAGGAAACACTCTCAAAGCGACCAAGGCGCCTGCGCCTGAGCCGGTCAAGCAGGAGACCAGGCAGGAGGTTATTGATGCTACGATGTTGGATGAGGATGATTTCATGTATGAAGGAGAGGAAGATGAGGATGAGGATGAAGGGTCTGGTTGGGAGGGGGATGATGTGATTGAGATCGATGACTCGGATTGAATGGAGTAGATAGAGCAAGGCAGAGACATGTATTGTATTCATAGACTGCTCTATGACAAACCGCCGGCTATAGGATACGCCGTCTTGCTTTCGTTGTTTGGTTCGACAATTGTGCTTGCGACGAGAGACCTTGCGCACACACGTTCATATGAACCTTCCTACCGCGTACCTCAATATGTTCTAAATTGAGTTGTGCTTTCGGACTAGTAGTATCCAAGGCTCGAATCCTTTGGCGAGAACAATCGAGAAACAAAGCGCGAAGACCGAGCCCCATGAACGAGAGAGATCACAGAGATGAATGAAAGAAGTCGTCTTGTGCTGTTCCATGGCCTACGACTATGAGTCCTGCTTGCTGTTATCGATGCAGACTGTGGCGCCATGCCGTCTATCTTTCTCATCCCTGCGATGGAGCTTACGCAAGGTCTGGTCTGTGACTCATGGCACACAAACTCTACGTGGCGTTGCGCCGTGTATCACATGGCATTTCAATTAATGGAGAGGTAGACCGACCGCCGAGCCTATATGTTCCTTGGAAAGGACAGCTACACATTGATTGTCGTAAAATTTGGCAAGCGAGAAAACATGAGTTGGAGCTCGTCATGGCGATCGTTCTGGGGCAGGTTCCTAGTGCACGCATGGGGCAATACGAAATGAAAGAGAACATAGGCGGGTGCTCCATCCACAGCCCAGGAACGAGTTCTCCTCGCGCGGAGAGCCGCTGTAATGTTTCACTTCTAATGACGCTTCTTTTTCTTCTTCCTTTCTCTTTCTCCTTTCTACCTTTACATGCAAAAACGCTTCCTCCCCATCCCCTTCCTCGCCCTCCTCTTCACTGCTCTCTACTTCTACGCCACCACCATGTCCGTCCACCCCACCACCCTCAAGCCCTATGCCGAGCGCATCCACCTCCACACCAACCCCACCGCCCGCAGGATCCTCGAGATCATGGACAAGAAGAAGACCAACCTGGCTGTCAGCGTGGACGTGACCAAGGCGGAGGATGCTTTGGAGGTTGTCAGGAGGGTCGGCCAGAGTGTCTGTATGGTCAAGGTGAGTCTTTCATCTGGAAAGATGACATTTCTCACAAGTCGTAGACGCACTGCGATATCATTGAGGATTTTTCAGAAGACTTTGTCAAGAAGCTCACTGCTCTGTCTGAAGAGCTCGAGTTTGTCATCTTTGAGGACCGCAAGTTTGCCGACATTGGTACGTCCATCTCTCACTGTTGTCGACCAGCTTAACCACTTTTTACAGGCAACACCGTCTCCCTCCAATACTCTTCCGGCGTTCACAAAATCGCCTCCTGGTCCCACCTTACCAACGCCCACGCCGTTCCCGGTCCCGGCATCATCACCGGCCTCGCCGCCGTCGGCCAGCCCCTCGGCCGCGGTCTCTTGCTCCTCGCAGAGATGTCCTCCAAGGGCTCTCTCGCTGTCGGCGACTACACCAAGCAGACTATGAAGATGGCGAGCGATGCCGGGCGGGACTTTGTCGTCGGCTTTATCGCCCAGGGTAGGGTGGATGAAGGTCAGGAGGGGGATTGGTTGATCATGTCTCCTGGTGTCGGGCTTGCCGCCAAGGGAGATAAGCTTGGGCAGCAGTACCGAACGCCTCGCGAGGTCGTGCTGGAGGCTGGTGCGGATGTTATCATTGTTGGCCGAGGGATCTATGGTATCCAGGGTGGGGAGCAGGCTGTAAGGGATGAGGCGGAGCGATACAGGACTGAGGGCTGGAAGGCTTATGAGGAGAGGTTGGCTCGAAAGTAGACATTGGCTCGCAAGTATTGTATAGAAGATAGGGGATAGAGAAGTCGAAAGGAACAGCAGTTACCCAAAATACAAGATGCATCTAGACAGTCGCCCGTTGACGGTCAAAGCTTGCGTGAGGCCGAGAGCGTCTAGTTGGAGACGGGAGAAACGATACATGGGTTCTACGATCAGACTTCTTATTCTTCTATTCAATTTTTCAATATATACACTTCAGTTCTACTGTCTAGCCAACATTATACGTCTAGCAACAATTTCCGCATACACTCATACCTAACCAATAGTATAAACAAAGAACATGACCCACGCCACAATGATCAACCCCACCAACTCGGCCCCGACGACCCAAGTAGTCGTCTTACTAATCTTCCACCCCTCATACCCAGACCCCTTTGCCCCAACACCTTCCTCACCTTGACCCCTCTCCACCGCCGCTCGCACAGCATCAATTCGGATCTGAACACGCTTCTTCTCGGGGACACGGAGGGAAGAGCCGAGCCAGATACGGTCGAGGTAAAAGTAGATGGGCCCGAGCACGACTTCGACGGCTTTGATGGCGATGATAAAGTAGATCATGCCGTCGTATGAGCCGGTGGAAGAGTCGTCTTGCTACATACTATATGAGCTTGAAAGAAGATGGAGATGATGATGGAACGTACGATAGCACCGGCAGCGACGTCGAGCACGATAGAGTTGCAGTTGCTGAACGCCTTCCAAACACCGAAAGCCGTACCGAGCAACCTGTCGTCGCCCACTAGAATGGGAATGGCAGAGAGGAAGGTGATGACGTTGGTGGTGAGGGCGAAGGAAGAGATGATGATAGGACACAGAGGTGTGACTTGTGTGAGACCGATGAGGGCAAAGACGATGATGTACAGGATGGCCGTGAAGGATACTGTTGGATACAGGTGTCAGCGTCGGCGAATCTAGTAAGAGTAGAGGCAGCTGATGACTTACCAAAAGCCATCCTGTATCCAAATCTGTCATAGAAGAGCCCGGTAAGAGGCGTTAAAACGATAGGGATGACCTGAGAGATTGCAGAGTTGTAGCCAGCCGCAAGCTTGGAAGTCCCTCTGGTTACGGTCTGGATGTCTGCGAGGTTGGTAGAGTACACGTCGACGGCGGCATTCTGGAATAGCTCTGCCTCACTGTCAGACGGAAACCTACAGTGGAACGATAGACTTACGAGAGCCGCAGAAGATCCAGAAGAACTTTGGCAACCTCCTCAAGGTCCCCGTTCTTCCAAAGATCGTGGCCCAGCCGATCCTCTTTCCCTTCTTGCCCTTGATGACACCAGGTCTGTATACCTTGGGTACCACTTTGCCTTCGTAGAACCAATACGCCAAGATAATCGCCCAGTTGACACCCGAGATGATGGCGGGGATCCAGAGCGCCCAGCCCCAGAAGCCGTTGATCTGTGTCATGGGCACAGCCGTAACTTTGGAGACGACAAAGACGATACGGTTCCAGGCGATATCGAGAGCAAACATGAGAGCGAGGGAGGAGCCGGAGAACCAATGGGTGTAGAGCTTGGACTGGACCGATTCGACCACTGACGCAAATCGGTCAGTTTGTGGCGCGAAAGATGAGGGGAGGAGGACGTACCGGAAGACCCGAAACCCATGATGATAAGTCCGCCAACGAGGAGGCCATACTCGTCGGTGTTGGAACACTGATATTCAGGTGAGTCTGGGCCAATGGTGTGAGAGAAAGAGGCGTACAGCGGCAGCCACAATGTTGCCGACAAAGACAAAAAGCCCGGCGATGACGGCAGTGCTATAGACAGGGTCAGCCCAGTCCAAAAGACAAAACGCGGTAGTCTCACTAAGTAGAACCCCAATAGTCCATGCAGATACCGCCGAGGATGGGGATGATGGTATTGACCAAGCCGGAAGCGCTCGAGATTGTCCCGTACTGCGCATCTGTCCCCCTGTCAGTACACGAAGGTGTATGCAGGCAAGACGACTCACTCGTGATATCCAGCTGCTTCTTGTAAGTAGACTTGAGTGGACTTCCGACACCCTTGATGAAATCCTTGCCCGTGGCAAAGAACAAGATCAGACAGAACGCGCCAATCTTGTACTTGAGCGGGATGTCGTCTTTGGTAGGTTCACCCTCCCATACATCACTACCGGCGGAATCGCTATCCACCCAGCCGTTGCCTTCTCGAGTCGGAATACCATTGGCACTCATGGCATCCTTCTCTGCCTCGCCCCCGCCTCTCCAAGACAGCCCGGCATACTTGGGATACTCTCCGCCGACAGTGTCGTATGGCCCCGTGGCGTCTTTCTCGAAGTCGAATGGATTCTGGCTGTCGTCCTCGGTACCAGTCTTTTGGGGGGACGATGTGATGTCTTTGTTGGTGGCGAGCGGAGAGGAGGGGTTAAAATAAGTGACGGAGGATGGGGCCGGGGATTGATGCTGATCGGAGCTCATGACTCTTGTCGAAAATTGTGGTAAGGGGTATGGCTGTGAGACGGCGAAAGGTCTGTACAGCTATTTGGAGAACAAGGATGTGAACCAGACTTGATATATATCAGTTAGTAGAAGCTACTGAACCGAACTCTGGATTAGTTTCATTGGCCTCTCTTCCTTCATGTCTCGGCCAATACGTACGGTACTCGAATTACGAAGGAGATGAAGATTGGGGCATCCACCCCGCAATGGTGACATGACTTCGGCACGAGCAGCCTCTCGCCTTCTCCGGCGAGCATGAGGTCAACTCGCCAAAGCACGCAGTGTTCAAAGGGTATGGCTTCGGTCGAAAGTGGCGAGTTCCCATGCTATTTGTCTTCTCTCGGCACCATGCAACATCAATCTCACCCGAACTGTTGAGAGGTGGTCGAATGAGTGATCAGAAGCGATGTTAGGTGATTCTATTTGTGCGCAGAGTACGTATACTTGCCCCTTCTGGGGCCAAGGGCAGAGATGGGCGCCCCCGCGCAGATAGGAGACGGAGATCTTCTTGATTAGTTTATAAAAAGAACAAGCCTATTTTGAGGCTATAGGCCGTGCCGCTGCGGCAAGCGGCATTCGCATGTACCTTGGGTCTTGCGTGAGATGACAACATTAACTCGTCCAACCGGATGAACGAGCCGCGACGTTTCAGCTCATGCCGGTCAGATCTCCGTGCGTATCTCTGGGGACACAGTAGAGCAACGGCATGGCCCTTTCGGTCGAAACGAGATGCATGAGCCTCATCTGTGCACGGCTTGAGCTCTTTTTAGAACATGGCATCACGGCCGTCTGCTAAAAGATCTAGCACAAATACACTAGCAGCATCGCACAGTATCAAAAACGTCACAACAACAAATGTCAACAGGCACCATCGGATCTGTTCGGAGCCACGGTAATCACGATAAGGTGCTCGGCCGCCGGGGGCTGCGGCGATAGGTGGAATCAAGACAAGCAAGAAGATCCGAGTGACAGCTGAACTGTACGACTCTGGTACACTTGTGTGTTCTGGTCCAGTACCGTTGTAATGATACCCTTGCTCACCGGGACAGACATCAGGTGAGGTTTCCTTTCCCCATGATTGAGCGCGGTGAATTGCATAGAAGCCGGAGCCACATATAGAAAAACGGATGGACCGTTTTTGCAAATCAGACATGGGTGTGAGTCTTGCCGAAAGCGAGCGGTTTGCGGCTTTATCAGAAAGATATGCCTCAACATCTATCCTTCGAGTTCATACGAATGGCCTCACCCGTTGATAAATGTACATTATTGAGAATTTTATCCTATCTTCGATAGTACAGGGGTTAGTATATCCGCTTTTCAAGTGAATAACTGGTTTCAACCCCGGTTCTTGGTTTTCGCGGACGACCCGGGTTCGAATCCCGGTCGGAGAAGATACTTTTTGTATCTTTTTGCTCTATGACCTGCCACCCATCTCGACGTTATTTTATGGTATACCTGCATACGACTGAATACTCAGGCGCGCAATGGCTTATCGTGCATCAGTGGCAGACAGTTCGAAGACAGAAATACTTAGATGGTCAGAACTCGGAACGAAGTCAGCTGTTACCTAAAAGTGTTACTTGGGCGCGTGGAGATCTTTACTACTCCGTGAGACAGCCATGCGACAGCAGGGCGACAGCTTAATCTGTCGTCAATATGATACGTATGTTCTCTCTTCTCACCTGCTTCTCACTTCACTTTCCGATCAAATCTGAATATCAAACGCTGACATGTATTACATATTAGCGAGGTGGCGCTGTGGGCCAATATAGTTGCCGCTTGTATCCAGCTCTCGAAATCTGCTGCTGGAGACGAACGGAGGAATACTTGGACTCGACTGAGATTCATGAGCGCTTACTTCGGCTGGCTCCTGAGACTTTCCTGCACCGTGACCACCGTGAGGAATATATGTAAGCTTTGTCATCTGCATCTCCCCTTGGCGACTTGCTCAGACTTCCACAGGCAATTGTCTATTATTGACCCTTCCCGACTCCTCCGGCACTTCACCAACGTTCCGGATCAAGATCGATGCAGTTCGGGATTTCTGGCAACGGCAAGTGGATGCGTTGCAAGGTGAGACATGATGGCGTCGCAGGACAGGCAGAGGCTGGCAGAGATTCCTGCAGGGGGAGGTTGGGGGGGAGATTCGGCCCCAGTCTTGGTTTGAAGAGCTTGAGGGGCTCAAAGGGAGAAGGTTGTTCGACTGAGCGCACATTTCCATCCGGGGCAATTTCAATTTGACGGGCTGCTGCAGTGCCATCTCCGAGAACAACTTTCATGTAGCTCATTCAGCTTTCTACATATGATGAACTCAGGTACTCTAGCCTCCGTTCTCTTTCGAGAGGGATATGCATCGTTGACACTGCGTGAGCGTCTCTCCGTCTGACGCGGAGATCCTCAGCACTCCGCGGCCGTGTCTGCAGCGCGTTCTCTGCGAAGACGACCACTATTCTTTTCTTTTCCCCACCTTACGTCAACGGACTCCCATTACCCCGAACCACATTATTATGGCGGACAATTTTACGATGCCAAGGCCTCTCAGCAGCGAGGAGATGTGGGCGGGCTACGAGGCCCCTGTGCCCGAGTACCTCAAACTAAGTAGATTCGACGAGCAAGTCCCACATTCCGCCATCATAGCACTTCCGCTAATCACAACTCTAGCCCCTCTACGCCATCTCAATACCCCGCACAACGGCTCACATATGACCTTCTCCCATACAGCCAGACAGCTGAGAAACACGGCCTGAGACTGTTCAAAGTCTCTATCAGGGAGCAAGTCTGGAATCTCGTCCAGATGGGCCCAGAGATGGATTCATATGTCAAGATGGAACTGGAAAACCAGCGCAGACTCCCTCCAGACATCACGAGGTTGAAAGTGCTTCTAGATTTCGACGGTATGAGACAAGACGCGAATAGGTGAGCTCTAGCTACTTTCCTTCTGCCGAAGACTACGAACTAACCAAAAGCAGGATATTTCGCGAAGGCGATTACATGACCGCATTATGGAGATACGTGACCAATTGGTCATTGTTTCTCCCCTGGCATGTTGATGCTTTCCCGAGGACACATCCCCTGCGGCCCAAGCTGGGCGAAGCGTGCGTCCTAATCGTACAAGATGATCTCACCTCGGCCAACTGACGCGGAACATCACAGCGAGGCTTCTCTCTTCAATAACATGGCCGCATGCTATGTGAAGATATCTGAGGAGGCCAAAAACTCTGGACGAAACGACTTCAGTAACTTTTACATGGACGCAGCATTCAAGACGTCTTGGGTGGCCCTTGAATTGCGCGAATTCGCCAGAGTCAGGACTGTTTACAGCTCAGGTGTGTTTCTTCTAACTATCTGTCCACTGGTTGCTGATATATGGCTAGCTAAACGGTCTCTGAGCTTGATCCGTAAACTTTTTGCGGTCACCCCCAGTCCGGACGTCACCGCCGCCAATATCGATGCTATGTGCGCTTACTATGCTGTTCAAGCGAAGGTTCTGGAGAATGTCAACAAGGATACCATGTTCAAGGATTTGTCCCCGGAGAAGAAGATCCCTTGGCCCTCTTTTGATGACTATGTGACTATGGGTCCCTATTGTTGGGGTACTACACATGGCTTGGGTATGTCGTGTCTCGAGTACGCATCCATTCCACTAACATTGTTATACAGTACATCTAAACAAGGATCCGGAATTAGAGGCGAACCCAGGAAGGAATCAGCCGAGAACCCTCACAGAAGAAGAGCTTTGGGCAATTTGGACAGAAGATGTCCCAGTGCCAACGGAGCCTCTCGAGTACGTCCGTCGCAACTATCCAGGACTCGACTAATCTCCCTGAATAGGTACCGCCAACCTGCTGACGACTATCCAAAATTCCGCTTCTGCTACGAGAACTTGCCTATCGGTCGGGTTTACGAAACGCGACATATATGCCGGGCCAAGCGAGAGGTGTACGAAGTGATCTTCCGGGCTTGTCGGGATGACGTGTCAGGAGAGGCATTCGAGCATGTCATGAGAAGTCAGAGGGAGCGATCCGTCACGAGTCATCCTTGGGGTGAGAGGCTTCACACTGCAGTGGCAAAGAAGGAGGAAGGGACCGAGTAAGTGCTGTGCTTTCTGAGCCAGGTCGAACTGACCATTCTAGTCTTTACCAGGCCAAGAACATCAGAGCTGCTCTCTCTACTTACATTGACGCCTGGGCTAAGCTGCTTCCGCACCACTACAGCTCGCACTTCACCTTTGAATGGATTAATAGTGGAGCCGGCTCTCTGTAAGTGGGACCTACTGTTGCGGCGAAGATGCTAATACCGTTTATCAGCGAGGCAAAGTTGTGGTCCAACATATCCGCGGCTTGCATTCAGCTCTCAAAATCGGCCAATAGCGATTTCCGGAAGTCCACATTGACCCTACTAGCGTTCATGAGCGCCTACTTTAGTTGGCATTTGCGAGAATACACCTCGGTCAATCCTGTGAAGAACAGCTGTAAGCCACTACATCACCTCTCATCTTTGTATCTGCTCAGACTGTCCACAGGCACTCGTCTATTGGCAACCGTCTCTGACGCTTCCATCGTGTTGAAAAAGCTCCAACCGAAGATTGATACCCTGAAGACTTTCTGGCAACAACAAGTGGATGTGTTGCAAGGTGCTGACGATGTGCTTTTCATGGCGCAGGAAAGACAGAAGATGGTGCCGGATCCTATGGGCGGAAGAGAATGGGCGGAGGTTGGGCCACAGACTTGGATGGGCGAGATTGAGAAGCTTAAAGGGAAAAGATTGTTTGATTGACTGTAAATTCACATTCCGTGCCCTCTTGTTCTATCAAGCAGGCTCATCGATACCATGGATCTGTGATTGTCCTACAGGGTGGACCTCTGTGTCGTACATTAACCGGCTGCCACTGTTCTTGCGATCTATAATCCAGTTGAATACCCTCGCCTTCAGTCTCCTATCATATGGGTGTTCAGCTTGCTTGACCCAGGGGCCAGGGGCCAGGGCTGGCCTCTGTACCCGACGCGGAGACCGCTGTCACTCGCTCCGCGTCCCGCATGACAGCGTTCTGACTCTCGCTGTTCCGATCAGGTTTCGACTTTCTTCCTCCTGTCGCATTCTGTCTTTAGGCCGCCAACCAGTCCGACACCAATCATGGCCGGCAAACGGTACTTCCCAAGGCCCTTGACCAGCGAAGAATTGTGGGCGGGTCACGAGGCCCCATTACCCGACGACCTCAAAAGTGGGGTTGACCAGCAAGTCCTGCCATCGATCAATTAACACTTCCGCTGACTACTTCTCCAGCTTCTCCACGCCATATGAGCTCTCTACACAAAGGCTCACCTACGATCTCCTTCCGAACGCCATCGCTGCCGAAAAACATGCCCTTCGACTGTTCAAAACCAATGCCAGAGACCAGATCTGGAATCTCGTCGAGATGTCTTCCGAGATGGAAGCACCCATACAGGAGCAGCTGGAAGGGCAGCTCACTTCTCCTCAAGATATTGAGGCGCTTGGAAGACTTGTCAAGGATGACGGTTTCAAGCAAAATGCGAACAGGTGAGCTCCGGCGTCTCTTTCCCACGGACCTGGAACGCATCTTTTGCGAGGGCGAATACATGATTGCATTGTGGAAATACGGCACCGCCTAGTCCATGCATCTCCCCTACCACACCGATGCTCTCCCAAGATCACACCCTGTGCGGGCTCGTTGGGATCCAGAGGCGCCTTGAGACCTGAAGGTCCCACTGTGGCTAAAGTATACTATCGCGTGGTGTACTCGTAGTCGTAGGAAAGAACCAGCTCACTCCTCACCAATCAAGATGCACCTCCCCCCAACGCACGCCGAACACTCCATCCCCATCCTCCACTCTTTCATCCGCCAGCACCCCCTCGGCATCTTTACCACCGCCCTCCCCAACCCCTCTTTTTCCACTCTCCAAACCTCACACGTACCATTCATCCTTGACGTAGATGAACAAGATCCGGAGGACAGAGGGAGGTTGAGAGCCCATATGGCTAGGGCCAACCCGCAGGCGAAAGCTATCGTCGTTGCCTTGGTGTAGCGTGCTAGGCGCCTGCACGCCCCATGGACTATTCTTAGCTGTACTCGTCTCCGTCTTCGTCTCCGTCTTCGTCTCCGTCTTCGTTACCCTTACTCGTTCTCGTCCTCTTCCTCTCTTCTTAGTAAGGCTGTCCGACGTACGTCGACACGCCCCTGTTCGTCACCCTGATCGTCTTCCACCCGTCTCTCCTTTCTTATTGTCCTTAGCCTCTTCGTACACTTCGCTGGTCGACTTGTACCCTTATTCGCTCCGTGTCGTAGTCGTATCACGTAGTCGCTCCGTCTATCGTCTCGTCACTCATTCATGTATATAAGAAAGGCTAGGTGTGGGGACAGAGATCTACACAACTCTTTGACTCTCTCCTCTCCCCTCCTTGTCTCCCTTAATCTCTACTCCTCCAACCAAGACCCCAACCAAGCACACCTGCGTCTTCCTCTTCACGGTACTTGGGCTCAACCCTCAAACTACACGTGGTGATCACTTCCTGTCCCCCCAGAGCAGGCCTGATCACCACACTTGGCTTCCAAACCTTCGGCCGCTGGAGGGGACAGGGATGGTGGAGTACTAGAAGAAGACGTCCTCATCGTCTTCTCCGCCCCTGTCCATTCATACGTCACTCCCAGATTCTACACCTCCACCAAACCCAGCACCGGCAAAGTCGTGCCCACATGGGACTATGCCGCCGTCCAAGCTTACGGCAAGGCCCGGATCTACCACGCCCCTTCCACCGAGACGGAAGAGTTCTTGACAAAAGCTTTGGGGGATCTGTCTCAACAGGAGGAGAGCACGATGCTGGAAAGGATGGGGAATAAAGACGGCAAACCCTGGGACCTGAGCGAAGCTCCCGAGAAATACGTAGAGATCCTGAAAAAAGCAATCATCGGTATAGAAATCACCCTCACCAAACTCGAAGGCCGGTTCAAGCTGAGCCAAGAAAAGACTGGCGGGGATTGGCAAAGTGTTGTTGAAGGGTTCAGAGTGATGGGTACGGCGGAGGGGGATGTTATGGCGGATATGATTAAGGAGAGGGGTCCGGTGTGAAGAAGGGATCGATGGATCGGACGTGGTGAGGTTCACTTTGGGAGAGAACGTAGGGTCTACAGTGTCCATTTGGATTACCGTAGCATCTCATAGGTGCTTTTGACGTGCTGTAGATATTCGGGCATTATATTTGCGTTGTCTGGCCGTGATGCACACTGGGGTCATAAACTGCAAGTCGTGCTCTATTTGGTGCTTGTTGTGGCCGCCAAAGATTTCAAGAATGGCTTAGAATGGCCAGCGACCGCTTTTGCATCTTCAATTTGCTTTCCAACGTCAGTGGGACTGTCTAGAACACTAGACACATAGTCAACATGGCCCACAACCACCCATACCGCCCACAGGGCCAACAAAGCCACGGTCTCCCAGCTCCCAGTAGATCAACAAAGCTGAGCAACTGCTTAAGCTCGTCATCCTTCATTTTCAGCTGCTCGGACGATGATGGAACGAGACGCGCTCGAAGGTCCTTGGTAGGTTTGGTGATGACTGCGTTTGCTTCTTTGTATCAGTGCAGATGCTAGTGATTCAAAGGCTTTATCGCATTTGTGGGTCCTTCCGAGGCGGTATAAGTGGACGGAAGGTGTTGGAGGAGCCGCCTTTCAATGGAAATCTTGCCAAATGTTAGAAAAAGAAAGGTCTCGATGAATCAGTGCTCAACACATACATCCCAAAAGCCCGTAAAGTAGTCATACACAATCTCACACGACCACCGCAATGACAATGATCAAGGCAAGTACAACAGAGAACCCGCAGAACGACCATATATACCTCTTGGCATATTTGAGTTCGGTCTGGAAACAAGTCAGCTTGTGTCATGATGCTACAGGTAGAACACACTCTGCGGAGGATCACCATCATCTCCTCGAGCCGTTGCGCCTTTTCGGCGTCGACTTCTTCCTCCGCTGGCGTCAGCGGGATCCACATACTACGCAGAGTCAGCGATGCCACAAGAGAAAAGAAGAAACTCACATGGTCATCCCGATGAGCCAAAGCAGAGGACGCCCAAAACGTATTCATACAAAATATTACACGATCACCGCAATCACAATGATCAAGAAGAGTAGAAGAGAAAACCCGCAGAACCACCATGTACACCTCTCGGCATATTTGAGTTCGGTCTGGAAACAGGTCAGCTTGTGTCATGATGCCACAGGTAGAACACACCCTGCGGAGGAGCACAAGCATTTCCTCCAGCCGTTGCGCCTTCTCGGCGTCTACTTCTTCCTCCACTGGCCTCGGGGGGATGCACAAACTACGCAGAGTCAGCGATGCCACAGGAGAAAAGAAGAAACTCACATGGTGATCCCGATGAGCCAAATCAGAGGGAAGATGAAGCCATACGCCCAGAGCGTCTTGGCAAGCGTCGCGGGCCCCGTCGTGCCCTCCACCGGCCTCAGGGGGATGCACAAACTACGCAGAGTCAGCGATGCCACAGAAGAAAAGAAGAAACTCACATGGTCATCCCGATCAGCCAAAGCAGAGGACAGATGAAGCCAAACTTCCAGAGCGTCGCGTAGGATGACCAGCATCTCTTCAAGACGTTGCGCCTTTTCGGTGTCGACTTCGTCTACCACTGGCCTCAGCGGGATCCACATGCTACGCAGAGTCAGCGATGCCACAGGAGAAAAGAAAGACTCACATGGTCATCCCGATGAGCCAAAGCAGAGGACAGATGAAGCCATACTTCCAGAGCGTCTCGGGCTCCATCGTGCACTCTTCTTTATAGGTAGGCAGCGACTCGCTCATGAGCTCGACAGCGCTCGGCGACCCCAAGCTGAGGTCGTATGGGTACTGCGGCCTAGCGTTCCCAGAGTACGCAGGCGGCTGGGTGGGGGTCTCAGGGCTCTCTGGGGACGGAGCTGTGGGGGTGGGGTCGACAGAGATATTGTAGACGGGTGGCTCGTTGGCGGGATAGGCGGGGGCTGGGGACTGGGTGGTGGAGGCAGAGGCGATGGAAGACATGGTGTGGTGGTGGACGGGATGATGGCGGGATGGCTGCATATATATACCTATACCCCCACTCCCTCCACCCACTCGTCGCCATCACGGCCCACTCGACGCAGCGATGAACGTCAACGAGTGCCCGAACATCCTTTCCTGTCAGCGTGACTCGTCCCGTGCCTCGCACGCAGTCTCATCTAAAAGGAGACGCTAGGCTATACGGTTGAGTAACTCCTCAGCCTCGGAACCCAGGTATTAGTCAAGGGCACCACCTGGATCCCGTGCTTGTCGTCGCGCACAACCAATGTGCTGCGAGAAGTTCCAAGATCATCTTGATGAAAAAAGGGGCTATCTGAAGAACTGTTCAAGTACTAGTGGGAATGCGTCCGGCGTGGGGGGTGGTAGTAACAAGGGAAAGGGCAATACGCCTGCAGCAGGGCCCGAAGATCCACTCGGTTGAATGAATTTGAAGAATATAGGGAGACTGGGCGATCCGCTCACAACGTCGTCTTTGCTGAAGCCGTGATACATTCTTTGCGAGTGCGTACAACAAAGGTTGGATAGAGCACGCAAAGTGCCACAGTAACTTTTGTCAAGTATTTCTGGGTCAAATGTATTCCATAGGAGAGTGATTGGTCTAGGTGACCATGTCTATCACCGGTCCTTCAACAACCCGTACGCGCGCAACGCGTCCAGTCTCGTATCAGTCTCTGTCAAAATCTGGTAAGATTGGGGTTAGGAGTGACGTGACATTTCGGTACGGTGTCACGCAAGGTACTCGAGCCGCATTCATGGCGGTTATGCTACATACACAATCTTCAAGATCTTCGATCGTTTCATGTACATAATAGCGCAGGACACCAGAAACTAGTGACCGAGCCAAAAGCCGAAGAGAGATCAAAGACCCGGGCCGTCGCGACCTCGCCACGCGCGAGAACGATCACGGCAATGGTAGCCATCAGCATGGCTCAAGTGGGACGTCCGCACCCGGTAAATACAGATGATGCCTCCGGCCGAGCAAGGTACTGACATGCAACAGGATCTGCAGAACTGATAAGGCACCTTGAGATGCTCTCCCGGCAACACTTGGACGGTAAAGATGCAAGTATACGAAATCGAAGTGATGGCAGATGGGCTGACATGCACTGGTCAGTCAAACCATGCTCCCGCCACATCTCCAGCTCTCTCACATAGAACATCCCACTCCGCCTACGATTCCCCCGTGTCTCATGCGCCTTACAATGCCCACAGCCATCGAAACTCGTTTTCCGCACTTCCCACAAAGACTCCTTTGCAGCAACTCCAAGAGCAGCAGGCACAGTTCCGGGAGCAATTGGCCTTGCTTCAGCAGCAACACCTACAGGCATCTCCTAAACTTCTCTTGCAGCCCTCTGCCGTCTGATCATCCTTCCGAACCCCCCATCACTACTCGATTCCCTTTGTACCGACGCGAAGAGTTTCCGGTGTATAAACTGCTCCCGGCCAGATGGCTGGTCTAGCCTTCCGAATCAGGCAATGGTATGCCAAGGCCCCGGGGGAACAGGGAGAGGCTGGAGGAGGCCTTGGTACGTATGGCGAGGGGGTTTGACGTGTTGACAGGCGTCACAAGAGCGAACATACGCATCCGCCATGATGTTCATACCGGGCCAGAAGAAGTTGCGGGCCAGGCGATTGCGGAGTTTGCCTTGGCCCACGTGACCCGCCAGAGGAACGTAGCTTGTTGCAAAAGCATTAACCATTTAACCATGACAGTCGCAATATCAAGCCGAGCTGATGAAGCGGACAGTTTTGAACATTAGCGGCACCGGTCTCAAACAGCTCCCTTCCGCTTTGAAGGATCTACCAAACCTCAAGGCTCTCGTCGCAATGAACAACGAATGGACTGAAATCGACTCTGACGTTGTCGGATCCTGGTCTCACTGAATTCGATCAGTATGTCTGTGCATTCCCTAATTACGGCCCACAGCTGACCGCTTGCACAGTTGTGTCGCACTCTCCCAATCTTTCGTCCCTCCCCCACTCTCTCTCCTCCCTTCACCACCTCAACAAAATCACCTTCTCTCATTGTCCCCGCTGAAGCAAGGCCGGACATGATCTCGCATGACGATGCTATCAGTGTGCGGTATGTTGGTGAGTCATGTATCAGTTCAAGTTGGATTTCGGCTGATCCAAGTAGATCTGCCTCCCAGCGCAGATGGCTTTTTCCATTTCACCCAGACTATCGGTATGTTTCTCCTCCACTCTACATGCGCTGACCCTGGCAGACTATCTCGTGATCACGCACGGCGAACTCGAGATGGAGTTACACGACGGGACCAAGACGATCGTCCATTCTGGTGACCTAGTAGTGCAGGCTGCCAACATTGACCGATGGAATAATCTCAAGCCAGAGTGGGCTCGTGCGTTTGCTTATTTGTATCAGTGCAGATGCTAATGATTCAAAGGCTTTATCGCATTTGTGGGTCCTTCCGACGCGGTAAAAGTGGACGAAAAGGTGTTGGAGGAGCCGCCTTTCAATGGATATCTTGCCAAGTTTTCGAAAAAGAAAGGTCTCGATGAATCAGTGCACGATACATACATCCCAAAAGCCCAAAAAGTATTCATACAACATCTGATGTATCGCGCTATCCCGTAGACACGACCACCGCAACCACAACAACCAAGCCTAGACAAAAAGAAAACCCGCAGAACGACCATATATACCTCTTGGCATATTTGAGTTCGGTCTGGAAACAAGTCAGCTTGTGTCATGATGCTACAGGTAGAACACACTCTGCGGAGGATCACCATCATCTCCTCGAGCCGTTGCGCCTTTTCGGCGTCGGCTTCCTCCTCCACCGGCGCCAGGGGGATCCACATGCTACGCAGAGTCAGCGATGCCACAGGAGAAAAGAAGAAACTCACAGGGTCATCCCGATGACCCAAAGCAAAGGACAGACGAAGCCATACTTCCAGAGCGTCTTGGCTAGCGTCTCGGGCTCCATCGTGCTCTCTACTTCATAGGTAGGCAGCGACTCGCTCATGAGCTCGACATCGCTCGGCGACCCCACGCTGAGGTCGTATGGGTACTGCGGCCTAGCGTTCCCAGAGTACGCAGGCGGCTGGGTGGGGGTCTCAGGGATCTCGGGGGACGGAGCTGTGGGAGTGGGGTCGACAGAGAGAGTGTAGACGGGTGGCTCAGAAGTCGAAGGGGCAGAGCCGCTGGGCGTGCGTTCCGAGAGGTTGGAGAGCTCGAGCGCAAACTCGGGGCTGGTGCGGTTTGCGAGGTGACGCTCGTTGGCGGGGTAGGCGGGGGCTGGGGACTGGGTGGTGGAGGCAGAGGCGATGGAAGACATGGTGTGGTGGTGGGATGGTGTGGTGGTGGACGGGATGGTGTGGTGGTGGACGGGATGATGGCGGGATGGCTGCTTATATAGATATCCCCCCACTCCCTTCACCGACGGCACTCGTCGCCATCACGGCCCCCTCGATGCAGGGATGAACGAGTGATGCCCCAACAACCTTTCCTGTCAGCGTGACTCGGCCAGTGCCTCGCACGCAGTCTCATCGAAAAGGAGACGCTAGGCTATACGGTTGAGTATCTCCTCGGCCTCGAAACCCAGGCATTAGTCAAGGGCACCACCTGGATCCCGTGCTTGTCGTCGCGCACCATCAATGTGCTGCGAGAAGTTCCAAGAGTATCTTGATGAAAAAAGGGGCTATCTGAAAAACTGTTCAAGTGCTAGTGGGAACGCGTCCGGCGTGGGCGGTGGTAGTAACAAGGGAAAGGGCAATACGCCTGCAGCAGGTCCCGAAGATCCACTCGGTTGAATTAATTTGAAGAGTATAGGGAGACTGGGCGATCCGCTCACAACGTCGTCTTTGCTGAAGCCGTGATACATTCTTTGCGAGTGTGTACAACAAAGGTTGGATAGAGCACGCAAAGTGCCACAGTAACGTTTGTCTAGGATTTCTGGGTCAAATGTATTCCATAAAAGAGTGATTGGTCTAGGTGATCATGACCATCACCGGTCCTTCAACAACCCGTACGCGCGCAACGCGTCCAGTCTCGTATCAGCCCTGCCAAACTCTGGTAAGATTGGGGTTCGGAGAGACGTGACAGTTCTACCGTCTATGACACGAGGTGTGTTGACTCCCGTCGTAGCAGCAACACTGTGATTGATCCGGCGTAGAGGTAGATGGCATAGCTGCGAGAGTATAACTTAGTTATTTGCACATGTACTTGAGTGTATATCCCCATAGCTAATACGCAGTGTATCGGAGAGTACACTTGCGTGATACAATATAAATCAATAGTACATGTAATCTATAATGTCCAACTATCTATCGCTGATTGCAGACGACTGGTGTCCTGTATGGACAGGCATTCGTACTACCGGTGACAATATGGACAAGTCTTTATTGATCAAGATGAACGTCCAGTCTCGTATCAGCTCTGTCAAACTCTGGTAAGATTGGGGTTCGGAGTGACGTGATATTTCGGTACGGTGTCACGCGAGGTACTCGAGCGGCATTCATGGCGGTGATGCTACATACATAATTTTCAAGATCTTCGATCGGTTCATGTACCTAATAGCGCAGGACACCAGAAACTAGTGACCGAGCCAAAAGCCAAAGAAAGATCAAAGACGGCAATGGTAGCCATCAGCATGTGGGACGTCCGCACCCGGTAGATACAGGTGATGCCTCCGGTCGAGAAAGGTACTGACATGGAGCCCTATCGCTCCCGTGCTCGCTTTCTACGTCCTCCCCTCCCCTTTCCCGCCAATTGCCCAAGGCGCTCCCACCTTCTTCCCCCTCCCTCCCTCTTCGTCCTCCGTCTCTTCCCCTCCCCCCACTCCCCGTCCTCCTTCACCGACCGCTGTCATCGTGGATTCTGCCGCGGATCGTGCCAACGGGCTTCGTTATCACCTCCAGATGGGTCCCTGCTTCGCAGTTGCCGCCAACCGACCCCCGTGTCCGGCTGTTCCATCGTACCCACCCGGATCAACCCGGCTACGATCGACTGCCCTCGTCTCCTTCCCAGACGGGCCGGCGTAGCACGAGAAGGAGAGGGAGGCGGGAAGATTTGTCACACGTAGCAAATCCCTGAAGTGGCACTGGCGCTGAGTTGTGTGGATGGTTGAAGGACGCGCGGTGTATATATTCAATTCATGTCATTGTTCTACTCTCTCCTTCATATCATTGTTCTACTCTCTCCATGCGATAATACCGAAAAGGTCTTTTCCCCTCTATCAAACCCTTTTCCAGTCCCCTCCCTGCTGCGTCCCAGGCTCCAAAGGAGTCTTTGTGGGAAGTGCGGAAAACGAGTTTCGATGGCTGTGGGCATTGTAAGGCGCTTGAGACACGGGAGAATCGTAGGCCGAGTGGGATGTTCTATGTGAGAGAGCTGGATATATGGCGGGAGCATGGTTTGACTGACCAGTGCATGTCAGCCCATCTGCCATCACTTCAATTTCGTATACTTACATCTTTACCGTCCATGTGTTGCCAGGAGAGCATCTCCAGGTGCATCGAGCTTATCAGTTCTGC
This sequence comes from Cryptococcus floricola, assembly GCA_006352305.1. Lineage (NCBI taxonomy): Eukaryota > Fungi > Basidiomycota > Tremellomycetes > Tremellales > Cryptococcaceae > Cryptococcus > Cryptococcus floricola. The sequence continues at coordinate 1,513,862 of CM016934.1, read as the reverse complement.
AAACGCGCGTGTCGATCCTTCGCTGCCTTCAAGCAACCGGACACCTTCTCGCGAGTGGCCTGCAGGGCCTGTAACCAAGAAGCGGCTGAGGGGAGGGAAGAAGTAGAAGGTGGGAAACCGAGATGATCGCGGGGATGACGCCCGTGGTCTGCAAAGAAAGGAGTGGTACCCGTCGAGCTGTGATACGAGTTATTGTATGCAAACTCAAGAAGAGGAAGGTACTTCACCCAGTCCGATTGCTCCTAATTCACGAACACGCGCAGATACTGCTCGATGGTCTGGTTGACACGTTCCGTTTGCCCATCCGTCTGAGGGTGGAAAGCGGTACTGTACAAGGGAACGGTCCCCATGGCCTTACAAATTTCTTGCCACCAAGTCGCTGTGAAGGTGGACCCCCGGTCGGAGACGACATGGGACGGAAGACCGTGAGGGCGAACAACATTTTGCAAGAATTGTTGCGCAAACGTGGGGCGGTGTCTTCCTTGTGCGCAGGAACAAAGTGACACATCTTGGTGAAACTGTCCACAATAACCAGGATGGCGTTGAAACCGTGGCACCTGGGGAGATCTGTGATGTGGTCCCAGGAGATGGTGTGCCACGCCGTAGGGGGAATGGGGAGGGGTTGGAGAAGGCCATGGTATTGATGGTGCGGGGGCTTGACGTGTTGACAAGCATTACACGAACGAACATAAGCCTCAACATCTCGCTGGAGCCCTGGCCAGACGAAATCACGCCGGACCCGCTCACAGATTTGCGCTGGCCAACATGGCCGGAGAGGGGCACGTCGTGGGCCTGTTGGAGGAGGGCCAGCCGAATGTCATCAACCTCGGGGATGTAGACGAGACCTTGGTGGAGGAGGAGACCATCAGAGGAGAGTGAATAGGGGCGGAGGCGGCGGCGAAGGCGGGATGACCGATGGGCATCCGGCGCACGGAGAGCAGAGACCAGCGGTTGAGCGTAGGGGTCGTGGTCAAGGTGAAAACGAATACGCTCTACCAAGGAATGGTCAGCTGAGGCGAGAAGAGGAGTGGGGCCACTTAGATCTGTGAACCCGGTGGTAGCAATCACCAGCTCCTTCCCCGGGGGCGGGGCCAACGGTTCCACTGACAACGGTCGCAACAGAGGTAGGTCTGCGGCGGCATCGTCCTCCGACTTGGCGGCATCGTCTGGCCGGCGGGAGGATGTGGTATTTGTAATGGTTGAGTTTGGTGGACCACTTGGCGACGCGCAGACGGTCGGCCAAGGGTTGGGTCTGGAAATACTGTAGGGTCTGATGGTCAGTGATAACAATAAAGGGATGTACGAGATCCGACAACGAGGGGCCGGCCACTCGAGTATACAGCTCACCTTGGACGGCGCAAGCCCTATACCTGCGACGATATCTGGTAACCCAGGAATTCGCAGGAATACTTCTCCGCCTTGACATAGAGTTTGTTGTCCAGTAGACGTTGAAGAACCTCCCGGACCTGCGCCTCATGCTGAGAGGGGTCAACCGAGTAAATGATGATGTCGTCCAGGTAGCAGGTAACAGAGACGTCGAGGAGACCGGGGAGAACGTGGTTCATCAGACGCTGGAAGGCAGAAGGGGCGTTAGTCACTGTCAAACCAAAGGGAACGCCAGGACACTCGAATAGACCGTAACGAGTGCGGAAAGCCGTTTCCCACTCGTCACGTTCACGGACCCGCAAGAGGTTGTAAGCACCCCGTGTTTCAAGGGTGGTGAAACCTTAGCGGAAGACAGGCGATCGAGAGTCTCACTAATCAGCGGAAGAGGATAGCGGTCCTTCACCGTAAGCAGGTTGAGTCAGCGATAGTCATGGTACATGCGGAGGGACCCGTCTTTTTTGGGCACGAAAAGGATGGGCGCACCAGCAGAAGAAGAGGAAGGACGAATGTGGCCCTTGGCCAAGGCGTCGCGCAGCCCCTCCCGTAAGATCCGAAGTTGGACAGCCGAGAGATTGTAGAGGGGCAAAGACGGTGGTTCCAAGAGCAGCAGGCACAGTTCCAGGAGCAATTGGCCTTGCTTCAGCAGCCACACGTACAGGCATCTCCTCTACATCTCTTGCAGCCCTCTGCCGTCTCCCTTTGTACCGACGCGAAGAGTTTCCGGTGTGTGTACTGCTCCCGGCCTGGTCTAGCCTTCCGAATAGAGTCGATATGTTGGATAGAATTGACATGCACAAGTACCGACATATACAGTACCAAAAACACCCAAAGCGAAACTCAATACCACCGAGATACCTCTCACACGCATTGACGTCGATTACGCCTACGACATGAGCGCTATAAGACCCAGCTCCCTATCCAGAATGTCTCAGCGATCCTTCTTCTCACACGAAACAAAGCAGTGGAAGAACGTACCGCCTCACTTGATCTCCCACAAGCATCTCCCCATAATCTTCCTGCTCCCCAAACGCCTCTTCCGCTTTCTTTCTCAGACTCGGAATGGGGGACAGTTTAAAGTCTGATGAGAGGTGCCAGAACTGTCAAGAACACTTTCGTAAGCAATGGTTTGACGTGTGGGGCGAAAAAGGGACGTACAAAGGTGGAAGAGATACGGATGGAAGGTCTATCCGGAAACTCGGCCCGTCTTCTTGCGAGCGTCTACATCCCCATCAGTCGCTTGAACAACCTATCGAATCGAAGCGCTTACATCCAGAGTACCTGGCGTACAAACGACCTCATGATAACCCGCTATACCCGCCAGTCAGATATTCGGGGGTCATTAGATGTGTGACGATGGAGAACTAACCTTTAACAAGACCGCCAGTGAGCCATTCCATCTGTTTGCCTGCTTGTACGAGCAGACAGCCTGGTGGGATTTTGACTTGCATCTTCTTACCAGAATTACGTGCCCAGATATGCACTGCCCTATATTGTCAGCGACGATTCAGGGAGCAGCTTGAGCCAGAGGACGTACATCCAGGGTACCGAGACTGGCCATGGATAGTCAAAAAGTTGAGATCCGTATGGAACCCAGCATAGATCCTGTCTCCCAGCTCCTTATCAGCTCGTGTATCGAACGTACGGTAGAGGAATGGCTTACGTGCCGAGTTGGCCGTATTTCTGAAGGTCGGTAGCAGTTGGCGCAAGGAGATGGTTACTATCGCCCCATGAGCATCCCACACCAAATATAGGGGACAAGGAAACATACCCGAACTGGCCAGCTTCCAAGAATGCCCCTTCTTCCAATCCCAACCCCTTTGCCGCCATTCTCGATACCCCTTCAACGCTGTATCGTCTCTATCAGCTCCCTAATTCCAGATAGCTACCCATACAAGGACATGAGACAAGTACGACGTACGCTTCTTTCATATGCGTCCCCCACTCCTTCACCCTTCCTTCCCACGTCCCCTCAAAAGCCTTGGGCGTCACATTCGGTGCGTCCAGGTTTGGGAACGCGGATTGATACGGAGGGTCCTCCGACATCCTATGGAAGAAGCTGGTCCACCCGATCCCATCAGCTTCATGTACCTTCATGACAAACCGGAACCGGGAGAGGGGGTAGGGGGTTGCTTACCGGCACTTGGGATCCGCGCTATACCCTTCAAGGTCTTCTGGTCTTTCGGAAGGATGCAGGGAAGCTATGACTGCTTTACACCCTTCATCAGAGGAACATTTAGGTTTCTCAGTGTTCTCCAGAGTCACGCCCTACACATCCATCAGCCTCTTTATCCACTTATCACCATCCGCCGCCAAGCCTATCTATGGTAGATGTCAGAAGCACTCACAACCTGAAACCCCAACTCCGGCCTCTCATCTTCTTTCAGCACCTCATCGCCCTGTGCGAAATAGTCTTCAAACAGATCCAGAAACCTGTCATTGGCCTCTTTCGGTGCTCTGCTGTCTCTCACGATCAGCGCGCCAGTCAAGACGAGGGACTCGGCGGCGAGGCGGGCTTGTTTCAAGGCATCGGGAGAGGAGGGGTCGAGGAGGAATGTATCCAGAGAGACGGTGGCGATTTCGGTGGACATTGGGGGGTATGGAGTGGTGGGTGGAAGGAAAGTGGACAGTGACAAAAGACGATTCGCGGTTGGCCGCAGATAAATGTACGCGACGCGTCTGGTTTGTCCGCATAAGCAGCACACTGAGGCCCTCGTTGGACCTGCCTCTCCCTGCATAATGGTGCTCCGGGTGCGATTCAAAAGTCCATGAAAAGCCAATTCATGATTCTACCTTGGCTATTGTAATGAGAGTTCAGACACTGACGATTCCACGGACACCGGAAAATGAAAAGACAAATGAGAGGTATATATGTCTTCTGTCATATATATATATATAAAGAGCGTGAATCTAATTGCAGAATTTATGAGTAGGTTATACAGAAGAATACAACGGCCAGATGGTTTTAAAAACCATCTTAAACTCGCTCGCCAGTACCGATGGTGACCACCTTGAAACCAATGTCGGTGAGCTCCTTTCGGTTGAGGATAAGTCGACCGTCAAAGACGAAAGCGGGTCGGGGGCAGTTGGCGTAGACTGCGCGACATGTCAGCATATTGCACATGAATGGGTGGCGGGAGACGCACTCTTCTTCCAGTCAAGAGTCTTGAACTCGTCCCACTCGGTGCAGATGACAATAGCCTCGGCACCGGCACAAGCCTCCTCAACAGACTTGACAATGTTGACGTGGGGCTTGATGGGCTCGGCGGGGATGTCTCCGTACTCGGTCAAGTCGAGCCAGATCTGAGACTCGGTAACCTGGGGGTCGTAGATGGACACACGGGCCTTCTCGGAGAGGAAGTGGTTGGCGATGGAGATGGAGGGGGACTCTCGGGCTGAGTAGGCCGTTAGCTGGTGCTACAAATGAGATCGAAAATCGACATACTGTCACCAGTGTCCTTCTTGAAGGCCCAACCGAGGAGAGCAATCTTCTTGCCGGTGATGGTGTTGAAAAGAGTCTCGACGACCTTCTTGGAGAATCGGTCCTTCTGGTACTCGTTCATCTCAACGACAGCCCTCCAGTACTTGGCGACCTCGGGCAAGTGGAGAGACTCGGAGAGGTAGACCAAGTTGAGAATGTCCTTCTGGAAACAAGAACCACCGAAACCGACGGAAGCCTTGAGGAACTTAGAACCCATTCGGGAGTCCTTGCCGACGGCGAAAGCGACTTCGTCAATGTTGGCGCCGGTAGCCTCACAGATGGCAGAGAGGGCGTTGACGGAAGAGATACGCTGGGCCAACATGGCGTTGGCAGCGAGCTTGGAGAGCTCGGAAGACCAGAGGCCGACGGTGAGGATCTGCTCCCTGGGAACCCAGTTGGCGTAGACGTTGGCAAGAGCCTGGCAAGCGTCGAGACCCTGCTCGGTCTGGAGGGAACCGATGAGGACACGGTCAGGGGCGAAGAGGTCGGCAATAGCGGTACCCTCGGCCAAGAACTCGGGGTTCGAGAGAATGTCAAAGTGGCATCCGGGCTTGGAGTTGGCCTCAAGGATGGTTCGCATAGACTCGGCGGTTCGGCAAGGAACGGTAGACTTCTCGACGACAATCTTGGAGGAGTTGGCGACCTCGGCAATTCGTCGGGTAGCGAGCTGAAGGAACCTAGGACGGGTCAGTAGTGACTGGGGCCATCAAAAGGTGAACTCACTTCAAGTCGGCGGCGTAACCGGCTCCGACACCAGACTTCTTGGTGGGGGTGTTTACGGAGACAAAGATGAGGCTATCACACGTTAGTACTGTACCTCGCCTGATGACAAACGACCTACTCGGCCTCCTCGATGGCCTTGTCGACATCAGTGCTGAAGAAGAGGTTCTTGCCTCGGGCGGCCTTGACGACCTCGTCGAGTCCAGGCTCGTAGATAGGGAGCTGGTCAGAGTTCCAGGCGTCGATTCGCTGCTGGTTAAGGTCGACGATGGTGACAATGATGTTGGGGCTGCGCACATGGGTCAGCGGTGTTCTCATGCATAGTCTCGAATCAGGGGGAAAAGTAAGAAGGAGATAGAGTTGACAGAGGTACGACAACATGGCAACATGCGGGGATAAGCACAAGGTTGGGAAGGATGTTTAACGAGACATCGGGCAGGAACGCGAAGAGGCAAAATGGACTAGTACTCACCACTTGTTGGCACTGTTATCGCACGCGGAAAAAAGGGCAAACGCGTCAGTAAGTCAGCTGTATGGGAAGAGGAGAAGCAGGCGCACATGACAGCACAAGTGGGGCCACCTGAGAGGGAAGGGAGGTCAGCCAAGAACGCGTCTACTACGGTAGGAAAAGCGCGACTCACCAACGTAACCGGCGCCGACTGGAGGGGAGAAGAGGCGTGGTCAGCGTGTATTCAAACGAAGGACGTAGCAGAGATAGGCGATGTGATAGAGCGGGAGGCGAGGCCATGTTGATTCATCATGGACACGGGAAGAGATAGGTGGGTGGAGAGGGAGCTGTGGGACGCGCCCGTTCGGGGGGTAAGAGTACTCACTGCAGCAGATCTTCTTGACAGTGATGGGGGCCATGGCGGAGATGGAGAGGTGGAGAGTGAGAAGGGAGGGTTTTAGGGGGCAGGAGAAAGAGGGGAAAGAAAGAAAGAGGAGATGTAAATGCGATGCTGGGGGGCATGCTGAGAGGCGGAGGGGGCCGCCACACGCGAGAGTTAGGCGCAGGGCCCAGAAATTCGCACTAGTGGGGGTTCAGCACGTGGCACCACGTGGCACTCCAGGCGCACCGCAAGAGGCTCAGGGCACATCGGGCCCTGCCGCCTGCCGTGCCCAACCTTTTTTTGCCTGCCTAAATCGCCGGGGCGAATCGACTTGCCGCTTTCGGCGCTGCATGCTGGTGACTGCCCCATCAGGAGTGACTCGGTGATCAGAGACGTTTCCAGAGTTGGGTTCCTGCACGATCGATGTGGCAAGCGCAAGAGCTTTGCTCGAGGTTCGGGTCTACTCGCTCGTACCTCTCGTGAAGATCTGCCAGCCCCAACAAAGCATCTCTTCCTGGGATCTTTCAGCCTTACGAGACAGGGGCAAGGTTTTTTCTTCAGGCCCGAGGTCCAAGATCTTCCGATCTAGCCCAGTCTGTAATGTGTCGTTCCATAGGTCATATCATAGATTTCATAGAGATGCGACTACTTGTACACTTCAAGCTCTTGTGAACTCTACCCCCTGGGCGCTTTGAAGGCATGGACTAGGGATAAGATTGCGACACTCGCAGGTGCATGAGGTACCACCTTGAGCAGCCCAACAGAGATCCATGGCACGACGCGTACGACGCGCCTGGCAGTACCGATGATGACGAGAGGCCGGGGTTTGTGCGGGGCATGATACGTGTGGCGGATACACTCCGGCAGCCGCGTTGATTGTTGATTGATTGTTGTTTCTAAACATGGGAGGCATGTGCACGATAAGATAAGATGCAGGGTCATATTTATGTTTGCTTGCCTTGCTTTGCAATTTGCGAGTCTGCTGAATGCATACATACGCATCTCCAGATCATTATTGTGCATTTGATCCTTGATCCTGCTCAAACAAGCTTGCAAATGCAAAAGACGGATCCACATCCTGATTCCCATTCCAGGAATCAAACGGCAAATCCCACAGCATCTCGCTACCGGCAGGATCCAGCCCGGGCATGATTCCATACTGTGCTGTTGCTGGGTCAACGAATGACGCTTGCGTTTCGGATCCTTGGGTGAAACCGATAGAAGACATGAATCTAGTCACGAGGTCAGCCGTGAGTCAAGGGAAGGGTGGGAGAGGAGCGCACGTAGCGAGATCTTCGCTCAGTCCTGGTATACTCCCGCCCAGATCGTCCAGCTTATCCGTCCATACATTACCATGATACCGTTCTGTGTTGGACCCAGATCGCGGAGTCCTTGAAGATGTGTTGCTTGACGGCACGTGTTCTTTACGTTCGTCGTATACTTTGACAAGATCTTCAAAGCAGTCGTGATAAGAGTCCGCGGCTGGGAATTGCTGGGCATATATAAACACTGGCTCCATATCAGCTCTGTGTCCCAGTACCGGGAATGGCAAACGTACAGCAGGTGGAACAAGATCGCAAAGCGCGAGCGACCACAGAAGGTGACAGAATGTCGGGGTAATCCCATACAACATGTAACAGTGTCAGACCGCTAATCCGGCTTGGTCAGCGTCATGTCTAGAGTATGCTGAAAGTGGGGCGATACCTCATGAATATCTTGGCCAGAACCCATGTGGCCAGATTTTTGGAATCTCGACGTAAAAGCTGGCACTCGATCTAAAGATACTGTCAGCTTTTACCCAATTGAAAATGAGAAAAAAAGTTACATCGAGCACCGCCCCGGCACTGGTAGCACACCTATCCAGAAAGTACAATGCCGCGTCCTTCTTCGCGCAAAGCGGCCGGAGCAGTATCTGTACAGACTTTTCCGTGCAGTGTGAGCAGGGCATAGCACCCAGTGTGCAGAAGTATCAGACTCACATTGTGGTATTCAAGGTCGAAAAACTCGTGCGAACACGCCGGCACCCGACTATCAAGCTCCGCGGGGTACGTCGCCTTCCAAGCTTCAAGCTCGTCAAGCAACTCCTTGACAGCATGCTGATCTGGCGGCGAAGGGTGATCGACAGTGTAGACGAGCTCGTGGATCTTGGTTTTGATCTGGTTTAAACGGATGGTGTGGATGAAGGAGGTCATCTGATCGGGACGGGTTTCAGCATGATACAGAGTGCCTTGTTCAAAGCACGTACAGATGAGAAACCTCCGTAGCCATTTCGATACTCCTCACCGGGACGGACTGTCTCAAGCATAGTCGATTGCGCTGCAAGTAAGCTGCATAGAGAAGCACGGTCTGCGACGTTGGCGTCAAGGTTGACTGGTAGCTCGATGTCGATGTCTCTATCTTGGACAGCAAAAGGCCGGCCGAACTGTATCGAAATCATCCTGCGGTGCGTTAGTGGCATCCCTGGCTGATCGAGGATGAAGGTACCGGTCCAGAATATACGCTCCCCAAAACACCCCCTGCCGCATACAGTACGCCCTCGGATCTGTCTCCCTCGCAGCAACGCTTTTGATCCGACGGTGTAGCCCCAGCTCAATAGCAGAGCGTATCGCAATGCCACCTGCATGCCACAGATTCAGTCCCGAGGAGGTGTGGCGAAACATGTAGACGACGAGGAGAAGAAGTGCCTGGACGGTGGAGATCGACTGGTATGTCGACAAGGGTGAAAAGTGTGCCAGAGCGGCATTGTAGTAGACTTCGTGGGACGCATGGGGGACGTGCGGGTCTCGCTCGCACAATTTTGCTCCCAGGCCGTAGATCATCCAAAGAAAGAAAGCGCCGTAGCAATCCTTCACCTCGTCGTCCTCTGGCAGTCCTCCGTCTTTCCATTGAAGCGGCTGCAGCACACAGAGCTCTGTTGCATTTGCTTGCCATCTCTGGATAGCGACCCAGTCGAGAAAGCCGTATCGCGACTGTATCCAGACGTAGACGGTGGATATGTAATGGTTACCGATTGCCTCTGACGGGGGTGGGGGTAGAGATACGGAGTGGTCGTTGGATGATTGGGGAGAGACGGGGTTGCCGAGGGATGGACGAGGTACTCTTGGGCGGGCAGATATGAACTTTTGGCGCATCGACCTGAGAATATCAGTCGTGCACATGACATATGGTGCAACTCACTGCATCAATACTGTTGCCCATCCCACACCAGAGCTCCCTCCAAGATACACGGGCTCTGCTCCGGCCTGCTGGTCAGCTTTCAGCCTTTCTTGCCTTATCAGCCACTTACATTAAGACTCAGAAAGCCGACACCTGTCGCGAGATTCTCCCCGCCCTCCCTTCCATCGGCACTGTGAGGTCTCCTTTGAGATGGTTGTGCATGTTCTGGTCCTGTTTGGTGCTGACGAGAAGATGAAGCCTGCGCCTGAATGTACCCCTCGAGCTGTTGTATCCGGTCTTCCAGCTCTGTTGTATATCTTTCGAGGTACACTTCATGAGGTGTCTTTTCGAGAAACTTGCAGTCCACCTTGGCGTTCTCGCAGTTCTTACATCTGATTTCGGAACCTGGCAGACCTATGATAGAGTCAGCAATCACTATCGCTCGGATTGATAGCCGACTTGCACTTCTGTTTACGGCTCCTACACCTTTCACAAGCCAGTCCGCGGCGCTTGTTCAAGGACGTGGCAGCGCGATCAGCTGGCATCACGGTGGTTAGGGGGGTTCAGTACGTGACCCTGCTGAAAAGTAGAACGCATACATGATGCATAAAGGCGCGGACAAACAAACATACAAGTGACTTACGTAAGGTCGGCCTGCCGGGTACAGATGCCGCCGAGTCGATGAAATGAGCATTTGAATCGGAGTCTTATTCCTCTCTTTCATCTCAACAATCCCTCTTATTTCTTACCCCGACCATGTTCTAAGCATCCACACAACCCAGAATGATCCTACGGATACCCCCCTCACCCCTTCCACTGCCGCCACCATGAGTACACTGTCCATCATGCCCTCGGCCCTTGTCGGGCCCACCGATATCCCCCGCCGCCCCTCTCCATGGCACGATATTGCCCACTCCCTGTCCGCCGCTTCTCTCCCACCATCTCGCCGCGATTCTACACCACCCATCCCCTCTCCTCCGTCCACCGCGTCCAACCCCTCCACGCCCCCCAACATCTCTTCTCTCGCTTTACGCGAATGGGAACAGCGCCTCTCCCACCCGGCCTCCTCCGCTACCCGACATCAACTTGTGCACCCTCGTCGATCCCCTACGCCAAAGCTCGCGGCGGAGCGCGATAAGATGGGGTTTATAGAGTACAAGCTGAAACTTATCGATCCGACGACCGAGAGGTTTGAGAGACTGGTGACGCAGATGATGTGGAGGCTCAAGCAGGGCAAGAATGAGGCGATATACGAATTTGGGCTGGCTGGTGAGTTGTCTCGCGTGGTCTGTGTTTTTGTGCTGATGAGGTCAGATGACGGCACTGTGATGGGGCTGACCCGAGTCGAGATGGATTCCTCCTTGCGGACTCTCGAGCTCATGGCTTCAGAAGTCGGCGCCACAGTCATCATCCTCAAAGAGATTGTCCTCTCTGCCGCCTCCATCTCGTCTCGATCTGCCACCGCCATCGAGTCCATCTCCCTTCCGCCTTCCAGAGGCCTTCCTGCCGAATGGATCGCTCGTCGGCCCGATCTCGATGAGAACGGCCAGCCTCGCAAGGGCAACAAGGACTACGATCAGGGGCCGAAGGGTCGACGTGCAAAGAAGGAGGAGAAGCAGCTCCGACACGATAGGAAGAAGGAAAATCTGAAAGAGAAGGGAAGCGGCTCAAGCGACACCGATTCGTCCTTTTTCGACATGAACGACCCGGGCCCGCAGTACTCGCCTCCCAGCTCTGCGCCGGCTGCCAAGAAGGGCGTCAACCAGCCATCACCAGAGGTGTCCGACAAGAAGCGACGTCGGTCTGCTGCCAGGCAGGAGAAGCGTCGGCTAGACCTCTTACGAGGCGACGGTACCAGCCCCTTGTTATCTGACGAATCGTCCAAGATTGTCATACCACACCAGCCTGCCCGTCCATCGTCATTACGCCTCGCCACCCCCGCAGAGATGCCAGAAGACTCGTTCGGCGATGACCTGCTCCATATCCCCCTCGACTCTTTGTCCCTCTCTTTCGCCGACGTCCGCACCGTCGCCTCGCCAACGCCTTCTTCCTCGGCGTCTCTACCACGTGCCCTTTCGCCTTTGTCGGCAGTATCGGATGCAGAGACGGTGCTGCCATTGGACGACCCGGCATTGGCGTCGAGCACCATCGTGCCCCCGCCAGTAGGCGAGGAGTTGATTTGTGTTGAGGCGCTCGTGGTGAGGAAGGTCCAGCATGGGCATGGGGGAGAGGGGGAGGATGAGGATGGAGAAGGGGATGGCAGTGAAGAGTGGGGGTATGGAGGGGAGGAAGATGTATGGGGTTTCGGATTGGAAGATGATTAGGAGTGCATTGTACTGAAACACGCAAACAGCATTGGTTGTAAAGAAAAAAAGAGAACTCGTAGACGAATCAGAAAGAGAGGTCGGTTGTGTTTGTACTACTAGCATTGCTCACATGCAGAATTTGTTGCTATAGACATGACTCAGGTTTATGTCACTGCAATCACATCGATCATCACTGGCATCAGAAACCAAAATCCTCCTCAATCGTCACACTGATCGTCTCCCTGATATCCACGCTCGACGCTCCAACAAGCACCTGATACTCGCCCTTTTCCACTGTCCACCCCTTCTCCCCGTAATATGCGAAAGCCTCTTGATCGAGACGGATGCTGACCACTTGACTTTCCCCGGGCTGGAGAAGCTTTGTCTTTGCGAACCCTCGAAGTTCTCGTGACGGACGAGAGATAGAAGAGAGGGGAGCCGATACGTATATCTGGACAATCTCTCGTCCGGGGGTCGAGCCGATGTTGGTGATAGTGCACCGCACGATCGTGTTGGAGTTGGATGACATGACGCTTCGGCTTATCTGACAAGATGTATAGGAAAAGTCCGAGTAGCTGGAGCGAACAGACATCAGTACTGTATCACCAACTGCACCAAGAGACATACCTGAGGCCGTGACCAAACGCAAATGCGGGCTCGGGCCCGCCGCTCACAAATTGTCGATATCCCATGAATACCCCTTCTTGATAATACACCTTCCCATCTTTACCAGGGAAGCTTGAGTCCCCTGGCATATCCGCTGATCCAGCATGCGACGCATAGTCTTTCAGCTTCTTCGGTATCGTAAAGGGCAACTTGGCTGAAGGGTTGACGTCTCCAAAGAGAACATCTGCGAGACCGTTCCCGATTTCGTTGCCATTGTAGAAGAGCTGGATGAGGGACGAGGTCTGAGATGCAAAAGGCATCTCGACAGGAGTTCCAGACTGGACGCAGATGATCGTATCGGGGCGGCTGGCGAGGATTTTCTCGATGAGATTGAGAGAGGCTGGAGGGAGGGCCATATCGGCACGATCGAAACCCTCTGTCTCGAACTCTGTATCAACATCAGTATTGAGACTCTGGGAGCTGGCGCGGACATACCAGAGTTCAAACCAGCTACTAGTACAACAGCATCCGCAGACTGAGCAAGTTCAACAGCCTCTCTAAGATGCTCTTCCGGAGAAAGCTTGAGGTAGCCACCGAATCGGACACCACCTCTGGAGCTAAGCGCCAGGGGACCGACGAAGCTGGTGGATGCTGACGGCGAAGCATACTCGAGACGAATACTGTAAGCAATGCCTGCTTGGAGGTGTGCTTCCGACGTCTCTTCCCGGGAGCCTTTACCGTAGAAAAGCTCCCCTGGAGTCGGATTGGTGGTGTTGTCGATGAATAGACTGCCGCACAATGAGCACAGTGTCTTTTTGAACATCAGACCATACTCACACATCATCAATATACATATCCACCACCCCCAAGGCACCAATACCAAATTCATAGACACCAGACCGCTCGGGAGTGAAATGTCCGGTGATTGTCGCATAGCATGCGCGATCGAGTGAGTCGGGCAGGTTGTCATTGAAAAACATGTTGGAGTTGCAAGTCGAAAGGCTGTGGATAGCCTTCCGGTGTTGATCAGGGGGCTCATTGTAGAAGGAGATGTCGAAGCCCATAGCGCCTCGGGAGTTGGTCATCCGTTCGCCCTGCCAATGGGTATCAGTATTGGCGCATGTTTCGGACAGCAAGACTCACCAATAGGGGAGTAAGCTTATGTGCGTCACATCCAGCAGCATAGACCACATCGCAAGCTGATCCAGCCGCTTTCCTGATGCCCTCGAGAGGGCTGACAGAGTATGTTGGTCTCAGCTCGGCGCTTCCACCTCCAAAGATACAAGCCCTGCCGGCATTGGGGCCAATGACGGCTATTCTCCTGGCGGTTCTTGATATCGGAAGAGTATTTGTGTCGTTCTTGAGAAGGACCACCGCGCTCTATCGATGATCAGTATATATAGGGTCTGCTTCGCAAGGTCGACGTACCGCAGCTGACTCTCGTAACGTATCGAGAGCAGGGTCAGGGTTTTCTCTCTCCTGCGCCATACTAGGGATACCGGAAGGTATGCACCGATTCACCAAGCGAAGGACCTGTCGGGCTCGCTCCGTAATCTCATCCTCTGTCACCTTACCGCAAGTCACCATTCTCAGAAGGGCTGGTCCGCGAATGATAGAAGGCCCCGGCATCTCGAGATCCAGACCGGCATGGATGGCCTCGTCGGTGGAATACGTACCGTGCCAGTCAGATACGACAGCACCTTTCAAAGCCATTAGTCAAACTCTACTTGTCAAGTATCGTATAGCTCACCTGCGAACCCCCACTCATCTCTCAAGATACCAGAAATGAGTCGTTTTGTCTCGGAACAGTGCAGCCCGTTCAGACGATTATAGCTTGTCATGACCAGCCAAGGATTGGCCTCTCTGATAGCGATCTCGAATGGTTTGAGGTAGATTTCGCGGAGTGTTCTCTCGTCGACTTCGGCTATAGGATTGTCAGTAATAGGTTCGGACAAAGACGTCTAAAGCTGGACACACCGCTGATAGAATACTACGAGAGATATCAGTATTGGGCCTGTGGAATCGAGATCGTACTCACTCTCTTCGTCTCTTGGTCATTGCAGACCAGATGCTTGAGGGCAGCCGCAACACCAGTGGCCTGACATCCTCTGATGAAGCCCCCAGCCAGCTTTCCGCTCAGCAACGGATCTTCGGAAAAGCTTTCAAAGCCGCGTCCGTTGAGTGGAGTTCTGTGCTGGTTCACGGTGGGGGCGAGAAGAACATGAACGCCTGTAACATAGGTCAGCTTCGATCTCTCACAAGGCGGAAACTGACCTTTGGCTCGGCACTCTTCACCAATGGCAGCGCCAACTTTGTCCAACAGCTCGATATCCCAGCTACTCGCCAGTCCCGTCGCACAGGGAAATGATGCTGCTGGCACGCCTTCGAAAAATTTGGTCCCTCGGCAACCATTGGGTCCATCTGACAGCTGACATCTGCAGTGAGACCACGTTGCACACCAGGTCCAAGACACTCACTCTGAGGGAGGGGACACCAAGTGCGACAAAGTCTTTCGTGTGCCAATTGTCTGTAAAGGAGTCAGCTTCGTTTGGAAATCAATTACAGTAGAGGCATGTGCGTTACCTTTTCCAGAAAGCAGAGCTACCTTGTCGGGCAGCGATAGCCTGCCAAGTACCTCTTCTACATCCAACAACTTCATCTTCGCTGGCGTTGCTGGCTTGGTGTCTTTGATGGCGACAGGCATTGTCTTGAGATCCACTATCTGGTATCAGCTGGAGGAATATGCCGGACGACCGTTATTGAATAGTTGAAAAGCGTGGTAAAGAAATGGTTCTGCTGTGGATATCTGCAATGTCACGGGCGATAGCCGACAGGTGAACTTCGGTGGGCGCTGCAGCAGCACGAGCCACGAGGAACAATTCCAGGACCGACGATGCCGCAAAGCGTCTCTGTGGGGCAGCTCGGAGGCGGACCGGGCGGGCCATGCTTATCATCTGACTGATGCTGTGGCACATGCAATCTCATCGCATGGCTGAGCACGATGCAAGAGAACGATTGGAGGATGGACAGCGCACGTCGGAGTTGCCGACGATGCCCCTGACGCCGTTGTCGCGTATTCCGAAGGCACGCTTATCTCCGCCCAGGAACCCTTCCTTTTCGGGTCGAATGCTATCGGATTTGACCCTGCCATTGTCGGGCACTCGCCGAATGTCGGCCCCTCTTGTCTTTATCCCCGCATTTGTATGTCTATGGTGGCCTGCTTTTGTCCGCAGTAGCTTGCCCTATCAGCAGCCTTCGCTCATTCCTATCTCTGATCACACTGTATTCCGGTCTTATCACTCCGACATCCGATCGCCCAATGAAGCGCCAGACATCAGAGGAAAAGATAAAAGGCTGACCCTCTCGACTGGCTCACGGCTCCACCTCTAGAGAACCACAAATAACATCCAGCATGTCCACTCATACCGACGAGGATAAGAGCCGCCACGATGATGAGAAGGTCATGGACGATGTTCACGACGCCACAGCCGTCGAAGCGGAAGCAGAGTATAGCGATGAGGAGTACAGGAAGCTGTTGAGGAAGCTCGACTGGTATTTGATGCCTAGTAAGTAAATCAAGGACACTTGATAAGCTTAACTGACTTTGTTTTGCAGTCATGGCCATAACTTAGTGAGCGATCGCCCTTTTTTACAAATTTCAAGTATCTAATCTATCCTCCCCAGTGGCGTGCAGTATTGTGACAAGCAAAGTATATCTACCAGCACTCTCTTCGGCCTCGTGGAGGACAATGGTCTCCATGGTCAGCAGACTGCATGGTTATCCACCGTCTTCTATCTGGCTTATTTGGTATTGTAAGTGGATTGTTGTGACCAACAGTTCAGTGCTGATCTGAACGTAGCGAATTCCCAATGAACTACATCATGCAGAAGGTCAACCTCGGCAGATTCCTGGCTGCTATCGTTTTTGTGTGGGGTGCCATGGTCATGTTGTTGGCTGCTTGTCACAACTTTGCTGGTCTGATGGTCCTTCGAACGTTCATCGGAGCCCTCGAGTGAGTCTTTTCCTCAGCCAAACACTCTTATTTTGCTTACTTTGTAGGTCCTGCATCTCTCCCGGATTTCTCCTGATTGTCGCTTCCTGGTACAAGCGCCAGGAGCATGGAACAAGATCCATGATCTTTCTAGCGCAGAATGGTTTCTTCTCCAGTACGTCACATTGATGTCATCTTACCGACACGTTCTGACATGTAAACAGTCTTCATCGGCCTCATCACATACGGCATCGGCTCTGCTACAGAAAATCACAACACCATCGCCGCATGGAGAGCCATCAACCTGTTCCTTGGCGGCATGACCGTGGCATGGTCCATCGCCCTCTTCCTCTTCCTCGGTACACCCAACGAAGTCCGATGGCTCAATGCCGAAGAGAAGAAGATGGCTACTGCCCGCATCGTGTCCAATCAGAGTCGTGGTAGCGACAAGTCTGAGTGGGACTGGGATCAGGTCAAAGAAGCGTTCCTCGACCCCCAAGTTTGGTTCTACTTTTTCATCTCATTCTTGGCCAACATCCCCAATGGTGGCTACGGTGTATTCGGGTCTCTTGTCACCAAGGTGAGTCTTCTTCTTTCTTTGAGTCTGCTTGATCTCATACGTGCTAGTCTTTCGGCTTTACCTCCCTTCAAGTCATCCTTCTCAATATGCCAGGCGGCGCCATCGGCGGCAGTTTCAACATCATCTCTGGCTACCTCTCCTCCAAGTGGCGCAACACACGAACATACTTCATGGCTTTCTCCATGATCGCCGGAACCGCCGGTCTCCTGGTCGCTGCTCTCCTCCCTGCCGAGCACGAGTATCGCTGGAAGCGATGGGGCGGTCTCCTCACCATGTCGATTTACTCTACGGCCACCTTCATGGGCTGGTCTATGCTTCCCAGTAATGTTGCCGGAAACACCAAGCGATCTACCGCCAGTGCTATGAGTTTTGTAGCTTACGCTGTTGCCAACGCCTGTGGCTCTCAGCTCTACAAGGCCAAAGACGCGCCTCTTTACCGCCCGGGTCTTATTGGAAGCGCCATCTGCTTCGGCTTGACCTTTGTCGCTATCTTCATGCTGAGGTTCTACTATATGTGGGTCAACGCAAAGAGGGACAAGTTGGCCAAAGAGTCTGGCTTGTCTGAAGAGGAAATGGAGAGGCAGGGAAAGATTAATGGAGAAAATGGGTTGACGGATCTTCAGAACCCTCACTTTAGGTATACTTATTAGTTGGATTGCTGTACATATAGTTGTTCTGTTTCTTTGGGTTTAAATGCTGGTTGTGTTTCAGAATTGATGTTCATTTTATATGCATGTTTCTGCTACGTTTGTGTACTGCAACTGAACAACATGGGGACAGATCCGTTTCTCACCACTCCCGGAATGGCAACCGCAAATCATGTGTTGTGGAAAGAGCAACCAGGGCCTCAGTGTGCTGCTTACGCGGACACTTGTGCCCAGACGCGTCGCGTGTTTTTTATATGCGGCCAACCGCGAATCGTCTTTTGTCACTGTCCCACTCCATACCCCCCAAAGTCCACCGAAATCGCCGCCGTCTCTCTGGATACATTCCCTCTCGACCCCTCCTCTCCCGATGCCTTGAAACAAGCCCGCCTCGCCGCCGAGTCCCTCGTCTTGACTGGCGCGCTGATCGTGAGAGATAGCAGAGCACCGAAAGAGGCCAATGACAGGTTTCTGGACCTGTTTGAAGACTATTTCGCACAGGACGATGAGGTGCTGAAAGAAGATGAGAGGCCGGAGTTGGGGTTTCAGGTTGTGAGTGCTTCTGACATCTACCATAGATAAGGCTTGAGTGGCGGTACGTTCTTCCACTGGTTTGTTTTCGTGTGAGAAGAAGGATCGCTGAGACATTTTGGATAGGGAGCTGGGTCTTATAGCGCTCATGTCGTAGGCGTAATGGACGTCAATGCGTGTGAGAGGTATCTCGGTGGTATTGAGTTTCGCTTTGGGTGTTTGTAGTACTCGTACTGTATATGTCGGTACTTGTGCATGCCATTTCTATCCAACATATCGACTCTATTCGGAAGGCTCGATCAGCCATCTTGCCGGGAGCAGTACATACACCGGAAACTCTTCGCGTCGGTACAAAGGGAATCGAGTAGCGATGGGGGGTTCGGAAGGATGATCAGACGGCAGAGGGCTGCAAGAGATGTTTAGGAGATACCTGTACGTGTTGCTGCTGAAGCAAGGCCAATTGCTCCTGGAACTGTGCCTGCTGCTCTTGGAACCACCGTCTTTGCCCCTCTACAATCTCTCGGCTGTCCAACTTCGGATCATACGTGGGGCTGCGCGACGCTCGTCCTTCCTCTTCTTCTGCTGGTGCGCCCATCCTTTTCGTGCCCAAAAAAGACGGGTCCCTCCGCATGTGCCATGACTATCGCGGACTCAACCTGCTTACGGTGAAGGACCGCTATCCTCTTCCGCTGATTAGTGAGACTCTCGATCGCCTGTCTTCCGCTAAGGCTTTCACCACCCTTGAAACACGGGGTGCCTACAACCTCTTGCGGGTCCGTGAACGTGACGAGTGTAAAACGGGTTTCCGCACTCGTTACGGTCTCTTCGAGTGTCCTGGAGTTCCCTTTGGTTTGACTAACGTCCCTTCTGCCTTCCAGCGTCTGATGAACCACGTTCTCCGCGGTCTCCTCGACATCTCTGTTACCTGCTACCTGGACGACATCATCATTTACTCGGTCGACCCCTCTCAGCATGAGGCGCAGGTCCGGGAGGTTCTTCAACGTCTACTGGACAACAAACTCTATGTCAAGGCGGAGAAGTATTCCTGGTCCGTGGAGAGTTGCGAATTCCTGGGTTACCAGATATCGTCGCAGGGTATAGGGCTTGCGCCGTCCAAGGTGAGCTGTATAGTCGAGTCGCCGGCCCCTCGTTGTCGGATCTCGTACATCCCTTTATTGTCATCACTGACCATCAGACCCTACAGTATTTCCAGACCCAACCCTTGGCCGACCGTCGGCGCGTCGCCAAGTGGTCCACCGACTGAGCTCAACCATTACAAATACCACATCCTCCCGCCGGCCAGACGATGCCGCCAAGTCGGAGGACGATGCCGCCGCAGACCTACCTCTGTTGCGACCGTTGTCAGTGGAACCGTTGGCCCCGCCCCCGGGGAAGGAGCTGGTGGTTGCTACCACCGCGTTCACAGATCTAAGTGGCCCCACTCCTCTTCTCGCCTCAGCTGACCATTCCTTGGTAGAGCGTATTCGTTTTCACCTTGACCACGACCCCTACTCTCAACCGCTGGTCTCTGCTCTCCGTGCGCCGGATGCCCATCGGTCGTCCCGCCTTTGCCGCCGCCTCCGCCCCTATTCACTTTCCTCTGATGGTCTCCTCCTCCACCACGGTCTCGTCTACATCCCCGAGGTTGATGTTATTCGACTGGCCCTCCTCCAACAGGCCCACGACGTGCCCCTCTCCGGCCATGTTGGCCAGCGCAAATCTGATGAGCGGGTCCGGCGTGATTTCTTCTGGCCAGGGCTCCAGCGAGATGTTGAGGCTTATGTTCGTTCGTGTGATGCTTGTCAACACGTCAAGCCCCCGCACCATCAGTACCATGGCCTTCTCCAACCCCTCCCCATTCCCCCTACGGCGTGGCACACCATCTCCTGGGACCACAGTACAGATCTCCTCAGGTGCCACGGTTTCAACGCCATCCTGGTTATTGTGGACAGTTTCACCAAGATGTGTCACTTTGTTCCTGCGCACAAGGAAGACACCGCCCCCACGCTTGCGCAACAATTCTTGCAAAATGTTGTTCGCCCTCACGGTCTTCCGTTCTATGTCGTCTCCGACCGGGGGGTCCACCTTCACAGCGACTTGGTGGCAAGAAATCTGTAAGGCCATGGGGACCGTTCCCTTGTACAGTACCGCTTTCCACCCTCAGACGGATGGGCAAACGGAACGTGTCAACCAGACCATCGAGCAGTATCTGCGCGTGTTCGTGACTCAGGAGCAATCGGACTGGGTGAAGTACCTTCTTCTTCTTGAGTTTGCATACAATAACTCGTATCACAGCTCGACGGGTACCACTCCTTTCTTTGCAGACCACGGGCGTCATCCCCGCGATCATCTCGGTTCCCCACCTTCTACTTCTTCCCTCCCCTCGGCCGCTTCTTGGTTACAGGCCCTGCAGGCCACTCGCGAGAAGGTGTCCCGTTGCTTGAAGGCAGCGAAGGATCGACACTTGCGTTTGCAGAATTGATAAGCCCGATGCACCTGGAGATGCTCTCCTGACAACACATGGACGGTAAAGATGTAAGTATACGAAATCGAAGTGGTGGCAGATGGGATGACATGCACTGGTCAGTCAAACCATGTTCCCGCCATATCTCCAGCTCTCCCACATAGAACATCCCACTCCGCCTACGATTCCCCCGTGTCTCATGCGTCTTACAATGCCCACAGCCATCGAAACTCGTTTTCCGCACTTCCCACAAAGACTCCTTTGGAGCACCTGTCACGACCTAGCTGGGACGCAGCAGGGAGGGGACTGGAAAAGGGTTTGATAGAGGGGAAAAGACCTTTTCGGTATTATCGCATGGAGAGAGTAGAACAATGATATGAATTGAATATATACGTCCTTCAACCCTCCACACAACTCAGCGCCAGTGCCACTTCAGGGATTTGCTACGTGTGACAAATCTTCCCGCCTCCCTCTCCTTCTCGTGCTACGCCGGCCCGTCTGGGAAGGAGACGAGGACAGCCGATCGTAGCCGGGTTGATCCGGGTGGGTACGATGGAACAGCTGGACACGGGGGTCGGTTGGCGGCAACTGAGAAGCAGGGACCCATCTGGAGGTAATAACGAAGAACGATGCCCGTTGGAACGATCCGCGGCAGAATCCACGATGACAGCGGTCGGTGAAGGAGGATGGGGAGTGGGGGGAGGAGAAGAGACGGAAGCGCCTTAGGCAATCGGCGGGAAAGGGGAGGGGAGGACGTAGAAAGCGAGCACGGGAGCGATAGGGCTCCATGTCAGTACCTTTCTCGACCGGAGGCATCATCTGTATTTACCGGGTGCGGACGTCCCACATGCTGATGGCTACCATTGCCGTCTTTGATCTTTCTTTGGCTTTTGGCTCGGTCACTAGTTTCTGGTGTCCTGCGCTATTATGTACATGAACCGATCGAAGATCTTGAAAATTATATATGTAGCATCACCGCCTTGAATGCGGCTCGAGTACCTCGCGTGACACCGTACCGAACTGTCACGTCACCCCGAACCCCAATCTTACCAGAGTTTGACAGAGCCTGATACGAGACTGGACGTTCATCTTGATCAATAAAGACTTGTCCATGTTGTCACCGGTAGTACGAATGCTTGTCCATACAGGACACCAGTCGTCTGCAATCAGCGATAGATTGTTGGACATTATAGATTACATGTACTATTGATTTTTATTGTATCACGCAAGTGTACTCTCCGATACACTGCGTATTAACTATGGGGATTTACACTCAAGTACATGTGCAAATAATTAAGTTATACTCTCGCAGCTATGCCATCTACCTCTACGCCGGATCACAGTGTTAGTGCTACGACAGGAGTCAACACACCTCGTGTCATAGACGGTAGAACTGTCACGTCACTCCGAACCCCAATCTTACCAGAGTTTGGCAGGGCTGATACGACACTGGACGCGTTGCGCGCGTACGGGTTGATGAAGGACCGGTGATGGTCATGATCACCTAGACCAATCACTCTTTTATGGAATATATTTGACCCAGAAATCCTAGACAAACGATGCTGTGGCACTTTGCGTGCTCTATCCAACCTTTGTTGTACACACTCGCAAAGAATGTATCACGGCTTCAGCAAAGACGACGTTGTGAGCGGATCGCCCAGTCTCCCTATACCCTTCAAATTCATTCAACCGAGTGGATCTTCGGGCCCTGCTGCAGTCGTACTGCCCTTTCCCTTGTTACTACCACCGCCCACGCCGGACGCGTTCCCACTAGCACTTGAACAGTTTTTCAGATTGCCCCTTTTTTCATCAAGATACTCTTGGAACTTCTCGCAGCATATTGATGGTGCGCGACGACAAGCACGGGATCCAGGTGGTGCCCTTGACTAATGCCTGGGTTCCGAGGCCGAGGCGATACTCAACCGTATAGCCTAGCGTCTCCTTTTCGATGAGACTGCGTGCGAGGCACTGGACGAGTCACGCTGACAGGAAAGGTTGTTGGGGCATCGCTCGTCGGGTGGGCCGTGATGGCGACGAGTGCCGTGGGTGAAGGGAGTGGGGGGGTATCTATATAAGCAGCCATCCCGCGATCATCCCGTCCACCACCACATCATCCCGTCCACCACCACGTCATCCCGTCCACCACCACACCATCCCGTCCACCACCACACCATGTCTTCCATCGCCTCTGCCTCCACCCCCCAGTCCCCAGCCCCCGCCTACCCAGCCAACGAGCGTCACCTTGCAAACCGCACCAGCCCCGAGTTTGCCCTCGAGCTCTCCAACCTCTCGGAACGCACTCCCAGCGGCTCTGCCCCCTCGACTTTTGAGCCACCCGTCTACACTCTCTCTGTCAACCCCACCCCCACAGCTCCGTCCCCCGAGAGCCCTGAGACCCCCACCCAGCCGCCTGCGTACTCTGGGAACGCTAGGCCGCAGTACCCATACGACCTCAGCTTGGGGTCGCCGAGCGATGTCGAGCTCATGAGCGAGTCGCTGCCTACCTATGAAGAAGAGAGCACGATGGAGCCCGGAACGCTAGCCAAGACGCTGTGGAAGTATGGCTTCTCCTGTCCTCTGCTGTGGCTCATAGGGATGTCCATGTGAGTTTCTTCTTTTCTCCTGTGGCATCGCTGACTCTGCGTAGCATGTGGATCCCTTTGAGGCCAGTGGAGGACGAGGTCGACGCTGAGAAGGCGCAACGGCTGGAGGAGGTGATGGTGATCCTCCGCAGAGTGCGTTCTACCTGTGGCATCATGACACAAGCTGACTTGTTTCCAGACCGAACTGAAGTACGCCAAGAGGTGTACATGGTGGTTCTGCGGGTTTTCGCTTTTACTCTTCTTGATCATTGCGATTGCGGTGATCGTGTAATATTTTGTATGAATACTTTTTGGGCTTTTCGGATATATGTGTTGAGCACTGATTCATCGAGACCTTTCTTTTTCTAAAACTTGGCAGGATATCCATTGAAAGGCGGCTCCTCCAACCCGTTTCCGTCCACTTTTACCGCCTCGGAAGCACCCACAAATGCGGTAAAGCCTTTGAATCATTAGCATCTGCACTGATACAAAGAAGCAAACGCACGAGCCCACTCTGGCTTGAGATTATTCCATCGGTCAATGTTGGCAGCCTGCACTACTAGGTCACCAGAATGGACGATCGTCTTGATCCCGTCGTGTAACTCCATCTCGAGTTCGCCGAGCGTGATCACGAGATAGTCTGCCAGGGCCAGCGCATGTACAGTGGAGGAGAAACATACCGATAGTCTGGGTGAGATGGGAAAAGCCGTCTGCGCTGGGAGGCAGATCTACTTGGATCAGCCATCATCCAACTTGAACTGATACATGATTCACCAACATACCGCACACTGATAGCATCGTCATGCGAGATCTTGTCCGGCCTTGCTTCAACGGGGACAATGAGAGAAGGTGATTTTGTTGAGGTGGTGAAGGGAGGAGAGAGAGTGGGGGAGGGACGAAAGATTGGGAGAGTGCGACACAACTGTGCAAGCGGTCAGCTGTTGGCCGTAATTAGGGAATGCACAGACATACTGATCGACTTCAGTTGAGACCAGGATCCGACAACGTCAGAGTCGATTCCAGTCCATTCGTTGTTCATTGCGACGAGAGCCTTGAGGTTTGGCAGATCCTTCAAAGCGGAAGGGAGCTGTTTGAGACCGGTGCCGCTAATGTTCAAAACTGTCCGCTTCATCAGCTCGGCTTGATATTGCGACCCCGCGTCATCAACAAACCTACCAAGGACCTTCGAGCGCGTCTCGGTCCATCATCGTCCGAGCAGCTGAAGATGAAGGATGACGAGCTTAAGCAGTTGCTCAGCTTTGTTGAAAGACATATATACGTCAGTGTCTGAACTCTCATTATAATAGCCCAATAGCCAAGGTAGAATCATGAATTGGCTTTTCATGGACTTTTGAATCGGACCGGAGCACCATTATGCAGTTTTGCATCATCATAATCACAAAGTCAAGACACCCCTCAAGATAGACTTTTCCTCATCCGTCAACCCGTCTACCATCTCGTGCATCCCATTCGCGTTGGACGAGTAGGCATGTCGAAGAACGTCGGTCAAATGTTGCTGTAAATCACACGTCAGCGAACCTGCCGCTTCTGAGAGCCACATGAACTTACACCGAGGTCGATCTGAGCGAGGGGATCGGATTTGAGATCCTCGTCGTCATCTTGCGCGTCGTTTTCGTTACCGCCGCCTGCCTCGAGCCACGCTAGACACAAATGTCAGTCGGGTGCCAAGCTCGGCCAAAGCATGGGACTTACAAGACAAGAACTCGAATTCGTCGTCGCCGCCAAAGAGATCATCATCATCATCCCAATCTTCATCCTACACAAACAGATCAGCAACGTGTTTAGCAGTCAGGAGATCAAAACATACTCCATCGTCCTCAGGGATCTCCAAATCCACAGTCTTGCCCTTACCCTTCCCCTTGCCTTTCCCGCTTGACTCAGACTGGACGTCTTTGAGGATGAGTTTGAGTGCTTTGAGTGGGAAAGGCGTTTGGGTGTACTGGTTGGGGTCTACGGGTAGAAATGAGCTACTGAGTGTCAAGTTGGTGGCAGATCACGTACGGGCCTTGGTTCGGGATCGGGTCATGATCGCTGACATATCTGAATCAACACCAACATCAACTGCTGCAGCGAGAAACTCACTGTCCCGGTTGGCCTCATCGATAATCAAATCCCCCTTCACCATAACCTCCCTCAATCTCTGATCCCCACCGAGCACAAACAGCTTGCTCAACCCCATATCGCTCACCCGGATATTCCAGCTCCCACTAACAGTCTCGGACGTCTCTGACCACGCATTGAGGACAATGTCCAGCGCAGACCGAGGGGCAGAGAGGGTGGGGAAGGCTGTAGTGGGTTCCGAGGGGGGAGTGATGGACATTTGCGAGAGGAGGTCGATTGTGGTGGAAGTGTATTCAGTGGAGAAGAGGTAGGCGAAAGGAAGGACGAGGGTCTAGACCTTGGTCAACTTGTAAATCACACGAGGTAGTTAGAGGACAAACCTGGATGAAAGATGCCATTTTGGCGTATTTTAGTCTCTCAACGACGGCCCTCAGCAAGTCGGGCAGGACGGGACCGATCGCTTCGCCTGCCTTGCGGAACAGGTGCATGATGAGCTCGCCGACAAAGATGCCACCAGACTCGGAAAATTCTGGGGCGAGGAAGCGGGCAAGGAGGGCGAAAATGGCGTTGATCCCATTTTGGCCTTGCGCGTCATGCCTATCAAACATCAGCACCGGCAAAAACAAGAAAAAAAAAAGGCCTACCACTGAACAAGCTTCTCGCAATCCTTCCGCACAACCAAAGTCAAATGAATCATCCCATGCTGAATAACATCCATATCATCCGTCACCCTCAACACCTCCACCACACTCCTCGTCACCGTCGCAATCAACTCGCCCTCCAGCGGCCCGCCGCGGACGCGCAGCAAGCTGTTGGCGAGCTGGACGGCTTCGCCCGGGATGTGGACGGTTTCGTCGGTGACGGGGGACGAGATGGTGGCCGCGAGTTTGGGGGAGAGGGCGGTGATCAGGATGGAGACGACGGAGGGGTTGGGGTGGAGGGAGATGGATTCGATGTTTTCTTCGATGATGGCAGTCGTCACGGGGTCTGAAGATGCGTTAGCTCCTTTCCCCTGTACACTCCCTTCTGGAAAGCCGAAAAGACTTGCCGTCACTGCACCTCAGCCAGACATCAAACAACACATCAACGACCGTCCGTGTCGTCTGCTCATCCAGCAGATCATCATCCATCGACGTGATCGCGCGCAAAGTCTCGAGCACAAGGTAGAGCGTCTCGGAAGAAGCTTGGGGGAGTAGAGGAAGGATGAGATGAAGTGTCTTGGATGAGAATGGTTTGAGGACGAATGGGTCAACGTGACGGCAGAAGCTAGATACCATTCAGTGCTCGGTATACTGCGAATGAAGATGGGGCAGGATTTACTTTTTGATAGTCTTGACAGCCGAAATCTTGACAGGCACCGAAACGTCACTCGCCTCCAACACTTGTACCGCCGCACTCAGATACTGTCCCGCGAGCTGCTGGTTCAGCATGGACGAAAACTGGCTCGCAAAGACAAACGCGCGACCTTGCAAGAATGGAGTTTCTTAATCCAAAACGTCAGCTTTAAAGTCAAGGTGGTGGGAACGTATTGACTGACCGTTCTGCCCGAGAAGGCCAGGGACGACATTGTCGAATAGGAAACCGATGTTGATGGCGGGAGGGCGTTTTTCTTCTTGGTCCTCCTCAAGAATGTCGCGGACATCATCTGCGATACCTCCAATAAGGGCCAAGACGGACTCCAAGGGCTTCCACCTATAGCTCAGTTAGTCAATGCAGTTTGTGAAGTGTGGATAAAGTACATACCAGTCAATACTGCCTGATTGCTTGGCAGAGGCGGCATCTTGCACCTTTTTCTCGACAATGTTCTGAAGGACAGAAGCGACAGGCCTCGTCCACTTGTCAATCAATGACTAATTGAACATCAGCACCGCCCTCTCACCCAGAACAACCCGACTTACCCCCACAAGATCATACCCACACGTCCTAACACTATACTGCTCATTATCATCATCCTCATCCACCACAAACGCATTCGGATCCTCCATCCACTCCTCCGTATTCTCCTTTGTCACCTGCGTCCACTCTTGCACCACCTTTACAAGCTGCTCTAACACTTGGGTGGGAGCTTCGGAGCCTTCAGAGCCGGAGATGAGGGAGGGGAGTGCGGATTTGGTACGGACGACGGGGGTGAGGAGGTCGAATATGGCGGAAGCGAGTTCCGGCAGACCGGTCTTGTCCTCCATCATGCCCACGTCCGAAGTGGGGGAAGGCGGTTCCGGCGCATCGTCCTCGGACGACAGATAGAATGCCCTGAAGAGGGGTAAGAGCGATTGCAGATTATGGAGCGCGAGCTGGATCAGCTCGGGGATATGGGGTGCGATGAGCGTCTTGAAAGCGTTCTGATAAAGAGAGAGCGTCCGGAAGATTTCGACGCGGACGTTGATGGACGTCCAGGTGGCTTGGATTTCGGTGGCAGCGTCTTGTGCGAGCAGCTGCTTGAACGCATCGAGCCACACGGCGCTGAGAGAGTCGATAGCGGATTTAGCAGCTTCGGGGTGTTCCTCCCGGATCGTCTCGAGCATACGCAAGACTTGGCGGAAGACGTGCACTGTAGACGCCCTCGTAGTGGGCGAGTGCGAGGCGGGGTCGCCGAGGATGCCGAGTACGGCGGGGAGCAGCTCTTGCACGACGGGCAGGAGCTGGTCCTCTGAGAGATCGTTTCGGACAAAGTCCTGGATGACGCGCATGGAGCCGTGGATGGAGGCGGGGGAGCCGTTGTTGAGGAGTTGGATGAGGGAGGGGAGGAGGGTGGGATAGTCTTCGGGCCAGTCGAAGCGGGCGATGGCGGAGAGAGAGTATGCCTGGAATGAGTGGGTCAGCTGGGGTGTACTGAAAGTCTTTGAGGGATGCCACTCACGCTGGCCGTTCGAATCTTGCCTTCACCATCACTCAGCCCCCCGAATACAAGGTCTCTGATCTCCCCCTTCACTTCAATAGGAGTAGCTGGGGCCTCGTAGTTTGCCGAGACAGGCGACCAGTGCTTGTCGACATACTTTTGCAACAACAGCCCTGCAGCGTAGATGTCAAGTCAGCCGTGGCTCTCGTATAGAAGCGATAGACTCATCTGTCGCTGGTAGAGCTCTACTTGCTGCGAAGTGAGCAACTTGGCGAGAGTCAGACCACCCTCTGCAAAGTGTCAGTGCCATCGCGCACGTCACACCGCTGTGCACTCACGGGGGTGGCTGAAGAGCTGCCTGAGCTGGTCCTCTGCCTGTGTCCTGACTGTGTGGTCCGGGGAGAGGGTTGCCTGCAGACACTGTATGACCTGACCCTCCATTCTGCCGTGTATACAGTCATAGACGCGCTGGAAATTTCAGCTGAGGACAACAACAAGCGGAGGTCGCCGCCCCCCTCGGATCACCTCCCGCTGCCATGCGACGGCGTCATCGCGCTGCTCTTCTCTTACATCTCCATCTGTCTCGCCATGCCCCTCAACGACCTCCTCAAGGCCCGCTTCACCTCCGCCATCCAGTCCATTCCACAGGGCTGGAAGATCCTCATCACAGACTACCACTCTCAGGCCCTCCTCGACACCGTCTACAAACAGTTCGACATCCTCCAGCAGAATGTCACTTGTACGTCTGAAGTGGCTCGTGCGGGCGGCGCTCACTCGGGAGACAGCTGTGGAACCACTGCACTCTCCTCGGCAGCAGATGTCAGTCGACGCCATCTATCTCTTGACACCGACGCTGCAGAACGTCGACAGGATCATTGCCGACTTTAGCTTTGGGCGCACGACCTACAAGTCGGCCCATGTTTATTTCATCGATGGTATGTGCGGGAACGACCAGCCTCTCAACATAAAGCTGACTCGGCTTAGGCGTCGACGATGGGCTGGCACAGAGGCTGACCGAGGGTATGCCGCCTGGGATATTACAGGCTTTCGTCGAGCTGTACTGCAACTTTCAGGGTACATTCCTATAACTGGCTGAAGGCAAGCACTGACCTGGCCCAGCTATCGAGGACAGAGTCTTCTCCCTCAATGCTCCGTGGTCCATGTTTACCATGTTTGGCAACCCCGGCGGCATCTCGTCGTCCGACCTGTCCAAGGAAGCCTTTGAAGACGACGTCAAGGTGGCCGGGAGATCCGTACGTCCCCACCAACTAGCGTAGGCCCAGCTGACTTGTAACAGATCCTCAATGTTCTAGCAACCATCAACGAAAACCCCCACATCCGCTATTACCAACCCTCCCACCACGCGCCTCTCGGTCCCCTAGCTTCCACCGCCCACCAGCCAGGCGCACCCTCCTCTTCGGCGCCTCAAAGCCAGCCCCAAGGCGCTAGTCTCAGATGGCGTTCAGCAATGGGCGGCTCGAGCTCCAAGAGCCCGGGTGGCGTGCAAGGGGAGTATTTGAGTAAGAAGATTGCCATGCAGGTGCAAAGTGATCTAGACGAGTACTTGCAAAATAATCCCGAGTTTCCCGTATGTCTCAGCCTTGTCCTTCCCTTGAACCAACCGTCAACTGACGTTCGCACAGCCTGCTTCGGGCAGACCACGCGCGGTGCTGTTCGTGCTCGACCGCTCCGTCGACCCCGCCGCCCCGCTCCTGCACGAATTTTGGTACCAAGCCATGGCCAACGACCTCTTGAAAATCACCGACGGCGTCCACTACAAGTACAAATACACCAACACCGTCGGAGGGCAAGAGGAAAAAGTAGCGAATCTGGACGAGGAAGACCCGGTGTGGTGCTCGGTCAGGCATTTGCATATGAAGGATGCGATTGATACGTTGATGACGGATTTCGGCAAGTTTGCGCAGGAGCATGCGGGGTTCAGAGGGTGAGTCATTGTTTTTATAAAGATGTACAGGCACTGATGCAAGTAGGGGAGGGAATGTGAATGTGAACGACCTGAAAGACATGCTCGCGAGCTTGCCGCAATTTCAGACACAAAGAGAACAGTTTTCATTACATCTCGACCTCGCGCAAGAGTGTATGAACTTGTTTGAGAAGAAAAAGCTCAGTCAGGTGGCCAGTGTTGAACAGGTGTGTTTCATCCCCCTCCATGCAGGCTTGGAGGATGGCTGACTGGTAGAGCAGTGTTGTGCGACGGGACATACGGCGGAGGGAAAGACACCCAAGACTGTGGTCGAAGAGATGGTGCCCCTCTTGGACGATCGTCTCAACGTCACGTACGTCTCCAGTCTTTTTCCTTGTCTTCACACTGACCCGAGGCACAGCTCGTTGGACAAGGTCCGAATCATCGCCCTGTATATCATGTTCCGGGAAGGCGTCGCGGACGAGGACAGGCGCCGGTTGTACCAACACGCTAGATTGTCCATTTCAGAGCAGGACATGGTCAACAATATGGTCAACCTCGGTGTCAAAATCATCAAGGTGAGCGCCTTTCTCCATACTTTTTGTCGGTGAAATCCCTATTGATGTGGCGACAGGACAACACCAGGACCGGCAAAGGCCGCATCAGGCAAAAAGCCGCCGTATCAGAGGGCGAATACGAACTCTCCCGCTACAAACCCGCCGTCCAAATCATCCTCGAAGACCAAAAAGCAAACCGCCTAGACGTCGCCCAATTCCCATTCACAAAAGACCCTCCTGCCGAGCTCCTCCCTTCTTCCTCGAGCGGCGGCGGTGGTGGTTCGCTGCGTTCTGGCGGTGGGCATGGAACGCAGGCATCGCATTTGCAAGTGTCCAATAACCCCTCGGGGAGTTTAAGGTCTGCTAGACCGACGTGGCATAAAGCTGCGAGTCAGCGGGCGACGAATACCGAGGGCAAGCAGCGGTTTGTAATCTTTATCGCCGGAGGGATGACGTACAGCGAGATGAGGTGTGCGTATACTGTCGGGCAAGCGCTGGGGAAGGACGTATACATCGGTGAGTCCTGGCTTCCTTCGTGCATTGGGAAAGAATGCTGATGGGGTGTAGGTTCCACACATGTATTGACGCCAGAGATCTTCTGTACCCAACTAAGAGCACTCGGGCGAGGAGGCGTAGGCGCAAACCCGCCGCAGCCAATTCCCCTTCATCCCGAAGGCCCTGCCCGTATCCATCGCGCCGAGCCTGGTGGAGCTGCCACATATCAAGAGTAACGTCCAAGTCTCTTTCGAAGCCGACTTTTCAACTGACGGGGATTGTAGAATCTTGAATCATCGCCACTGGCGTCCCCCCGTCGGTCCCCCGCCTCTCGCACCCCCACCCCAACCCGCCTCCACCGGATCCAACTCTAAACTCGGCTCCAAAAAATCCGGCCAGTCGAATCTGTCAAACGACATGTCTCAGCTTTCTCTCCAATCTGGCTCTGAATACGCCGGTAGTATAACGGGAGGAGGGAAGAAGGATAAGAAGGATGGGGAGAAGAAGAAGAAGAAGCTGTTTGGGATCAAGTTGTAAAACAGGGCATGCAAGTGAAGGAAGGAAGGAAGGAAGGGAAGGGACAAATCGTGTTGTTGAAGAGATCTGTGGTGTATATATACGTAGTCGAGACGACAAGTCGTCCAAATATTACCTGTCCATACATGCATATTCATATCCAAATGCTTGTAGCAGGGATGTGGGCGAGTGGTATGCAATAGAGCACGAGTGTAGAGGACACTAGTGAGAGTAAAACACATATGGCCTGAAGCAGCATAGCCAATATATCCCTGCGCAATGCGCAATTATCATGTGAATCTTCGATAGTACAGGGGTTAGTATATCCGCTTTTCAAGTGAATAACTGGTTTCAACCCCGGTTCTTGGTTTTCGCGGACGACCCGGGTTCGAATCCCGGTCGGAGAAGATTACTTTTTGTCCTTTTTCATTAAAACATTGAGAATGAACGACATGACTTGCTTAGTTATTAGTATGCATTTGGTAGACACATTCAAAAGTCACTATCGAGATTGCATGCATGGTCGACAACAACATAGACATGAAAGCCCGCCGCCGACAGGAACAAAACGCCTTACTGCTACATACACCCAAGTGGGTAGGTGTTCAAAGTACAACTGAGTTACTGAACCTATGATAGGCCTCAAATCATCTTCTTCTTTTAGATCTTCCCTGACCACAATATCAGATGTTGTCCGAAGAGATTGACAAGCGTCTACGT
Organism: Cryptococcus floricola; assembly: GCA_006352305.1. NCBI lineage: Eukaryota > Fungi > Basidiomycota > Tremellomycetes > Tremellales > Cryptococcaceae > Cryptococcus > Cryptococcus floricola. Next base: position 1,481,457 of record CM016934.1, on the reverse strand, counting down.
ACCTTGTCCGCTGTATTGCCCCGTTCTCTCGACGGCCTCTCGAGTTCCTCCTCCTCCTCCTCTTCTTCCTCTGTCGCAAGGGAGTCCCTATTTTTTCTCTTCTTTCCTTCCGCTATTGATACCGTACTACCTCTTCTTCGTCTTGTTGGCCCCGTCGTCCCCGACCGACTGACTCCGTTCCTCCCGGCATCCTCTTCCCCATCTTCAGAAGGGGAGCTCACATCCTCGTCCGGATATACCCCGCCCCACGGCTCATCCGTCCCATCAGGAGCGATAGCTCTCGGATATATGATCGCTTTCCATGCCATCTCATCATGCCCATCCAGTTCAAACTCAAAAACCCCGTCATCAGACTCTTCCTCGCTATCGTCTTCTTTGTCATCTGCCTCACCATCTTTATCTTCTTCCTCCTCGTCCGTTGCCTCTTCTTCGCTTTCATGTATTTGTTTTTTCCGAAAGTATGGCAGGTCGAAGACGTGCTTGAAATGGCGAGAGTTGAGCACTCGGGCGGATTTGGATATTGGAGCTTTTCTGTTCTTGCCCCGAGGTGCAGGGTGTGATGGAGAAGAGATATCGGAGAGGGGAGAGTTTGAAGAGAACCGGGGTGGCGAGGGTTCACGAGGCGAAAGACCTATTGGAGATGGAGGTAGTGAATTTGACCCCTCCGATGCCTGTTAGACATGTCAGACAAAGTCGTCCGTCCTGAAAGCACATACCAGCTCGTCCAGGCCTTCCAGGTCATACAGTTCGTCCAGTCTTTCCCACAGCGAATCCACAGTCAGCCATATTCCGAGGCGCCTGTGTATAGCACCCTGTAGCCGTATGATGAGGAAATGCTTATGCCGGCCAACTGTAACGAACATTAGCACGATGTCGGAATCGAGGGATGAAGAACGGATAGAACGTACGGGGTCTTGCTTCGCCCAGACAGCCTAGTAGCGCAATCTCTCTGATATCGTATCAACGTATCATCTGGTATGCGCCTCTGAGCCATGCCTGATGCCGAGGGCGCTTCGAGCAGGTCTTGAAGGCGAGCGGAAAAGAGTCTTGATGTACTCACATTTCTAGCTCCGTGGGCGCGTGTGAATGTGCCATGGCAGATTCGGATGTCATCCTGATCGAGACCGATCTGTAACGCGATGACTGGGTTATATATATTCACAAGTGTGTTAAACTCGATCTCGAAGCCCGATCCGACTTTCTGGTATCGCGAGTTTCTTCTTCGGCGGCCCGGTGGCCACAATGGCGGCGGCGGTGACCGACTACTGCGCTGCCCGCGTACGAGTATGAATGACTTCATGCCTTGAAGATGACGACTAGATAGTGCATGAGGAAAGAGCGAACCTCAAGACCAGACCAAATGAGAGACACATTATATAATATAACTCTATTACGAACGAACCGATCAAGTACCCAGAGAGTAAACAATGTAAACGACCCAAGCCGTGATGACCAACCCCACCAGCTCGCCTCCAACAACCCTGGTCGTAAGCTTGCTAACTCTCCAGCCTTCGTAGTCCAAATTGTTTTCCTTCTTTTCCACAAGCTTTTCGAGTCGCTTCTTCTCAGAGAGACGGAGAGAGCCTCCCAGCCAGATGCGATCGAGGTAGAAGTACAGGGGACCGAGGCAGATTTGGAGGGCTTTGATGGCGATGAGGAGGTAGAGGACCCTGTCGTAAGATCCGCCGGGAGTTCGGTCTTGCTAATCACGGTGTCAGAGACTAGCCTTCATGATTCGCCAGAACGGTACTTACGATAGCGCCGGAAGCAACATCGAGCATAATGCTGTTGCCATTGGCGAAAGCTTTCCATACACCGAAAGCCGTGCCAAGTAAAGAATCATCGCCGACCAATACCGGGATGGCGGCGATGAATGTGATGGCGTTAGTCACGTTGGCGAACGAGGAAAGGAGGATGGGGGCGAGAGGGTGGACGGTGGTGAAGCCAATGAGGCAGAAGACGACGATATATAGGATAGCCGTCCACGAGACTGCATTGGTATCAGCATTCTGAAGAAGGAGTCAGGGATGGACATACCAAACACCATTCGGTAGCCGAGACGGTCAAAGAACAGTCCGACCACGGGTGTAAGCACAATAGGCACGATGCCCTGTAGAGACGAGTTGTAACCCGCAGCGAGCGTTTTGGTACCACGGGTGACGGTTTGAATATCAGCCAAATTTGAATTATAGACGGTGATGGCAGCGTTCTGGAACAGCTCTGGTCAGACCTGTGAGCAACAAAGCGTCGAATGTGTTTGCGAATAGAATGACTTACGGGAACCACAAAAGATCCAAAAGAACTTTGGCAACCGCCAAAGAGTACCAAAGTGGAACTTTCGCTTATCCCACCCCTCGGTCACTCTAGCGTCCTTGCCCAGAGCAGGTCTGTACTGCTTTGGAACGGATCTTTCAAACCACCAATACATCATCACCAACGCCATATTGACAGCACAAACGATAGTTGGAATCCAGAGGGCCCAACCCCACCAGCCGTTGATGTTCGACATGGGGACAGCAGTGGCTTTGGCTATGAGGGTGGTGATACGGTTCCAAGCAATGTCGAGCGCAAAGACAAAACCGAGAGACGAGCCGCGGAACCAGTGAGAGTAGAGCTTGCTTTGGGTGGATTCAATAACTAGTCCGTGCTGTTAACGGTGAGATGCAAATGGTATGACTTGGGACATACCGGTAGAGCCGAAGCCGAGGAGAATGAGACCTCCGATGAGCATGCCATAGTGTTCGACATTTGCAGCCTGGATTGTTGGTAACGTGTCCCGAGACAAAATCTAAATCACTCACAGCTGACGCAATGATGGCTCCAACAAGAACAAAGATGCTCGAAATGATTGCCGCGCTGCGGAAGATAAGCACGAGCTAGACCGTAACATAAGCTGCTTACTAGGTGGCACCCCAATGGTCCATACCGATCCCTCCAATGATAGGGAGGATGGTGTTCACAAGAGAAGAAGCACTGGAGATTGCACCGTATTGGGCATCTGAAGCAGGTCGTCAACCGACGACTCTGTATTGGCATGCAACAAAAGCAAAAAAAAAGAAAACGTACTGGTGATACCAAGTTTCTTTTTGAATGTCGATTTGAGAGGACTCGAGATGCCCTGTATATAACTCGAGCCAGTCGCAAAGAATACGACCATAGCGAACGCCATGACACGATACTTGAGGGGAATGTCGGTCTCCTCTGCGTCGGGAGCATCATTATCGGTGCCATTGTGCGAGGCGAGCTTTGGCAGTTGACTGGTGAGATGGCCTTGTTGATCCGGCAAAGGGAGAAGGTCTTTTTCTTTCTCATCGTCCAGAATGGTGTCGGACACCGTGGACTTGGAGTTGGCGATGGAGGATGATCGTCGTTTAGACATGGTGGGTGTCGGCGTCGATGGGCTGATGGGTGGGAGGAGGGGAGATCAGTGCGATATATATATATATGTAGATGTAAGGCTGCATGGCTGAGGATGATATATATGCTCGAAGCACGCAGCACGTACTGGGAGTGGATGGCCGAAAGAAGTGGGAGAATCCCAACAAGAGATCTCGTTCGGCCGATGGCCGATGACAACTGGCCGCACTTGGCAGCACATGCAGAGGTAAATAGGCGTATGTATATATGCATCACCATTCACCAACTTCTGTCACCTTCTTGGCCTTTCTCTTTTCTTGGCCTTCCTCTTTTCTCGAGCGAAACCACACAAAGAATCAAACTTTCGGGAAGAGTCTTTCGGGGTCGCTTACCTTATGCTTATTTTTTGTTGTTACAGAGAACTTGTCATTCTCTTGGTACATAGTCATGCCAATCTTCATTCACTCTGCCTTACATAATTCTGCCTTACTTGCCTGCTCAATGCTTCGGGCTTCGGCCCGTTTGGCCTGATCATGTATGCTTGCTGCTTGAGACTGTCCCGCAGTGACAACATGAGCAGAATCGAAAAGCCCGATCGGTCATTACACATGATCGTACGTCGTCGGGCTCCTCGGCCGCCACTCTGTGATGTGGCCGATGTGGCTCAGCTGGTACGACATTAACGGAGGCCGTGGCTGAGGACAGAGGCCACAATGAATGCCTGACATCCTGACACAACGGCAACGACACTTTCGGGGGCAGCAATGTGCACAGTCGACAAAGCGCAGGTCCAGGGTCGCGGTTGTAACACCGAGTCAAGAGCACATTTATGGCCCCTGGGTCAAGCAAGCTGTACACACATATGATAGGAGACTGAAGCGAGGGTATTCAACTGGATTAGAGATCGCAAGAACAGGGGCAGCCGGTCAATGTACGACACAGAGGTCCACCCTGTAGGACTATCACAGATCCATGGTATTGATGAGCCTGCTTGATAGAACAAGAGGGCACGGAATGTGAATTTACAGTCAATCAAACAATCTTTTCCCTTTAAGCTTCTCAATCTCGCCCATCCAAGTCTGTGGCCCAACCTCCGCCCATTCTCTTCCGCCCATAGGATTCGGCACCATCTTCTGTCTTTCCTGCGCCATGAAAAGCTCACCGTCGGCACCTTGCAACACATCCACTTGTTGTTGCCAGAGGGTCTTCAGGGTATCAATCTTCGGTTGAAGCGTTGTCAACACGATGGAAGCGTCAGAGACGGTTGCCAATAGACGAGTGCCTGTGGACAGTCTGAGCAGATACAAAGATGAGAGGTAGATGTCGTGGCTTACAGCTGTTCTTCACAGGATTGACTGAGGTGTATTCTCGCAAATGCCAACTAAAGTAGGCGCTAATGAACGCTAGTAGGGTCAATGTGGACCTCCGGTAATCGCTATTGGCCGATTTTGAGAGCTGAATGCAAGCCGCGGATATGTTGGACCACAACTTTGCCTCGCTGATAAAGGGTATTAGCATCTTTGCCGCAACAGTAGGTCCCACTTACAGAGAGCCGGCTCCACTATTAATCCATTCAAAGGTGAAGTGCGAGCTGTAGTGGTGCGGAAGCAGCTCAGCCCAGGCGTCAATGTAAGTAGAGAGAGCAGCTCTGATGTTCTTGGCCCGGTAAAGACTAGAATGGTCAGTTCGACCTGGCTCAGAAAGCACAGCACTTACTCGGTCCCTTCCTCCTTCTTTGCCACTGCAGCGTGAAGCCTCTCACCCCAAGGATGACTCGTGACGGATCGCTCCCTCTGACTTCTCATGACATGCTCGAATGCCTCTCCTGACACGTCATCCCGACAAGCCCGGAAGATCACTTCGTACACCTCTCGCTTGGCCCGGCATATATGTCGCGTTTCGTAAACCCGACCGATAGGCATGTTGTCGTAGCAGAAGCGGAATTCTGGATAGTCGTCAGCAGGTTCGCGGTACCTATTCGGGGACATTAGTCGAGTGCTGGATAGTTGCGACGGACGTACTCGAGAGGCTCCGTTGGCATTGGGACGTCTTCTGTCCAAATTGCCCAAAGCTCTTCTTCTGTGAGGGTTCTCGGCTGATTCCTTCCTCGCCTCGCCTCTACTACCGGATTCTTGTTTAGATGTACTGTATAACAATGTTAGTGGATTAGATGCGTACTCGAGACACGACATACCCAAGCCATGTGTTGTACCCCAACAAAAGGGACCCATAGCCCAATAGTCATCAAAAGAGGGCCAAGGGATCTTCTTCTCCGGGGACAAATCCTTGAACATGGTATCCTTGTTGACATTCTCCAGAACCTTCGCTTGAACAGCATAGTAAGCGCACATAGCGTCGATATTGGCGGCGGTGACGTTCGGACTGGGGATGGCCGCAAAAAGTTTACGGATCAAGCTCAGAGACCGTTTAGCTAGCCATATATCAGCAACCAATGGACATATAGTCAGAAGAAAACACACCTGAGCTGTATACAGTCCTGACTTTGGCGAATTCGCGCATCTCAAGGGCCACCCAGGACGTCTTGAAAGCTGCGTCCATGTAAAAGTTACTGAAGTCGTTTCGTTCATACTTTTTGGCCTCCTCAGATATCCTCACAAAGCATGCGGATATGTTATTGAAGAGAGAAGCCTCGCTGTGATGTTCCGCGTCAGCTGGCCGAGGTGAGATCATCTTGTACGATTAGGACGCACGCTTCACCCAGCTTGGGTCGCAGGGGATGTGTCCTCGAGAAAGCATCAACATGCCAGGGGAGAAACAATGACCAATTGGTCACGTATCTCCATACTGCGGTCATGTAATCGCCTTCGCGAAATATCCTGCTTTTGGTTAGATCGTAGTCTTCGGCAGAAGGAAAGTAGCTAGAGCTCACCTATTCGCGTCTTGTCTCATACCGTTGAGATCTAGAAGCTTTCCCAGCCCCGTGATATCTGGAGGGAGTCTGCGCTGGTCCTCCACTTGCATCTTGGCAAATGATTCCATCTCTGGGCCCATCTGGACGAGATTCCAGACCTGCTCCCTGATAGAGAGTTTGAACAGTCTCAGGCCGTGTTTCTCAGCTGTCTGGCTGTATGGGAAAAGGTCATATGTGAGCCGTTGTGCCGGGTATTGAAATGGCGTAGAAAAGCTAGAGTTGTGATTAGCGGAGGTGCTATGATGGCGAAATGTGGGACTTGCTCGTCGAATCTACTTTTGAGGTACTCGGGCACAGGGGCCTCGTAGCCCGCCCACATTTCCTCGCTGCTGAGAGGTCTTGGGCTCGTAAAATTGTCCGCCATGATGATGTGTGTTCGGGTTAATGGGAGTCCGTTGACGTAAGGTGGGGAAAAGAAAAGAATAGTGGTCGCTGCAGACACGTCCGCGGAGTGCTGGGGATCTCCGCGTCAGACGGAGAGAGCCGTGTACGGAGAGACTCACGCACGCAGTGTCAACGATGCTACTGAATACTGTTGTAGAGTCTTCAGCTCCTATCACCTGGTAAGATGAAGAAGAAGAGAGAAAGCACAACAGGCCCCGCAATATAAAGTATCCCGCTGCGAGTCTCTGAACCTTTCCGCAACCTTTCCGCCGTGCCACATTGGGCATTTGGTCCCACTCCGTCACGTAACTACTTGACTACGTTCGTTTACGCGTACGGAACTCCAGAATCCAATAGATGAATATCCCTTTCGAAAGAGAATGGAGGCTAGAGTACCTGAGTTCATCATATGTAGAAGGCTGAATGAGCTACATGAAACTTGTTCTCGGAGATGGCACTGCAGCAGCTCGTCAAATTGAAATTGCCCCGGATGGAAATGTGCGGTCAGCGCTGTCCCTCCCATTGCTCCTGGTTCGAAGATTCCAGCTCGGGCCCCAGCTCGAACAACTCAAGGATATGATTCCGGAGAGCAATCTTGAACAGTCGCAAAGCATGTTTCTCAGCGATTGCGAGCAACACGGGGGACAAGAACTTCGGTACAATGTTGAGGTACGCGCTGGTGACGGATTTGACTATCGCTCATGGTACCCTGCGTCCCAGTTACCGGTTTCCGACCCTCGTGTAATGGCTTTCCACTCCGAGCACCCATCCAAGCCGGGATTCGACCGCATTGCTTCCGTGGTGACCCCTCCTCGACGGCGGGCTCATCGGCGTTGAGGGAGGAGGGTAAATTTGTCATGGTTGAAGGGTCATCTGTGTAAATCGTTCAATTATGTAGATGAGTAGACTAGTTGTGTGTGCGTGGACCGTGCTCTCCGTTTATAACATATAATAGTCTTCTTTCATAGTTCTTCTTCTTCATATGCGACAATAACGAAAAGGTTTCCGCCCCTTATAACAAAACTCTCTTCACCACGTCAAGGGTACTACCCAAGCGTGACAGTTTGTCATGAAGGTACATGAACGAAGCTGATAAATCGGTGACCAGCTTCTTCCATAGCATGTCGGAAGACCCTCCGTATCAATCTGCGTTCCCAAACCTGGACGCACCGAATGTGACGCCCAAGGTTTTTGAGGGGACGTGGAAAGGAAGGGTGAAGGAGTGGGGGATACATATGAAAGAGGCGTACGTCGTACTTGTCTCATACTCCTTGTATGGTAGCTATCTGGAACTAGGGGATAGAGACGATACAGCATTGAAGGGGTATCGAGGATGGCGGCAAAGGGGTTGGGATTGAAAGAAGGGGCATTCTTGGGAGCTGACCGGTTCGGGTATGTTTCCTTGTCCCCTATCTTTGGTGTGGGATGCTCGTGGGGCGATAGTAACCATCTCCTTGCGCCAACTGCTACCGACCTTCAGAAATACGGCCAACTCGGCACGTAAGCCATTCCTCTACCGTACGTTCGATACACGAGCTGATAAGGAGCTGGGGAGACAGGATCTATGCTGGGTTCCATACGGATCTCAACTTTTTGACTATCCATGGCTAGTCTCGGTACCCTGGATGTACGTCCTCTGGCTCAAGCTGCTCCTTGAATCGTCGCTGACAATTATAGGGTAGTGCATATATGGGCACGTAATTCTGGTAAGAAGATGCAAGTCAAGATCCCACCAGGCTGTCTGCTCGTACAAGCAGGCAAATAGATGGAATGGCTCACTGGCGGTCTTGTCAAAGGTTGGTCCTCCATCGTCCACATCTAATGACTCTCGAGTATCTGACTGGCGGGTATAGCGGGTTATCATGAGGTCGTTTGTACGCCAGGTACTCTGGATGTAAGCGCTTCGATTCGATAGGTTGTTCAAGCGACTGATGAGGATGTAGACGCTCGCAAGAAGACGGGCCGAGTTTCCGGATAGACCTTCCATCCGTATCTCTTCCACCTTTGTACGTCCCTTTCTCCCCCACACGTCAAACCATTGCTTACAAAGTGTTCTTGACAGTTCTGGCACCTCTCATCAGACTTTAAACTGTCCCCCATTCCGAGTCTGAGAAAGAAAGCGGAAGAGGCGTTTGGGGAGCAGGAAGATTATGGGGAGATGCTTGTGGGAGATCAAGTGAGGCGGTACGTTCTTCCACTGCTTTGTTTCGTGTGAAAAGAAGGATCGCTGAGACATCCTGGATAGGGAGCTGGGTCTTATAGCGCTCATGTCGTAGGTGTAATGGACGTCAATGCGTGTGAGAGGTATCTCGGTGGTATTGAGTTTCGCTTTGGGTGTTTGTAGTACTGTATATGTCGGTACTTGTGCATGCCATTTCTATCCAACATATCGACTCTATTCGGAAGGCTCGACCAGCCATCTGGCCGGGAGCAGTACATACACCGGAAACTCTTCGCGTCGGTACAAAGGGAATCGAGTAGTGATGGGGGGTTCGGAAGGATGATCAGACGGCAGAGGGCTGCAAGAGATGTTTAGGAGATGCCTGTACGTGTTGCTGCTGAAGCAAGGCCAATTGCTACTGGAACTGTGCCTGCTGCTCTTGGAACCACCGTTTTTGCCCCTCTACAATCTCTCGGCTGTCCAGCTTCGGATCTTACGGGAGGGGCTGCGCGACGCCTTGGCCAAGGGCCACATTTGTCCCTCCTCTTCTTCTGCTGGTGCGCCCATCCTTTTCGTGCCCAAAAAAGACGGGTCCCTCCGCATGTGCCATGACTATCGCTGACTCAACCTGCTTACGGTGAAGGACCGCTATCCTCTTCCGCTGATTAGTGAGACTCTCGATCGCCTGTCTTCCGCTAAGGTTTCACCACCCTTGAAACACGGGGTGCTTACAACCTCTTGCGGGTCCGTGAACGTGACGAGTGGGAAACGGCTTTCCGCACTCGTTACGGTCTATTCGAGTGTCCTGGCGTTCCCTTTGGTTTGACAGTGACTAACGCCCCTTCTGCCTTCCAGCGTCTGATGAACCACGGTCTCCGCGGTCTCCTCGACGTCTCTGTTACCTGCTACCTGGACGACATTATCAATTACTCGGTCGACCCCTCTCAGCATGAGGCGCAGGTCCGGGAGGTCCTTCAACGTCTACTGGACAACAAACTCTATGTCAAGGCGGAGAAGTGTTCTTGGTTCGTGGAGAGTTGCGAATTCCTGGGTACCAGATATCACGGTGAGCTGTATACTCGAGTGGCCGGCCCCTCGTTGTCGGATCTCGTACATCCCTTTATTGTCATCACTGACCATCAGACCCTACAGTATTTCCAGACCCAACCCTTGGCCGACCGTCGGCGCGTCGCCAAGTGGTCCACCGACTGAGCTCAACCATTACAAATACCACATCCTCCCGCCGGCCAGACGATGCCGCCAAGTCGGAGGACGATGCCGCCGCAGACCTACCTCTGTTGCGACCGTTGTCAGTCGAACCGTTGGCCCCGCCCCCGGGGAAGGAGCTGGTGGTTGCTACCACCGCGTTCACAGATCTAAGTGGCCCCACTCCTCTTCTCGCCTCAGCTGACCATTCCTTGGTAGAGCGTATTCGTTCTCACCTTGACCACGACCCCTACGCTCAACCGCTGGTCTCTGCTCTCCGTGCGCCGGATGCCCATCGGTCGTCCCGCCTTCGCCGCCGCCTCCGCCCCTATTCACTCTCCTCTGATGGTCTCCTCCTCCACCACGGTCTCGTCTACATCCCCGAGGTTGATGATATTCGGCTGGCCCTCCTCCAACAGGCCCACGACGTGCCCCTCTCCGGCCATAGCAAATCTGTTATGCGGGTCCGGCGTGATTTCTTCTGGCCAGGGCTCCAGCGAGATGTTGAGGCTTATGTTCGTTCGTGTGTGCTTGTCAACACGTCAAGCCCCCGCACCATCAATACCATGGCCTTCTCCAACCCCTCCCCATTCCCCCTACGGCGTGGCACACCATCTCCTGGGACCACATCACAGATCTCCCCAGGTGCCACGGTTTCAACGCCATCCTGGTTATTGTGGACAGTTCCACCAAGATGTGTCACTTTGTTCCTGCGCACAAGGAAGACACCGCCCCCACGCTTGCGCAACAATTCTTGCAAAATGTTGTTCGCCCTCACGGTCTTCCGTCCCATGTCGTCTCCGACCGGGGGTCCACCTTCACAGCGACTTGGTGGCAAGAAATCTGTAAGGCCATGGGGACCGTTCCCTTGTACAGTACTCGTAACGCTTTCCACACTCAGACGGATGGGCAAACGGAACGTGTCAACCAGACCATCGAGCAGTATCTGCGCGTGTTCGTGAATCAGGAGCAATCGGACTGGGTGAAGTACCTTCCTCTTCTTGAGTTTGCATACAATGACTCGTATCACAGCTCGACGGGTACCACTCCTTGCTCTGCAGACCACGGGCGTCATCCCCGCGATCATCTCGGTTCCCCACCTTCTACTTCTTCCCTCCCCTCGGCCGCTTCTTGGTTACAGGCCCTGCAGGCCACTCGCGAAAAGGTGTCCCATTGCTTGAAGGCAGCGAAGGATCGACACGCGCGTTTGCAGAACTGATAAGCCCGATGCCCCTAAAGAAGCTCTCCTGGCAACACATGGACGGTAAAGATGTAAGTATACGAAATCGAAGTGATGGCAGATGGGCTGACATGCACTGGTCAGTTAAACCATGCTCCAGCCATATCTCCAGCTCTCCCACATAGAACATCCCACTCCGCCTACGATTCCCCCGTGTCTCATGCGCCTTACAATGCCACAGCCATCGAAACTCGTTTTCCGCACTTCCCACAAAGACTCCTTTGGAGCACCTGTCACGACCTAGCTGGGACGCAGCAGGGAGGGGACTGGAAAAGGGTTTGATAGAGGGGAAAAGACCTTTTCGGTATTATCGCATGGAGAGAGTAGAACAATGATATGAATTGAATATATACGTACACCGCGCGTCCTTCAACCCTCCACACAACTCAGCGCCAGTGCCACTTCAGGGATTTGCTACGTGTGACAAATCACCCCGCCTCCCTCTCCTTCTCGTGCTACGCCGGCACGTCTGGGAAGGAACGAGGGCAGCCGATCGTAGCCGGGTTGATCCGGGTGGGTACGATGGAACAGCCGGACACGGGGGTCGGTTGGCGGCAACTGAGAAGCAGGGACCCATCTGGAGGTAATAACGAAGCCCGTTGGAACGATCCGCGGCAGGATCCACGATGACAGCGGTCGGTGAAGGAGGACGGGGAGTGGGGGGAGGGGAAGAGACGGAAGCGCCTTGGGCAATTGGCGGGAAAGGGGAGGGGAGGACGTAGAAAGCGAGCACGGGAGCGATAGGGCTCCATGTCAGTACCTTTCTCGACCGGAGGCATCATCTGTATTGACCGGGTGCGGACGTCCCACATGCTGATGGCTACCATTGCCGTCTTTGATCTTTCTTTGGCTTTTGGCTCGGTCACTAGTTTCTGGTGTCCTGCGCTATTAGGTACATGAACCGATCGAAGATCTTGAAAATAATGTATGTAGCATCACCGCCATGAGTGCGGCTCGAATACCTCGCGTGACACCGTACCGAAATATCACGTCACTCCGAACCTCAATCTTACCAGAGTTTGACAGAGCTGATACGAGACTGGACGTTCATCTTGATCAATAAAGACTTGTCCATATTGTCACCGGTAGTACGAATGCCTGTCCATACAGGACACCAGTCGTCTGCAATCAGCGATAGATAGTTGGACATTATAGATTACATGTACTATTGATTTATATTGTATCACGCAAGTGTACTCTCCGATACACTGCGTATTAGCTATGGGGATATACACTCAAGTACATGTGCAAATAATTAAGTTATACTCTCGCAGCTATGCCATCTACCCCTACGCCGGATCACAGTGTTAGTGCTACGACAGGAGTCAACACACCTCGTGTCATAGACGGTAAAACTGTCCCGTCACTACGAACCCCAATCTTACCTGAGTTTGGCAGGGCTGATACGAGACTGGACGCGTTGCGCGCGTACGGGTTGTTGAAGGACCGGTGATGGTCATGATCACCTAGACCAATCACTCTTTTATGGAATACATTTGACCCAGAAATCCTAGACAAACGTTACTGTGGCACTTTGTGTGCTCTATCCAACCTTTGTTGTACACACTCGCAAAGAATGTATCACGGCTTCAGCAAAGACGACGTTGTGAGCGGATCGCCCAGTCTCCCTATACTCTTCGAATTCATTCAACCGAGTGGATCTTCGGGACCTGCTGCAGGCGTATTGCCCCTTCCCTTGTTACTACCACCGCCCACGCCGGACGCGTTCCCACTAGCACTTGAACAGTTTTTCAGATAGCCCCTTTTTTCATCAAGATACTCTTGGAACTTCTCGCAGCACATTGATGGTGCGCGACGACAAGCACGGGATCCAGGTGGTGCCCTTGACTAATGCCTGGGTTCCGAGGCCAAGGAGTTACTCAACAGTAGAACCTAGCGTCTCCTTTTCGATGAGACTGCGTGCGAGGCACTGGCCGAGTCACGCTGACAGGAAAGGTTGTTGGGGCATCACTCGTTCATCCCTGCATCGAGGGGGCCGTGATGGCGACGAGTGCCGTCGGTGAAGGGAGTGGGGGGATATCTATATAAGCAGCCATCCCGCCATCATCCCGTCCACCACCACACCATCCCGTCCACCACCACACCATCCCTTCCACCACCACACCATCCAGTCCACCACCACACCATGTCTTCCATCGCATCTGCCTCCACCACCCAGTCCCCAGCCCCCGCCTACCCCGCCAACGAGCGTCACCTCGCAAACCGCAACAGCCCCGAGTTTGCCCTCGAGCTCTCCAACCTCTCGGAACGCACGCCCAGCGGCTCTGCCCCCTCGACTTCTGAGCCACCCGTCTACACTCTCTCTGTCGACCCCACTCCCACAGCTCCGTCCCCCGAGATCCCTGAGACCCCCACCCAGCCGCCTGCGTACTCTGGGAACGCTAGGCCGCAGTACCCATACGACCTCAGCGTGGGGTCGCCGAGCGATGTCGAGCTCATGAGCGAGTCGCTGCCTACCTATGAAGTAGAGGGCACGACTGAGCCCGCGACGCTTGCCAAGACGCTCTGGGCGTATGGCTTCGTCTGTCCTTTGCTTTGGGTCATCGGGATGACCCTGTGAGTTTCTTCTTTTCTCCTGTGGCATCGCTGACTCTGCGTAGCATGTGGATCCCCCTGACGCCGGTGGAGGAGGAAGCCGACGCCGAGAAGGCGCAACGGCTCGAGGAGGTGATGGTGATCCTCCGCAGGGTGTGTTCTACATGTGGCATCATGACACAAGCTGACTTATTTCCAGACGGAGCTGAAGTACGCCAAGAGGTGTGCTTGGTGGTTCTGCGGGTTTTCTTTTTGTCTAGCCTTGGTTGTTGTGGTTGCGGTGGTCGTGTCTACGGGATAGCGCGATACATCACATGTTGTATGAATACTTTTGGGGCTTTTGGAATGTATGTATCGTGCACTGATTCATCGAGACCTTTCTTTTTCGAAAACTTGGCAAGATATCCATTGAAAGTCGGCTCCTCCAACCCCTTTTCGTCCACTTTTCCCGCGTCGGAAGGACCCACAAATGCGATAAAGCCTTTGAATCATTAGCATCTGCACTGATACAAATAAGCAAACGCACGAGCCCACTCTGGCTTGAGATTATTCCATCGGTGAATGTTGGCACTACTAGGTCACCAGGATGGACGATCGTCTTGGTCCCGTCGTGTAACTCCATCTCGAGTTCGCCGTGCGTGATCACGAGATAGTCTGCCAGGGTCAGCGCATGTAGAGTGGAGGAGAAACATACCGATAGTCTGGGTGAAATGGAAAAAGCCATCTGCGCTGGGAGGCAGATCTACTTGGATCAGCCGAAATCCAACTTGAACTGATACATGACTCACCAACATACCGCACACTGATAGCATCGTCATGCGAGATCCTGTCCGGCCTTGCTTCAGCGGGGACAATGAGAGAAGGTGATTTTGTTGAGGTGGTGAAGGGAGGAGAGAGAGTGGGGGAGGGACGAAAGATTGGGAGAGTGCGACACAACTGTGCAAGCGGTCAGCTGTGGGCCGTAATTAGGGAATGCACAGACATACTGATCGAATTCAGTGAGACCAGGATCCGACAACGTCAGAGTCGATTTCAGTCCATTCGTTGTGCATTGCGACAAGAGCCTTGAGGTTTGGTAGATCCTTCAAAGCGGAAGGGAGCTGTTTGAGACCGGTGCCGCTAATGTTCAAAACTGTCCGCTTCATCAGCTCGGCTTGATATTGCGACTGTCATGGTTAAATGGTTAATGCTTTTGCAACAAGCTACGTTCCTCTGGCGGGTCACGTGGGCCAAGGCAAACTCCGCAATCGCCTGGCCCGGTATGAACATCATGGCGGATGCGTATGTTCGCTCTTGTGACGCCTGTCAACACGTCAAACCCCCTCGCCATACGTACCAAGGCCTCCTCCAGCCTCTCCCTGTTCCCCCGGGGCTTTGGCATACCATTGCCTGATTCGGAAGGCTAGACCAGCCATCTGGCCGGGAGCAGTCTATACACCGGAAACTCTTCGCGTCGGTACAAAGGGGATCGAGTAGTGATGGGGGGTTCGGAAGGATGATCAGACGGTAGAGGGCTGCAAGAGAAGTGTAGGAGATGCCTGTACGTGTCGCTGCTGAAGCAAGGCCAATTGCTCCTGGAACTGTGCCTGCTGCTCTTGGAGTTGCTGCAAAGGAGTCTTTGTGGGAAGTGCGGAAAACGAGTTTCGATGGCTGTGGGCATTGTAAGGCGCATGAGACACGGGGAATCGTAGGCGGAGTGGGATGTTCTATGTGAGAGAACTGGATATATGGCGGGAGCATGGTTTGACTGACCAGTGCATGTCAGCCCATCTGCCATCACTTCGATTTCGTATTCTTACATCTTTACCGTCCATGTGTTGCCAGGAGAGCATCTCAAGGTGCCTTATCAGTTCTGCAGATCCTGTTGCATGTCAGTACCTTGTCGACCGGAGGCATCATCTGTATTTACCGGGTGCGGACGTCCCACTTGAGCCATGCTGATGGCTACCATTGCCGTGATCGTTCTCGCGCGAGGCGTGGCTCTGTTGAGAATGGCAGTTGGCCCGGGTCTTTGATCTTTCTTTGGCTTGAGGCTCGGTCACTAATTTCTGGTGTCCTGCGCTATTATGTACATGAAACGATCGAAGATCTTGAAGATTGTGTATGTAGCATCACCCCCATGAATGCGGCTCGAGTACCTTGCGTGACACCGTACCGAAATGTCACGTCACTCCTAACCCCAATCTTACCAGATTTTGACAGAGCCTGATACGAGACTGGACGCGTTGCGCGCGTACGGGTTGTTGAAGGACCGGTGATAGTCATGGTACCTAGACCAATCACTCTCCTATGGAATACATCTGACCCAGAAATACTTGACAAACGTTACTGTGGCACTTTGCGTGCTCTATCCAACCTTTGTTGTACACACTCGCAAAGAATTTATCACGGCTTCAGCAAAGACGACGTTGTGAGCGGATCGCCCAGTCTCCCTATATTCTTCAAATTCATTCAACCGAGTGGATCTTCGGGCCCTGCTGCAGGCGTATTGCCATTTCCCTTGTTACTACCACCCCCCACGCCGGACGCATTTCCACTAGTACTTGAACAGTTTTTCAGATAGCCCCTTTTTCATCAAGATAATCTTGGAACTTCTCGCAGCACATTGGTTGTGCGCGACGACAAGCACGGGGCACGGGATCCAGGTGGTGCCCTTGACTAATGCCTGGGTTCCGAGGCCAAGGAGATACTCAACCGTATAGCCTAGCGTCTCCTTTTCGATGAGACTGCGTGCGGGGCACTGGCCGAGTCACGCTGACAGGAAAGGATGTTCGGGCACTCGTTGACGTTCATCGCTGCGTCGAGTGGGTCGTGATGGCGACGAGTGGGTGGGGGGAGTGGGGGTATAGGTATATATAAGCAGCCATCCCGCCATCATCCCGTCCACCACCACACCATCCCGTCCACCACCACACCATGTCTTCCATCGCCTCTGCCTCCACCCCCCAGTCCCCAGTCCCCGCCTACCCCGCCAACGAGCCACCCGTCTACACTCTCTCTGTCGACCCCACCCCCACAGCTCCGTCCCCCGAGAGCCCTGAAACCCCCACCCAGCCGCCTGCGTACTCTGGGAACGCTAGGCCGCAGTACCCATACGACCTCAGCTTGGGGTCTCCGAGCGATGTCGAGCTCATGAGCGAGTCGCTGCCTACCTATAAAGAAGAGTGCACGATGGAGCCCGAGACGCTCTGGAAGTATGGCTTCATCTGTCCTCTGCTTTGGCTCATCGGGATGACCATGTGAGTTTCTTCTTTTCTTCTGTGGCATCGCTGACTCTGCGTAGCAAGTGGATCCCCCTGGCGCCGGTGGAGGAGGAAGCCGACGCCGAAAAGGCGCAACGGCTCGAGGAGATGATGGTGATCCTCCGTCCGCAGAGTGTGTCCCGAGACGCTAGCCAAGACGCTCTGGACGTATGGCTTCATCTGTCCCCTTCTTTGGCTCATCGGCATGGCCATGTGAGTTTCTTCTTTTCTCCTGTGGCATCGCTGACTCTGCGTAGTATATGGATCCCCCTGGCGCCGGTGGAGGAGGAAGCCGACGCCGAAAAGGCGCAACGGCTCGAGGAGATGTTGGTGATCCTCCGCAGAGTGTGTTCTACCTGTAGCATCATGACACAAGCTGACTTGTTTCCAGACCGAACTGAAGTACGCCAAGAGGTGCACTTGGTCGCTCTGCGGGATTTCCTTTTGTTTAGCCTTTATTATTGTAATTGCGGTGGTCGTGTCTACGAGATAGCGCGATACATCATATTTGGGCTTTTGGGATGTATGTGTTGAGCACTGATTCATCGAGACCTTTCTTTTTCTAAAACTTGGCAAGATATCCATTGAAAGGCGGCTCCCCCAACCCCTTTCCGTCCACTTTTACCGCCTCGGAAGGACCCACAAATGCGATAAAGCCTTTGAATCATTAGCATCTGCACTGATACAAAGAAGCAAACGCAGTCATCACCAAACCTACCAAGGACCTTCGAGCGCGTCTCGTTCCATCATCGTCCGAGCAGCTGAAGAAGAAGGATGACGAGCTGAAGCAGTTGCTCAGCTTTGTTGATCTACTGGGAGCTGGGAGACCGTGGCTTTGTTGACCCTGTGGGTGGTATGGTTGGTTGTGGGCCATGTTGACTATGTGTCTAGTGCTCTAGACAGTCCCACTGACGTTTGAAAGCAAATTGAAGATGCAAAAGCGGTCGCTGGCCATTCTAAGCCATTCTTGAAATCTTTGGCGGCCACAACAAGCACCAAATAGAGCACGACTTGCAGTTTATGACCCCAGTGTGCATCACGGCCAGACAACGCAAATATAATGTCCGAATATCTACAGCACGTCAAAAGCGCCTATGAGATGCTACGGTAATCCAAATGGACACTGTAGACCCTACGTTCTCTCCCAATCTAAACCTCACCACGTCCGATCCATCGATCCCTTCTTCACACCGGACCCCTCTCCTTAATCATATCCGCCATAACATCCCCCTCCGCCGTACCCATCACTCTAAACCCTTCCACAACACCTTGCCAATCCCCGCCAGTCTTTTCTTGGCTCAGCTTGAACCGGCCTTCGAGTTTGGTGAGGGTGATTTCTATACCGATGATTGCTTTCTTCAAAATCTCTACGTATTTCTCGGGAGCTTCGCTCAGGTCCCAGGGTTTGCCATCTTTATTCCCCATCCTCTCCAGCATCGTTCTCTCCTCCTGTTGAGACAAATCCCCCAAAGCTTTTGTCAGGAACTCCGCCGTCTCGGTGGAAGGGGCGTGGTAGATCCGGGCCTTGCCGTAAGCTTGGACGGCGGCATAGTCCCATGTGGGCACGACTTTTCCGGTGCTGGGTTTGGTGGAGGTGTAGAATTTGGGAGTGACGTATGAATGGACAGGGGCGGAGAAGACGATGAGGACGTCTTCTTCCAGTACTCCACCATCCCTGTCCCCTCCAGGGCCCGAAGGTTTGGAAGGCAAGGCATCGACGATAGCTTTCGCCTGCGGGTTGGCCCTAGCCATATGGGCTCTCAACCTCCCTCTATCCTCCGAATCTTGTTCATCTACGTCAAGGATGAAGGGTACGTGTGAGGTTTGGAGAGTGGAAAAAGAGGGGTTGGGGAGGGCGGTAGTAAAGATGCCGAGGGGGTGCTGGCGGATGAAAGAGTGGAGTATGGGGATGGAGTGTTCGGCGTGCGTTGGGGGGAGGTGCATCTTGATTGTTCGACTACGAGTACACCACGCGATAGTATACATTAGCCACAGTGGGACTTTCAGGTCTCAAGGCGCCTCTGGATCTCATCGACACGCGATCTCCGTATCAGCAACGGAACCAAAGTCGACACTGATACCGGCGATCTCCGACGGCCGAGAGGCTCCACTGTGGTCTTTTCTTAATGTGGGGCGTGGAGCAGGGGCAAGTCTATGAGAATGCCCCTCCCAGTACATCATGTCTGCCCCCCAGAGACCTTCCGAGACGCAGTGCTCAAAGATTCACCCCCAAGCCCCCCGGCTGCCCCTGCACGAGATCTACTCTATCTCTGAATTAGCGCTGATCTGTTATCATCGGCTTTCAGGCACGTGACGCGCGGCTATTTCGACAACGTTTTTTGGCACCACAGCGCTTCTTGATATCAGAGGGACATTCCATCGCATCATGCATCTTCCATCTCCACCGCCATGCCCACCACCCTCATCCGCAACGCCCATCTTGTCGGCTATCCCACAGGCAGTACCTACTCTGTCTTTGTCAAAGACGGCACCGTCACCAGCATCACTGAAACAGGAAGCCACGAGGAAGAAGCAGACGAAATCATCAATGTTAATGACCTAGACGCACAATGGGTCAGCCCCGTAAGCTTCCTCTCCACTCTCCTCTGTCCACTGCCAACTCCAAACAGAGCTTGATCGACTGGCACACCCACACCACCCTCAACGCCCTGCACTCCCACCGGCTCGACCTCCAAACAGCAAAGTCCGCCCAAGACGTCCTCGACCGCGTCCTCGATGCTTTCGACGACCCTAAATACGCCGCTGTAAAGGGGTGCAGCGACTTTACGGGCATCAATATGCGTAACGCCAGCTGGCCCGACCCCGAGGTGCTCACGCGCCAGGCGCTGGATAAGATCTCGACCAAGAGGCCGATATACCTGTTCTTCAATGGCTACCACTCCATCTGCGCCAATTCGGTAGGGCTGGAACTTGGGGGGTATGAGCCAGAGGGACATAGCGGGTATCTATTCGAGGACGAAGCATTTGCGATGGCGAGGGTTATAGGAAAGGTGGATGTGGATGCTATGGATGAGTGGGTTTGGGACGAATCGAGATATGCTGCGTGAGTTCCTTCTTCCTCTCCTCCCTTGTGGTGAACTGATACTTGACAGGTCTCTGGGTGTGACAGAGATAGTGGACCTCGAATGGGACTTCGGCATCCCCAACTGGCAACGCCGCTACGCCAAAGGCTTCCGCTCCCTCCGGGTACACGTCGGTATGTACACCGAACACCTCCAGCACTCCATCAACCTCTCCCTCAAGACTGGCGACCCCGTTCCAAACACCAACGGCCTCATCACTGTCGGTCCCTTCAAAATCGTCACAGACGGGTCTTTGGGGTCGCAGACGGCGTTCTGCCATGATGCTTATCCGGGGACGCCGGGGAATTTCGGGATGAAGACGTATGAGCCGGAGGAGCTAGGGGTGCTTGTGAAGAGAGGGGCGGATAACGGGTTCAAGGTGGCCATCCATGCTATCGGGGACCACGCCAATCAACTTACGCTCCAAACTCTCGCCCGCGCCGAGGCCATCCTACCAGGCTCCACCATCGAACATGCCCAGCTCCTCTCCCACTCCGACCTCGCCCTCTTCAAATCCCTCGGCATCACCGCGTCTATCCAGCCGTGCCATCTCGTCGACGACCGGGATCTGTGCCACAAATTCTGGCCGGGGAGGGAAGGGAGGGCGTATGCGTTTAGGTGGTTGGTCGATGCGGGGATCCCGATCAAGATGGGGAGTGATTGTCCGGTGGCGCCTTTACAGCCGTGGGAGGCTATGGCTGTGGCTATTACCCGTGCGGGGGCAGGGGACGAGGAGAATCCGTTCTGCAAAGAACAGATCATTGATCTGGAAGTGGCTTGGGCGGCTTCGACTTCTGCAAGTACCCCTTTCCTTTCACAGCGTGGATAGAGCTGACGCTGGGGGTAGAATGGGAAATCAAAACTCGAAGTAGGCGACCGAGCCGATCTGTTGATTATCAGTAATGATCCCCTGAGCTGTGATGCCGCTGGATTGAGGGCGATGAAGGTGAAGGGGACTATGTTGGGTGGTGATTGGACGCACAAGGCGTTTTGAAGACTGTAGTAAAGTACGAGTACTTGTCCAAGGTCTGCACGTGTAGTGTGCATGTATAGCAATCACCAGAACGCCTCTTTCATCCGCATCATCGCAGGGCTTCTCCGGTCTCTCTCTCTTGGCCGAGTCTGGCTATTTGACATGGGCTGCGAGTGTCTCACGAGGTGATTCGTGGCGCATTCTCTGAGTCGTGTCGAGTGCGATAGATAGATCGATCTGTGAGCCATCCTCTGTCTTGACTTGGCCTCTCGTCAAGTTCGCTTGAAGGATCTGCCAAACCTCAAGGCTCTCGTCATAATGAACAACGAATGGACTGAAATCGACTCTGACGTTGTCGGATCCTGGTCTCAACTGAATTCGATCAGTATGTCTGTACATTCCCTAATTACGGCCCACAGCTGACTGTCACGCTTGGGTAGTGCCCTTGACGTGCTGAAGAGAGTTTTGTTATAAGGGGCAAAAACCTTTTCGTTATTTGCGCATATGAAGAAGAAGAACTATGAAAGAAGGCTATGATATGTTATAAACGGAGAGCACGGTCCACGAACACACAACTAGTCTATCCACTTGAACGAACGATTTACACAGATGACTCCTTAACCATGACACTGACCGCTTGCACAGTTGTGTCGCACTCTCCCAATCTTTCGTCTCTCCCTCACTCTCTCTCCTCCCTTCGCCACCTCAACAAAATCACCTTCTCTCATTGTCCCCGCTGAAGCAAGGCCGGACAAGATCTCGCATGACGATGCTATCAGTGTGCGGTATGTTGGTGAGTCATGTATCAGTTCAAGTTGGATGTTGGCTGATCCAAGTAGATCTGCCTCCCAGCGCAGATGGCTTTTTCCATTTCACCCAGACTATCGGTATGTTTCTCCTCCTGTCACACGTAGAAATCCCTGAAGTGGCACTGGCGCTGAGTTGTGTGGTTGGTTGAAGGACGCGCGGTTATATACTCAACTCATGTCATTGTTCTACTCTTCCCATGCGATAATACCGAAAAGGTCTTTTCCCCTCTATCAAACCCTTTTCCAGTCCCCCCTTCCTGCTGCGTCCCAGCTAGGTCGTGACAGGTGCTCCGAAGGAGTCTTTGTGGGAAGTGCGGAATACGAGTTTCGATGGCTGTGGGCATTGTAAGGCGCATGAGACACGGGGGAATCGTAGGCGGAGTGGGATGTTCTATGTGGGAGAGCTGGAGATGTGGCGGGAGCATGGTTTAACAGACCAGTGCATATCAGCCCATCTGCCATCACTTCGATTTCGTATACTTACATCTTTACCGTCCATGTGTTGCCAGGAGAGCTTCTTTAGGGGCATCGGGCTTATCAGTTCTGCAAACGCGCGTGTCGATCCTTCGCTGCCTTCAAGCAACGGGACACCTTTTCGCGAGTGGCCTGCAGGGCCTGTAACCAAGAAGCGGCCGAGGGGAGGGAAGAAGTAGAAGGTGGGGAACCGAGATGATCGCGGGGATGACGCCCGTGGTCTGCAAAGAAAGGAGTGGTACCCGTCGAGCTGTGATACGAGTTATTGTATGCAAACTCAAGAAGAGGAAGGTACTTCACCCAGTCCGATTGCTCCTGATTCACGAACACGCGCAGATACTGCTCGATGGTCTGGTTGACACGTTCCGTTTGCCCATCCGTCTGAGGGTGGAAAGCGGTACTGTACAAGGGAACGGTCCCCATGGCCTTACAGATTTCTTGCCACCAAGTCGCTGTGAAGGTGGACCCCCGGTCGGAGACGACATGGGACGGAAGACCGTGAGGGCGAACAACATTTTGCAAGAATTGTTGCGCAAGCGTGGGGGCGGTGTCTTCCTTGTGCGCAGGAACAAAGTGACACATCTTGGTGAAACTGTCCACAATAACCAGGATGGCGTTGAAACCGTGGCACCTGGGGAGATCTGTGATGTGGTCCCAGGAGATGGTGTGCCACGCCGTAGGGGGGATGGGGAGGGGTTGGAGAAGGCCATGGTATTGATGGTGCGGGGGCTTGACGTGTTGACAAGCACACACGAACGAACATAAGCCTCAACATCTCGCTGGAGCCCTGGCCAGAAGAAATCACGCCGGACCCGCATAACAGATTTGCTATGGCCGGAGAGGGGCACGTCGTGGGCCTGTTGGAGGAGGGCCAGCCGAATATCATCAACCTCGGGGATGTAGACGAGACCGTGGTGGAGGAGGAGACCATCAGAGGAGAGTGAATAGGGGCGGAGGCGGCGGCGAAGGCGGGACGACCGATGGGCATCCGGCGCACGGAGAGCAGAGACCAGCGGTTGAGCGTAGGGGTCGTGCTCAAGGTGAAAATTACCAAGGAATGGTCAGCTGAGGCGAGAAGAGGAGTGGGGCCACTTAGATCTGTGAACGCGGTGGTAGCAACCACCAGCTCCTTCCCCGGGGGCGGGGCCAACGGTTCGACTGACAACGGTCGCAACAGAGGTAGGTCTGCGGCTGCATCGTCCTCCGACTTGGCGGCATCGTCTGGCCGGCGGGAGGATGTGGTATTTGTAATGGTTGAGTTCGGTGGACCACTTGGCGACGCGCCGACGGTCGGCCAAGGGTTGGGTCTGGAAATACTGTAGGGTCTGATGGTCAGTGATGACAATAAAGGGATGTACGAGATCCGACAACGAGGGGCCGGCCACTCGACTATACAGCTCACCTTGGACGGCGCAAGCCCTATACCCTGCGACGATATCTGGTAGCCCAGGAATTCGCAACTCTCCACGGACCAGGAATACTTCTCCGCCTTGACATAGAGTTTGTTGTCCAGTAGACGTTGAAGAACCTCCCGGACCTGCGCCTCATGCTGAGAGGGGTCGACCGAGTAAATGATGATGTCGTCCAGGTAGCAGGTAACAGAGACGTCGAGGAGACCGCGGAGAACGTGGTTCATCAGACGCTGGAAGGCAGAAGGGGCGTTAGTCACTGTCAAACCAAAGGGAACGCCAGGACACTCGAATAGACCGTAACGAGTGCGGAAAGCCGTTTCCCACTCGTCACGTTCACGGACCCGCAAGAGGTTGTAAGCACCCCGTGTTTCAAGGGTGGTGAAACCTTAGCGGAAGACAGGCGATCGAGAGTCTCACTAATCAGCGGAAGAGGATAGCGGTCCTTCACCGTAAGCAGGTTGAGTCCGCGATAGTCATGGCACATGCGGAGGGACCCGTCTTTTTTGGGCACGAAAAGGATGGGCGCACCAGCAGAAGAAGAGGAAGGACGAGCGTCGCGCAGCCCCCCCCGTAAGATCCGAAGTTGGACAGCGGAGAGATTGTAGAGGGGCAAAGACGGTGGTTCCAAGAGCAGCAGGCACAGTTCCAGGAGCAATTGGCCTTGCTTCAGCAGCAACACGTACAGGTATCTCCTAAACATCTCTTGCAGCCCTCTGCTGTCTGATCATCCTTCCGAACCCCCCATCGCTACTCGATTCCCTTTGTACCGACGCGAAGAGTTTCCGGTGTATGTACTGCTCCCGGCAAGATGGCTGGTCGAGCCTTCCGAATAGAGTCGATATGTTGGATAGAAATGGCATGCACAAGTACCGACATATACAGTACTACAAACACCCAAAGCGAAACTCAATACCACCGAGCTACCTCTCACACGCATTGACGTCCATTACACCTACGACATGAGCGCTATAAGACCCAGCTCCATATCCAGAATGTATCAGCGATCCTTCTTCTCACACGAAAACAAACCAGTGGAAGAACGTACCGCCTCACTTGATCTCCCACAAGCATCTCCCCATAATCTTCCTGCTCCCCAAACGCCTCTTCCGCTTTCTTTCTCAGACTCGGAATGGGGGACAGTTTAAAGTCTGATGAGAGGTGCCAGAACTGTCAAGAACACTTTGTAAGCAATGGTTTGACGTGTGGGGGAGGAAAAGGGACGTACAAAGGTGGAAGAGATACGGATGGAAGGTCTATCCGGAAACTGGGCCCGTCTTCTTGCGAGCGTCTACATCCTCATCAGTCGCTTGAACAACCTATCGAATCGAAGCGCTTACATCAAGAGTACCTGGCGTACAAACGACCTCATGATAACCCGCTATACCCGCCAGTCAGATACTCGATAGTCATTAGATGTGGACGATCGAGGACTGACCTTTGACAAGACCGCCAGTGAGCCATTCCATCTGTTTGCCTGCTTGTACGAGCAGACAACCTGGTGGGATTATGACTTGCATCTTCTTGCCAGAATTACGTGCCCAGATATGCACTACTCTATATCGTCAGCGACGATTCAAGGAGCAGCTTGAGCCAGAGGACGTACATCCAGGGTACCGAGACTAGCCATGGAGAGTCAAAAGTTGAGATCCGTATGGAACCCAGCATAGATCCTGTCTCCCAGCTCCTTATCAGCTCGTGTATCGAACGTACGGTACTCGTAGAGGAATGGCTTACGTGCCGAGTTGGCCGTATTTCTAAAGGTCGGTAGCAGTTGGCGCAAGGAGATGGTTACTATCGCCCCATGAGCATCCCACACCAAAGATAGGGGGACAAGGAAACATACCCGAACTGGCCAGCTTCCAAGAATGCCCCTTCTTCCAATCCCCACCCCTTTGCCGCCATCCTTGATACCCCTTCAACGCTGTATTGTCTTTATCAGCTCCTAATTCCAGATAGGTACCGCACCATACAAGGAGATGAGACAAGTACGACGTACGCTTCGTTCA
The DNA here is from genome assembly GCA_006352305.1 of Cryptococcus floricola. NCBI lineage: Eukaryota > Fungi > Basidiomycota > Tremellomycetes > Tremellales > Cryptococcaceae > Cryptococcus > Cryptococcus floricola. The sequence continues at coordinate 1,455,622 of CM016934.1, read as the reverse complement.
TATGCGTCCCCCACTCCTTCACCCTTCCTTCCCACGTCCCCTCAAAAGCCTAGGGCGTCACATTCGGTGCGTCCAGTGTAGCGTGCTAGGCGCCTGCACGCCCCATGGACTATTTTTAGCTGTACTCGCCTCCGTCTTCGCCTCCGTCTTCGTTACATTACTCGTTCTCGTCCTATTCCTCTCTTCTGAGTAAGGCTGTCCGACGTACGTCGACACGTCCATATTCGTCACCCTGACCGTCTTCCACCCGTCTCCCCTTTCTTATTGTCCTTAGCCTCTTCGTACGCTTCGCCGGTCGACTTGTACCCTTATTCGCTTCGTGTCGTAGTGCCAACATTCACCGATGGAATAATCTCAAGCCAGAGTGGGCTCGTGCGTTTGCTTCTTTGTATCAGTGCAGATGCTAATGATTCAAAGGCTTTATCGCATTTGTGGGTCCTTCCGAGGCGGTAAAAGTGGACGGAAAGGGGTTGGGGGAGCCGCCTTTCAATGGATATCTTGCCAAGTTTTAGAAAAGGAAAGGTCTCGATGAATAAGTGCTCAACACATACATCCCAAAAGCCCAAATATGATGTATCGCGCTATCTCGTAGACACGACCACCGCAATTAAAACATATAATAGATTAGTGGAGGCCCGTGCGTTCAGCGGGGATCCTGTTCTTGCCTCCCTCGCGCTCCTGCTCGAGCGCTCGCTTCGGGTCTCTATCCTGGATGAAGAAAATTCGGGTCTTGCCTCCCATAGCTTTTTCGCCCATGCATGCATAGCGCTCTTGCCCCTTCCGAGCCCGCCGAAGTTGCAAAATCGCGATAAGGTTTCAGGTCCCAATCTCTTCTTCTTGCCTGCCTCGCGCTCCAGCTGTCGCTCCCGCTTCGGGTCTCTAACCTGGATGAAGAATAATCGGGTCTTGCCTCCCACAGCTTTTTCGCCCATGCATGCATAGCGCTCTTGCCCCTTCCGTGCCCGCCGAAGTTGCGGTTTCAGGGTCCACTCTCTCGCTCTCCTCCGCCGCGTCGACTGGGGACTGTGTGTTCGACCTCTCCTTCTTCTCTTCCCCCCACTTTCCTTTCGCTGACCTCTTCACCTATCATCCCCATCATGCCCAAGCACGTTCGCAAGCCCATCAAACCTCTCCTTACCACCGTCCCGTATGTCAAGCCTAGGAAGTCGAGCAGCAAAGGCCGCCCTAGAAACAAGACCGACCCAGCGACCCCTCTCGTTCCCATGCCCACTCTATGTCCTGATGCATGTCGTGCCCACCACCGATGTCCCCTCCGGGAGAAATGGCTCTCATCATGTCACACAAGCTCAGTTCTACGCATACTCCTTTTTCAAACGAGAACACGTCTTCAACATTCTCCATCACGCCGGATGACTCTTCCAAGAGTATCTCGACGACGTCTGGGCCCAGACGAAATCAGCCAAACTCCGTTTCCAAGAGCTAAATCAGAAACTTCTCCGGCCTCGCAGATGATATACAGGACGAACTCGAAGCGGACCCCGTAGGCAAACAGGTTTACCTTTCCCATACGTCCTCCACCGGGCGGGCCTTCGGCAAAGTTCGTTCATCCTTCTTCCTCTCTCTGCATTCACTGATCCTTCTTCAAGTGATCGCTCACATGTACACCATCGAGTTCCGAAAGAGAGGTCTCCCCCACGCACACTGCCTTTTCATCCTCGATCATGCCTCGAAACCGAAGACACCGGCCCCGTCGAGAAGAGGGTGGATGGCGTCTACGTCATCACTCTCCAGTCGATGCACCACGTCGGCTCCTTCTTCTCCTCCTCGGCTTCCTCTTCCTCGCCCCACATGGTGAGCCCCGTCCTCCGCCGCCCCGCTGTTGCCTTCCTGGGAGAGCCCCCCGCCGAGTCGTCTTCTTCGACTAAAAAATCGAGGAAGTAGTTTTAATTTACTCCGTCTCTTCTCTCTGCTTTGCTTAAATGTACATATTGCCTATGCATCGTTTGGTTTGCCTCAATTGCTACACACGCTTTCTGCACTCTCCAGTCTCTAAATCGAATCGTCTTCCTTAAACCTTTGCACTAATCACTTATCTGGAGCCTCTGGAGGTACCTCATAATTTACATCCGCCGCTTGCCCGCTCGTTGCCGAGCGGGTCGTGCCCTTGTTAAAAAGAAAGAATAGATTAGCGCGAGCGTTGATCCCGTTCTTGCCTCCCTCGCGCTCCAGCTCGCGCTCTCGCTTCGGCTCTCTATCCTGGATGAAGAAAATTCGGGTCTTGCCTCCCATACCTTTTTCGCCCATGCATGCATAGCGCTCTTGCCCCTTCCGAGCCCGCCGAAGTTTCAAAATCGCGTATAAGGTTTCAGGGTCCACTCTCTCGCTCTCCTCCGCCGCGTCGACCTCTCCTGCTTCTTCCGCTCTCTTCCGTCCGCCCACTTTCCTTTCGCTGACCTCTTCACCTCTCACCTATCATTCCCATCATGCCCAAGCACGTTCGCAAGCCCATCAAACCTCTCCTTACCACCGTCCCGTATGGCAAGCCTACGAAGTCGAGCGGCGCTGGCCGCCCTAGAAAGAAGACCGACCCAGCGACCCCTCTCGCACTCCGTGCCCACCAGGACGGTGTCGTTGCCCAGTATTCGCTCGGGCCATGTGACTATAAGTGCGACAAATGCGGTGCCCTCCATTGGGCTGCCGAGCGTCCTGCCGACGCCCAGCACTCTACCGAACACGAAGCCGCATTCTCCGATTGCTGCTCTAAGGGCAAAGTCATCCTGCCAACACCGCTCGAGCCTCCTCCCTTTTTGAAGACGCTGTGGACCGCAAACACTCCAGGTACGTCAGACTCCAAGCAGACTCCCCGTAGACCCCGCTGACAGTATCTCCTCATAGAGGCCAAAGAGTTTCGCAAGCAGGTCCGCAACTACAACGGTGCGATGGCCATGGCCTCCATGAATTTCAAGAAACAGGACAAGTCCGTTTATGGCGCGAAAGGCGTCTACACCTTCTCCATCAGTGGCAGGGTCTACCATCAGATTGGCTCCCTTCTTCCACCACCGGACGGGAATGTGCGCTGGGCTCAGATCTATATCGCCGACATGTCCCCCGATCAACGAGCCGAAACTCGCCAAGGGATATTCCACAACCTATGTCAGCCAACTGTTCTTCGCAACATAGAGGAGGTTATGTTCAGCCACAACCCGTATGTACAATCTATCTTGACATGCAAGGAAAGAATGGATCGCAACAATCAGAACAATGCCCATCTCCATCTCCACATGTCCCAAGAAGGTCACGACCCTCGAACGTACAACACTCCAACGTCGAACGACGTCGCGCTCATCTACGATAACTCCAATGACCCCGACCACAACGGTCGGGAACTCATATGGCAGTCACGCGCAACCAACTCCCTCCATCGCATCCCCGAGCTCTCCGAGCATTTCGTCCCTCTACACTTCCCCCTCCTGTTCCCTTACGGCGAGCCTGGCTGGCATCCCAGAATTCCTCTCAGCAACTCTCACGACCCCTTACACTATTCCTCATCGGTGCAGTTGGTTTCGGAGATGGCGCATGACGAGACGGCTGCTTACGGCACTAACACTGCTTCCACTGATCCCCTCCTCCCTCCCTTCCATACACGTACGTTGCTCATCTTACTCTTGACTCTATGTCCTGATGCATATCACAGACGTCGTGCCCACCACCGATGTCCCCTCCGGGAGAAATGGCTCTCATCATGTTACACAAGCTCAGTTCTACGCCTACTCCCTCTTCAAACGCGAACGTGTCTTCAACATTCTGCATCACGCCGGATTACTCTTCCAAGAGTATCTCGACGACGTCTGGGCCCAGACGGAATCATCCAGACTCCGTTTCCAAGAGCAGAATCAGAAACTTCTCCGCACTGATCTCAAACGCGGCCTCGCGGATGCTATACAGGACGAACTCGAAGCGGACGAGGTAGGCAAACAGATCTACCTTTCCCATACGTTCTCCACCGGGCCTAGGGCCATGCACCACGAGTATCAGGACTCGATGCGTGTCGTTGAGAAGTTTGGTCATCCGGACCTCTTCATCACCATCACCTGTAACGGGCAATGGCCAGAAATCGTCAACGCACTTCTGCCTGGTCAAACATCCTCAGACCGCCCGGACATCGTTGCCCGCGTGTTTAGACTGAAGCTGGAAGAGTTCTTGGACGACATGACTAGCAAGCGGGCCTTCGGCAAAGTTCGTTCATCCTTCTTCCTCTCTCTGCATTCACTGATCCTTCTTCAGGTGATCGCTCACATGTACACCATCGAATTCCAAAAGAGAGGTCTCCCCCATGCACACTGCCTCTTCATCCTCGATCGTGCCTCGAAACCGAAGACACCCGAGGACGTAGATCGCATGGTCTCCGCTGAGATGCCTGATCCCGTCAAGGAGCCGACACTTTTTGGCCACGTTACGAAGCACATGCTTCACAGACCCTGCGGCAACTTCGACCCTACGGCGGCCTGCATGCGAAAGGACAATGTTTACCACAGGTCCTTCTGCAAAAGCCATTTCCCTAAACCGTTCGCAGACGAGACGTCCTTCACGCAAGATGCTTACCCTACCTACCGCCGTCGCGCAAACGGGAACATATGGCAGCAGCATACCCAGCATGGCAACTACACGTATACCAACCAAGACGTTGTCACATACAACCCCTACCTGTTGCTGAGATATGACTGCCACGTCAACGTCGAAGTTTGCTCGTCGATCTCCGCGGTCAAGTACATCTACAAGTACATTTACAAAGGAGAAGACCGCATCGCCGTGAATGTATCGGACGACAAGGAACCTAGGAATGAAGTGAAAGAGTACGAGGATTCTCGGTACATCTCCCCTGTTGAAGGTGCGTTCTCTACTCGTCCTATCAATCTTAGCTAACATATACACATCAGCTGCTTGGCATATTCTATCCTTCCCTATGAGAGGCCGTTCCCCTGCCGTTGCAACTCTAGCGATTCATCTGCCCGACGAACAGCCCGTCTACTTCAAGCCAACCGCCAACCTCCACGATGTCCTCGGCAACGAACGTGCTCTTCGTACTACCCTCACGGAGTTCTTCACGGCCACTGCTCACTGGCCTGGCCTTCTCAAGGACACCACCTATCCTGACGCTCCCGAGCACCTAGCCTGGCAGCCGCCTAGCAGGACCTGGAAGGAACGGGACCGTTTCAACCACACCATCGGCAGGGTATCCGCCGTCTCGCCCGCTGCCGGTGAGAAGTTTTACCTTCGTCTTCTGTTGCATCATGTTCCATGCCCCAAGTCCTTCGAACATCTTCGCACCGTTGAAGGTATCCTCAGGGACACGTTCCAGGAAGCATGTGTCGCGCTTGGTCTCCTCGCGGATGACCGGCAATTCATCGACTGCATCCGCGACGCTGCGACCATATGCGGGCCGTACGCCATCCGTCGCCTCTTCGCTATCATTCTCATCGAGTGCCACCCGGCGTCCCCGCCTTATCTTTGGGAGTGTACCTGGGAATGGCTCGCTGAGGGCAACGCAGATCGTCTCTCCACCCTCGAGCACATCCAAAAGCCTACCGAGGAACAGCTCCAAAGCTACACCCTGGCACAGATTGAGCACATCCTCCGCGGCATGCACTCATCCCTTGAGGCAGTAGCCATGCCTCTCCCAACGGTCCAATTCGACATCGATAAGCATGAGAACCGCCTGCTCATGGACGAGCTCGCTTACAACCAGGAAGAGTGTAACGATCTCTGGGAGAGAAACAGCGCTCTCTTTACCGAAAAACAGCGAGCGATCGTTGATGAGCTCCTCACCGCTGTCTCCGACCACCACGGTCTCTGCGCCTTCCTCGACGGGCCCGGTGGCTCAGGCAAAACCTTTCTCGAGAACTCCCTTCTAGCGAAGCTTCGTGCTTCGGGAAAAATCATTCTCGCTGTTGCGTCCTCCGGCATAGCCGCCCTTCTACTTCAAGGCGGCCGCACTGCCCATTCCCGTCTTGCTATCCCAATTGATATCGACGAAGGCGACGCTTGCTCACTCAAGAAACAGAGCCCTCTTGCCGACCTTCTACGTCGGGTGGATATGATTGTCTGGGATGAGGCTCCTGCCCAGCATCGCTTTTGCTTTGAAGCCGTTGATCGATCGCTGAGGGATATTCGCGACTGCGTTTCACCCTTCGGTGGCATTACTGTCCTTCTATCTGGCGATTTCAGACAGTGCCTCCCTGTCGTCCCCAAAGGCTCTCCTGCCCAGGTCTCTCAGGCTTCGCTGATCCACTCGCCCTTATGGGAGGGGGGTGCCATAAAGTTCCTGGCTCTGACCGAGAACTTGCGCCTGCGCCGGCCGGGCATGACGGACGAAGATAAAACGGAGACAGCTTCCTATGCTGCCTGGCTGTTGGAAGTTGGAAGCGGTGCCTCGGTCAACAAGGAAGGCTTAGTCCGCATCCCCGACGGTATGCTCACTCCGAACCGACAGTCCCTAATCGATCATGTCTACCCTGATATCCATACCCGCAACACCACCGCCGATGACAGCCTTACCTACTTCCAGGAGCGATGTATCCTAGCACCTACGAACAGCGCCGTTGACGATATCAACTCAGGCATGCTCGATCTTTTCCCTGGCGACGAGAAGTCGTACTACTCCGCCGACGCCGAGGATGTTGATGAGGGAGCTATGCCGTCTTACTCCCTAGAGCTTATAGAGAGTGTGTGCCCGCCAGGCATGCCCGAGCACCATCTTCGTCTTAAACTCGGCGCTCCCGTCATCCTCCTCCGAAACATTGATCCGAGCGCCGGACTTTGCAATGGTACAAGGCTCATAGTCAACAAACTTCTACCCAACGTCATTCAAGCCATTATCGTCACGGGTGATCACGCTGGTGACATCTGTCTGATCCCGCGCGTCACCATCATCTCTGGCCACAGCACGAGCCTTCCCTTTACCTTCCGCCGGCGCCAGTTCCCGATTCGTCTAGCTTTCAGCATGACCATCAACAAGGCCCAGGGCCAATCTCTTGGCATCGTCGGCGTTGATCTCTCGATCCCTGTTTTTGCTCATGGTCAACTGTATGTTGCACTGTCTAGAGCAAAAGTACCTGCCAACGTCAGAATCTTGCTCGATGACAGTGAACAGGGCCGTGCAGGTTTCACTCGTAACGTTGTTTATAGAGACATCATTGAAGCCACCCTTGCTACCTTCGCTTGATTGCTAGAGTACGTATTGTGTACATGCATTGATAGCGTTTGAGAGTTAGAGACTTACACCGAGTCGATGGCGTCTACGTCATCACTTTCCAGTCGATGCACCACGTCGGCTCCTTCTCCTCCTCCTCGGCTTCCTCTTCCTCGCCCCACATGGTGAGCCCCGTCCGCCGCCGCCCCGCTGTCGCCTTCCTGGGAGAGCCCCCCGCCGAGTCGTCTTCCCCGACTAAAAAATCGAGGAAGTAGTTTTAATTTTCTCCGTCTCTTCTCTCTGCTTTGCTTAACTGTACATATTGCCTGCCTATGCATCGTTTGGTCTGCCTCAATGGCTACACACGCTTTCTGCACTCTCCAGTCTCTATCAAATCGTCTTCCTTAAGCCTTTGCACTAATCACTTAAGTACCTCAAAATTTACATCCGCCGCTTGCCCGCTCGTTGCCGAGCGGGTCGTGCCCTTGTTACAATAATAAAGGCTAAACAAAAAGAAATCCCGCAGAGCGACCAAGTGCACCTCTTGGCGTACTTCAGTTCGGTCTGGAAACAAGTCAGCTTGTGCCATGATGCCACAGGTAGAACACACTCTGCGGAGGATCACCATCATCTCCTCCAGCCGTTGCGCCTTCTCAGCGTCGGCTTCTTCTTCCACTGGCCTCAAATCGATACACAAACTACGCAGAGTTAGCGATGCCACAGGAGAAAAGAAGAAACTCACATGGCCATGCCGATGAGCCAAAGAAGAGGACAGATGAAGCCAATTGGTCTAGGTGATCCTGATGTATCGCGCTATCTCGTAGACACGACCACCGCAACGACAACGATCAAGGCAAGTACAACAGAGAACCCGCAGAGCGACCAAGTACACCTCTTGGCGTACTTCAGTTCGGTCTGGAAACAAGTCAGCTTGTGTCATGATTCCACAGGTAGAACACACCCTGCGGAGGATCACCATGATCTCTTCGAGCCTTTGTGCCTTTTCGGCATCGACTTCGTCCTCCACTGGCCTCAGCGGGATCCACATACTACGCAGAGTCAGCGATGCCACAGGAGAAAAGAAGAAACGCACATGGTCATCCCGATGAGCCAAAGCAGAGGACAGATGAAGCCATACTTCCAGAGCGTCTCGGGCTCCATCGTGCTCTCTTCTTCATAGATAGGCAGCGACTCGCTCATGAGCTCGACAGCGCTCGGCGACCCCAAGCTGAGGTCGTATGGGTACTGCGTCCTAGCGTTCCCAGAGTACGCAGGCGGCTGGGTGGGGGTTTCAGGGCTCTCGGGGGACGGCGCTGTTGGGGTGGGGTCGACAGAGAGATTGTAGACGGGTGGCTCGTTGGCGGGGTAGGCGGGGGCTGGGGACTGGGTGGTGGAGGCAGAGGCGATGGAAGACATGGTGTGGTGGTGGACGGGATGATGGCGGGATGGCTGCATATATATACCTATACCCCCACTCCCTTCACCCACTCGTCGCCCCCCCACCCCCCCACTCCCTCCACCCACGGCACTCGTCGCCATCACGGCCCACTCGATGCAGCGATGAACGTCAACGAGTGCCCGAACATCCTTTCCTGTCAGCGTGACTCGTCCAGTGCCTCGCACGCAGTCTCATCGAAAAGGAGACGCTAGGCTATACGGTTGAGTAACTCCTCGGCCTCGGAACCCAGGCATTAGTCAAGGGCACCACCTGGATCCCGTGCTTGTCGTCGCGCACCACCAATGTGCTGCGAGAGATTCCAAGAGTATCTTGATGAAAAAAGGGGCTATCTGAAACACTGTTCAAGTGCTAGTGGGAGCGCGTCCGGCGTGGGGGGTGGTAGTAACAAGGGAAAGGGCAATACGCCTGCAGCAGGGCCCGAAGATCCACTCGGTTGAATGAATTTGAAGAGTATAGGGAGACTGGGCGATCCGCTCACAACGTCGTCTTTGCTGAGGCCGTGATAAATCCTTTACAAGTGTGTACAACAAAGGTTGGATAGAGCACGCAAAGTGCCACAGTATCGTTTGTCTAGGATTTCTGGGTCAAATGTATTCCATGAAAGAGTGATTGGTCTAGGTGATCATGACTATCACCGGTCCTTCAACACCCCGTACGCGCGCAACGCGTCCAGTCTCGTATCAGGCTCGGTCAAACTCTGGTAAGATTGGGGTTCGGAGTGACGTGACATTTCGGTACGGTGTCACGCAAGGTACTCGAGCCGCATTCATGGCGGTGATGCTACATACACAATCTTCAAGATCTTCGATCGTTTCATGTACATAATAGCGCAGGACACCAGAAATTAGTGACCGAGCCAAAAGCCAAAGAAACATCAAAGACCCGGGCCAACTGCCATTCTCAACAGAGCCACGCCTCGCGCGAGAACGATCACGGCAATGGTAGCCATCAGCATGGCTCAAGTGGGACGTCCGCACCCGGTAGATACAGGGCCCTGGTTGGACCTGCCTATCACTGCATAATGGTGCTCCGGGTGCGATTCGAAAGTCCATGACAAGCCAATTCATGAAGAGGTATATATGTCTCTCAACAAAGCTGAGCAACTGCTTAAGCTCGTCATCCTTCATCTTCAGCTGCTCGGACGATGATGGAACGAGACGCGCTCGAAGGTCCTTGGTAGGTTTGTTGATGACGTGGCGTCGCAATATCAAGCCGAGCTGATGAAGCGGACAGTTTTGAACATTAGCGGCACCGGTCTCAAACAGCTCCCTTCCGCTTGCATCTCAAGAGATGGTGACCTCTGTCTCGGCCGCCGAATCCCGGGATTCCGAGCATACTCGTACTGCTGCAAACTGTAAATGCGCTTCTGCGCTTCGAGATGGCATTATTGCCAGTCCATACCATTCGCTCAGTGGAGAAGGAAAATACATCTCGCTCCTCTTGAGCTTGACCTTGGCTGTATACCCAGCATACTCACGGCAACAACTTCCGAGCGGCATCAAATCTGGTCACCGCCCAGGCACTATTTAACGATAAAGCTGGGCGGTAGTTTCTTTTGTTGTGACCGTCTCCATCTCGACTATCTATCTCTCTCAAGCACTTCCTCGTGTCCATCGCCATGTCTTCCATCGACAAGGAGGACTCTACGGAACCACCCGTCGAGCTAACATCAACCGGTCGACCAAAGAGGAAACGCGTGCGCACTGTTACTGGCTGCAAGACCTGCCGCGCTCGTCGAGTTAAATGCGATGAACAGAGGGTGAGTCATAACCAGATGGTCTGTAATTGTGATTTGGATGCAGGCTGATGGGAAAGAGTAGCCGAAATGTGATAATTGTCTGCGACATCCGCTCAGGGTGTGCGAGTATGAGTTTGAGGTGCCAGAGTCTGAGCGTACGCGTACAGCAAGTCCGCAGGGGCAGGGGACCGTGAGTGATTTCAGACAGATCGAGAGAATGTTGGCTGACCTGACTATAGGCGAATACACAGCCAGTCGCCAGTAGCTCCCGAGTGACTCTGGATCCCAAGACGGACGTATCCTATCCAGCGCCCGTGATAGCGCCTCAGTACGAAGAGTATCTTATGAGGAGTCAAGTATCACGAGCTATGGCAAGAGAGATTTCAGAGATACGCTTACTGCAGTAGGTGATCCATGAAATACTGATTCATGCTGACTTATACTCCTGCCAGGCCGATGCGTGATACTGCTCTTCTCGCAGAATCGCTCATTACCAAAGTACGGCTCTCTCACTTTTTCCGTTGATCCATATTGATACTGTCGACAGCTCCCCTCTTCAACGTTTATAGACTTTTCGAGCCTCTTGCAGTTTCACACCTCCCTCGTCCGGCGGTGTTTCTCAGCACTCGCCGATGACCCACAAGCCCGCCTTTTGTGTACAGCCACCGCCCTCCTCACCTCGTCTTCCTCCCCTCCATATCCTACTCCTCCATCTTACTCCAACACCGCCAGCTCCTACCCCGCCCCCTCGTCCCCAGCCGGGAGTCATCGCCCCAACATCTTCCCCTCCTACGTCCACCTCCTGAAATCCAAAACCGACTCTACCATCACCGGTAAACTCGCCGGCGTGGGCTTCACTCTGCTGATTTCTGAGGCGCTGGACCCTGCTAGGCCGGGCATGTGGAGGGAGCAGGTGGGGGTGTTGGTGGGACGGTCGAAAGAGAGGGGTGGGCCGGGGAGGAGTCTTGGGCTAGGACAGGATCGGGTGGGGAATGGTGGAGGAGGGTATGGGGAGAGGTTGGATAATCTACAGCCGTTGGCTTTCACTTTCTATGCGGAGATGGCAGCTGTTGCTGAACTATACGGTACGTTCCTGCATCCATATCAACCATCTCCATCTTTGAGACTGAAAGACGATTCAGCTTGTTTGACGGACGGTACGACACCTTTCCTCCTCAACCCTCACAGTGTCGAAAACGTCCCCTGGCTCATCGCTTCTCGCTCGGCGCAAATGAGGGCTTCCAAGGATATACCGGATACGATCGAAACGATGTTTGGGACGCCAAGGATCTTGATGCTGGCTTTTGCACGGGCTATCGGGCTTGTTGCGAAGGTTGGAGCAGCGGCTGGTGGGGCCGAGGGCGTTGAGGGAGAAGGGGAGATGGGGGAGATGGGGGAGATGGGGGAAATGGAGAGGGAACAGTTGGATTTTGAGGTACTAGCCTTCCGGAGCGAGTTGGAGCACGTCTGGCCCGGTAGACTGGAAGACAGGCGGGATACGCGGAGGGTGTACTATGGTGGGGTAAGTTTCATCCTCATTGATAGGTGTATTGGACAGCTCACAAGTTGACAGCGAATATGGCGACTCGCTATTTTGATACTTGTCATGAGCAAGACCCAGCGCGTGCCCCTCTTCTCGCCGGACCTGATTGCACAAGTCAGTGCAGTGTACGAGCTCTTGTCTGAGGCTGTTGCAGAAATCGGGTCAGTCTCCTCCCTTCCTTGCTTCCCGTTCTTTCGAGAGGTCACTGTTCTGACAGGCTTGTAGACATCTGACAGGCTGGCTCTGGCCGCTCCTCATCACCGCTTGTGCTTGTACTGACCCGGTCCAGAGACAGGGGTTTGTGGGGTTTTTGAGGTATGCGAAAGGTCCTATTGGGGATCGAGATAATTCGGAGGTTGCTCATCGCGTATGTCCGTCCCTGCCCCCTCCCTCCTCACTCCTAAACCCCGAGTGGAACAAGCGATTGATGAAGAGACTGACGTTGGGGTAGATGTTGACGTACGTCTGGTTATTTCATGATATGGGGCAAGAGGATTTTCATATTAGGGAAGCTATCCAGCATGATCCGACGCTGGATGTGTTGTTGTTCTGACACTTGGAAAGAATGTCGGAGATAGGTGGATAGATAGATTGTAGATAGATAGATTGTATAACTGTACAGTGCCATGCGAGCGATGGACTGACTGGGGACTGTTGGTCTTTCTCGCTGACTTGTCGATTGGGAGGCTGAGATCGTCGGGACAGACGGGATGTCTGCCGGCAAGTGCCCTATAGAGTACCACTGATACGGTCGAGCAGTGCGTACTACCTATGTAGTGTTGATGTTGCTCTTGGTATGTCGGGACCATTGGCAAACCCTCCCTGACTGTGCTGAGGCCGGAGACTTTTCTACTTTTCCAACAATCTCAAGCACCAGGCATAAAGCCCGAACCCTTGATCGCGTCGTTGGGGCCTTGCATATAAATGAGCAACATGCACTGATGCATGTATGTGATGGTCGTCTTGGCCTGTCGAGCCGAGAGAAATGATGGCGATTATCGATAGACGGCTGCCAGAGATCGCAGACCGGTAGTGAAGAAGAAACTAGCGAGGGATGCCGTGAAGCCGTGAAGGAACGTCGATAAGATGCTTGGTCCCGTCACCGACAGCCGATTATCTCTTCATCGACGGCTGATTGTTTGTATGTTCCTCCCGTCTACTAATCGCTGGTTGGGTTGGTTACAAGTCCCCCCTGGTACGTATGTTGATGAATATCTGAGACAGCAAGCTCCCGCAACCAGGGCGCCGCCCGCCGCCGTTGAACGAGGGGAACCCAACAACGAAGATGATTGATGCTTCTGGCTACACCTCTGCTCTGCAATCGCATCCAGTCTGCCCCCCTGCCCCCCTGGACAGCGCTGCAGCGACCATGCAGAGTGCAAAGCACGGCGATGGCCCGACTCGGACGTAGCTGCACCCTGTAAGGGCTGTGACTACCGACATCCGACCCTTTAGGTGATGGTGACGATCTCCTCGTCCCGCATCTTTCTCGAAGGACAGTGTGGTATATAAAGAGCACCCCATGCCATCCCAACTCTCCCCCTCGCCCGCTGACAACCACCCACCAGCCATGACTCCGAGTCTCTCGCATGTCCGAATAAGGTTCGCCCCCTCGGCGTTTAGGGCAGACGCCGCTGTCAAGAGCCAAACATCGCCCCCCAGCCGCTTTTTCTCTTCCTCCCCCCTCGCCATCCACTCCCCTCGCACGACATATGAACACCAAGTACCAGCCAGGCGTCCCACATGGTGGCCCCTCGCCGTACGCACGGACGACCCTCATCAAGCGGCCCCGTGAAGCGTGCGTCATACTCTTTCAGTTTTTACAGCCTAATGTCCGCCTGGTGTCGCGATGATAAGCTCACGAGTATCCTTCAGCTGCGTCAACTGCCGGGCTCTCAAAGTGAGGACAACTCTCCATACCGTTGGAATGAAGCTGATACCTCTAAAAGACGCGATGCCTGCCGTGTCCTGATAAACCGCTGACCTCGAAAGACCCGTGTGCGCGATGTACAAAGTACAACCTGGATTGTGACTATGTCCGCAGACCGCGCGGAAAGTGAGTACTTGAAGTACAGAGGGACCTATGCTGAGCCTTTACAGACCAAAGGACGAACAAGATACGCCAGAACACGGTGAAAAGTCGGAAAGTCGGGCTTCATACTCGCATTCGCATTCCCAAGGCTCGCCCAGCAGAGACCATGCAGAGTACCAGACTGGGCCTACATCCACAGTGCCCATGGGTGTGCCCGAAGACAGACGACACGAGCATATGGCGTATCAATCGAATGAGGCGTTGCCGCCCGCGGGCATGATGTCTTCGGAACGCGCAAGCTATGAGCGATCCGGTAAGTCGATATTAGCCCTCTCTCGACATTGCTGACCCGTACAGCATCATGGGGAGTCGGGAATCAAAGTCATCCATCCGGCTATTCAGACAGCTTCTCCCGTAATGTACAGCAGCCACCATCCCACTCCTATCCACAACCCGAACCGTCCTTCCCACCATACCAACCTCCCCCATATCCCCCAGAGTCTTCTGTCCAATCCCAACACTCTTATCTCCAACATGAAGCGCTGCCCACACAGCTACCACCTATGCTGCCGCCTGCTTCCACCAGTGGGAGACGGTCTATGGTGACGATGGATCTGCCGGATATGATGAGCAACACGCACTATCGCTCTGGCGCATACCCCCCTCCCCCTCCCCCACCTGTCCAACTACCCCACATCGACTCCAATATCTCCCAAAGACGACCCGCGACAGGTACTGGCGTTACCCGCGAAAGCCAATCCTCCTCCACGCCTTCGTGGACGTCGTCCGACAGACGCCGCCGCGCAGGCCGGATGAGCACGAATATACTGGATTATAGTGAACCGAGGCTGGACAGTGATGAGGGGTCGAGGTCGCCGTCGCCGAGGTCGGTGGATAATCCACGGTCGACGGGGGCGGCGGGGCCGTTGTTGCCTTCGCTTCATCCGTCGGATTCGGCGAGGTTCACGGCTGGTTCAAAATCGTCCAAGGCGGGGTCGTCGCAGTCTTCCCTGTCGCCTTTGGAGCTCGGCATGGTCAGTGAGTCTGAAGCGCAGAGTTTGTATACCCAGTGAGTGTCTTGCTTTGGTTGGTGGGGGGGCGAGTGTTTACGTTTCTGCAGGTTTGCGCAAAATCTCAGTCCGGTGCTAGCTGGTATCGACACCGTCTATGTAACCTACCACCGCGCCAAATCATCCGACACCCTGTTCACCGCCATCCTCTACGCCTCTGCCCGATTCTACCACCCCGAAATCTGCCGCCCGCTCTACAATCACGCCAACGTACTGCTCAACCGCATGATCATGGCCGGCGCCGTCGACAAGCCGTCCATCCAGGCACTCATGATTCTGGCGTATTGGGGGCTGCCGAATGATAAATCGGGGTATATGAAGAGCGGGGTGGCGGTGAGGGCAGCGGCGCAGCTGAAGCTGTGGAAGAAGGAGGAGAGGCCTTTGCCGGAGAATGAGGAGGAGGCGAGGGAGGTGCTGGATGGGGAAAGGACTTGGATTGCGCTATTGAGTGAGTCGTGGTTGTTTATGTTGGGGGAGGGAGTAAGCTGATGAGGGTGCAGTCATGGATGCTGGATTTGCGAGGGTATTTGGGCAGCCAGTGATGCTGCCGCCTCCTGGGTTCGGCTTTGACGAGGCGTTCGAGTGGGCCGCTGAACACGAGTATCTGAATACCCCTGGCGACTTTTACCTGGCTTGGAGTGTAGCGTACGTCCCGCGAAAGTCACTGGTGCAAGGCTTCTAACAATATGCTGTAGGAACACACACACGTCAAGCCAGTTGCCCGCCACCATCCCCCACACCGACGAAGTCCCTAGCGGTACGCTCGGCAACTCCCTCGCGCTCGCCGAAACCACCCTCGTCAACGACCTCAGCCGACTGGCCCACCGTCTCTCGCCAATGTACCGCCAAATGGCAGACATTGTGACTACCATCGTGTGCTTGCATATGCGGGCGATGGCTATCAAATTTGAGGGCCCGACAGAGGCGGTCAAGGGCAGGATTGTGGAGATGACTGAAAAGCTTGCGAAAGTGTTGACCCAGTTCTCCGACGAGGGGCTGGTTTTCTGGTCGGATATGATCAGTATCGGGGTAACCATGCCGGGGGCTCTATTCTACCAGGTGCGTTCACATCCTTCACCCTGTCCCCTCAAACTGACAGGATACGTAGGCGCGTTTAGCGTTTGCCCCGGCGGATTGGGACCGTATCCTGCCAGCCCTCAAGAGCATCATGCAGATGTGCAGCAACATGCTCGGCGCGCACAACGACCATCCGCTGTACTTTACCTACCGATTCTATCGCCGTCTGTTACCGGTCTTGGAGCGTCTGAGAAATGGGCTGGAGGTGAAGTTGCAGAATATGCCGGCGGTAGAGATGGAACATCCTTATCCTGCTGTGAGTCCTTTTTCTATCTCTCTAAGGGCGATGCTGATGAGGAAGCAGGTATTTGGGATGCCAGAGTCGTATCAGGACGTGGGCTTGTTTACGGATGCGATGATGGGGAATAATGCTGTGGCAGGGACGGGTGATCCTCTTTGGGACTTTATCCTCGGGCCCGACTCGGGCATGAGCCAACTCTTCCCGCAGATGGGTTGATGAATCTATTCAATGAAGGGGTTGGGGGTATCG
This sequence comes from Cryptococcus floricola, assembly GCA_006352305.1. Taxonomy (NCBI): domain Eukaryota; kingdom Fungi; phylum Basidiomycota; class Tremellomycetes; order Tremellales; family Cryptococcaceae; genus Cryptococcus; species Cryptococcus floricola. The sequence goes on along the minus strand of CM016934.1, from coordinate 1,439,063 downwards.
GGCTAGTACACAAACCTAATAATCTTAATCATAATTTATCTCCATATACACGTACTTTAATCTTCTGTACAAGGGCACGACCCGCTCGGCAACGAGCGGGCAAGCGGCGGATGTAAATTTTGAGGTTCTCCAGATAAGTGATTAGTGCAAAGGTTTAAGGAAGACGATTTGATTTAGAGACTGGAGAGCGCAGAAAGCGTGTGTAGCAATTGAGGCAAACCAAACGATGCATAGGCAGGCAATATGTACAGTTAAGCAAAGCAGAGAGAAGAGACGGAGTAAACTAAAGCTACTTCCTCGATTTCTTAGTCGAGGAAGACGACTCGGCGGGGGGCTCTCCCAGGAAGGCAACAGCGGGGCGGCGGCGGACGGGGCTCACCATGTGGGGCGAGGAAGAGGAAGCCGAGGAGGAGGAGAAGGAGCCGACGTGGTGCATCGACTGGAGAGTGATGGCGTAGACGCCATCGACCCTCTTCTCGACGGGGCCGGTGTCTTCGGTTTCGAGGCATGATCGAGGATGAAAAGGCAGTGTGCGTGGGGGAGATCTCTCTTTCGGAACTCGATGGTGTACATGTGAGCGATCACTTGAAGAAGGATCAGTGAATGCAGAGAGAGGAAGAAGGATGAACGAACTTTGCCGAAGGCCCGCTTGCTAGTCATGAGGCCCGGTGGAGGACGTATGGGAAAGGTAGACCTGTTTGCCTACGGCGTCCGCTTCGAGTTCGTCCTGTATAGCATCTGCGCGGCCGCGTTTGAGATCAGTGCGGGGAGGTTTCTGATTCAGCTCTTGGAAACGGAGTTTGGCTGATTCCGTCTGGGCCCAGACGTCGTCGAGATACTCTTGGAAGATTAATCCGGCGTCATGGAGAATGTTGAAGACGTGTGCGCGTTTGAAAAGGGAGTACGCGTAGAACTGAGCTTGGGTGACATGATGAGAGCCATTTCTCCCGGAGGGGACATCGGTGGTGGGCACGACGTCTGTGATATGCATCAGGACATAGAGTAGACGAGCAACGTACGTGTATGGAAGGGAGTGAGGAGGGTATCAGTGGAAGCAGTGTTGGTGCCAGAAGCAGCCGTCTCGTCATGCGCCATCTCCGAAACCCGATGAGGAATAGTGTAAGGGATCGTACCGTCCTGGTGGGCACGGAGTGCGAGAGGGGTCGTAGGGAGAGGTTGCGAAAGGAAAGTGGGGGGAAGAGAAGAAGGAGAGGTCGACGCGGCGGAGGAGAGCGCGAGAGTGGACCCTGAAACCTTATACGCGATTTTGAAACTTCGGCGGGCTCGGAAGGGGCAAGAGCGCTATGCATGCATGGGCGAAAAAGGTATGGGAGGCAAGACCCGAATTTTCTTCATCCAGGTTAGAGAGCCGAAGCGAGAGCGCGAGCTGGAGCGCGAGGGAGGCAAGAACGGGATCAACGCTCGCGCTAATCTATTATATGTTTTTAATAATCTTCGTACATGACATGATGTACTACAGCTGATTCATTAACTAGATCGAGGTTCACAGTGCAAAGATGGACAAGTGACTAGGTTCATGTATCTCTATAATTCTACCTCTACTGAGCAGTCTTTGATCGCTTGCTTCTCAATTTGCTATGACCTACATCAGCACAGTGTACAAGCGCGAGCAAGGATTGAATTGCTCACAGAAGTAGCAGGACCATTCCGTAGGACGACACGACAAATAAACTGGTGTTGATCAGCTTACCCTTGAGCTTTTTGATCGACCAAGTGCTCACAACGTAATTCCAATGTCCCTCCACGCATCCAGCTTTTTTGATAAATGCAAGCCCTCCAGGAAGTCACTTCCTTTGGAGATCAGACAATACTCGCACTTTGAGGTTGACTCTGGGTTGCTCAAGTACCCGGGGGCATGCGAGAGAAAGTCGGCCATGTACTGCGTGCAGGTCATGCCAGAGGGAGGGTCGAAGACAGCGTACTCGTCAGTGGAGCAGTGGACTTTGAGGTCCCAAAGGGTGAGAGAGACGAGGCCGCCCATCAAGTACTGGAAAGGGTCGAGATAGTACACTAAAATCAACAGTCAGTGAGCTGATAGATTCCTGTGGGTGGATTCTCACTCCAATATCGCCAGAAAGCTGTGATCTGATCATAAGGTATCAATACGCCACAGAACATCACCATGACTATACGATTCGTCAGTGTCCACCGCTGTCTTATTCATGGCTGCTCACCTCCGATGGCAAGAGGGTTGACTAGAGCAGCGAACGTCTCGTGAGGGGCGTACGCAGCTATAGACTGGCCGATACCGGTGTACAAGAATTCGTAGAACGTCATTTGAAGATAGACGGGTCCAGCGATGGCGGGGCTAAAACTGAACCCAACAACAGGATACCTTTATCGTGTTCTGCTTAGCATTATGGGGTGGTTTTGAATCAACGTACCAGCAGGCAAAGTACAGCAACGCGCAAACCAGAAGGTATGGGATCTCTGCTGCTATCTCAGCAAAGCAGAATGCTTGCCATGAGTATATCTTGGCCTTTTTCTCGCGTGCTTCAAAGATGTCTCGGTTGCGTAGGAATTTGGGTTGAGTCTGGGCAATGACACCAGCTGAGGGCCTTCAGCATAGTAAACATCGGTTTCCATACAAGTTCACTTACGTGCGACAAAGACGAAGAGGAAGATGGTAAAGATGCGATTTTTGATGTCCGCGTAGCTATTCACGTTATCAGAACGGGTGAACTTGTTTCCAGTCGCGGTACTCACTCGTCACCAAGCTTCCAGAAACTGAATCCGTTGATAAGGGCGGCAGAAATATGTAGAGTAACCTTTACAGTATCAGTTCAGTGGTCGCAAACACGCGGGAAACTCACTTTGTTCATGACATATTCCGTGTTCCTCCAAAGCTGGACAGAAGCCCTCTTCGTCACCAACCGTAATTGGGCACCCTTGGTCGAAGCATACTCCAACTCATCACCTTCTACCGCACTCGCTGATTTGCTCCCCGTGTCAATCAGATCATCCAGCTCTTCTGCGCGTGCTCTGCATTCTTCAGAATCAAGCCACGTCCGATGCCAGTCATGGCCTTTTGATATATCTCCGGACACTATTTCAATCATTCTCTCTGCCGGGTTGACGTTTCCGGGGATGCTGATGCCGCGTTTCTCAAAGTAGTCCGAAAGTTGATCGACCGCGCCGACTACAACTTGTCAGGCCCATCAATGCACAAGATGTACCACTCACAGTACACAGTCTGCCCGCCACCCCTCAGAAGCAAAAGCTGATCAAACCTGGCGAATAACGAGGCGGAAGGCTGATGTATTGTACACAAAACTGCTTGCCCTGCCGCCGCTAGTTTTCGTAGGAATGATACAATGAGATACGAGCTTTGGCCATCGAGAGCAGATGTTGGTTCGTCAAGGAAAAGGAGAGTACTATGGTTTATCAGCATCTTGTTGCTGCAGTAGTGAACCAGAGAAAACCCCACGGTTTGCTGACGAGCTCCACGCCGATGGTCAACCTCTTTCTCTGCTCGATACCCAGCCCAGCACCAGGTGTTCCGATCAAAGCATCTTCAATATCTTGCAGCTCGAGAAGGTCAACGATAGTATCCACATATGCGAGTTTCTCCTACAATGCTATCAGTACGAGGCGATATCGCAAAAAAGCTCATACCTTGTTCGATAGGTGCCGCGGCTGCCGGAGAAGCGCTGAAAACTCCAAAGCCTCTCTGACGGTAGCCTGAGGTAAGTGGACGTCCATCTGCTCGCAGTAACCTGTAGCACGCTGGAAAGAAACCGGCAACTGCTTTCCGTTCATCAATACTTCCCCTTGGATCTCGCCTTCCGTCTTTCTGGCAGCCAGTACATCCATGAGGGTTGTCTTTCCAGCGCCAGATGAGCCCATGAGAGCAGTGAGGGTACCGGCTTTGCAGTAGCCAAAGACGTTGTCGAGAAGTTTGCGTGGTTCGCCATTGACATTTACGGTGTAGGACAGGTTCTTCCAAGTAAGAACGCTACTTGTCTTTAGCAGCAGTCCGAGGCAGCTTGATCATTGACTCACGACTGAGCCGCGTGGACATCAGCAGGAGCTAAAGACTTCGTGCCCACGCCATTCAAATCATTCAGCTTGATATCTTCCCCCGGTCCATCCTCCTCATGCTTCGAGGCTTCACCTGTTCTCTGAGCTTGTCGTATATATTTGCCGCCCCCTCCAGGTTTGTACAACAGTACCGACTTGGTGGATCCCGCAGCTGGAACCTTTTCGATGGCGTATGCGCACAGAACCAGAAAGAAGACCCAGAAACCGACGAGAATCCCAAAGTTTCGCCATACATGACTCTTGTGGAATCTGAGAGCAGAGTCGAGCCAAGCGGTCCCAGGGAGGACGATATTGTTTGGCTTTGCGCCTGTGATAGCGCAGCCCTGGCTGTGGCTGGCATAATCGCCTCCGTAAGGCGCTAGATTCGGAGCTGTACACTCCAGGTTGAGGCCGTCGATCTCGTTGGCCATGAGAGCTTCTAGGGAGTAATGAAAAGGGTCGATCCAACGGAGCCAAGAGAACCATGGGTGCATTTGCGGGATGTAGATCAGATAGCCGGCATACTGCCACGTTGTCAGCATCAGACAACACGCGCTAGTCCCAAAATTGATCTCACCGTGGACAGCAAAAGGAAAACGAAACCAGAGAGTTTCGAAGCGCCGTTGAAAGTGCTGAAAGAGCAGCCAATGAATCGAAACAAAGCCGTCGTACAGAGGGTCGTGCAGTACACAAACAAGAGATAAGTGAAGTAGTAGCCCGCCCCGAGCTTGAGCCCCGTCATGAAGTAGATGATGAGGGTGAACATCAACAGCATGACAAAGTAGACTGGCAGGTCGTTCAGAGTTTGGGCGATTAGGAGAGCAGAAGGCCGATACATCGAGAAGCCTTTGTGTTTGGAGAGCACTGCACGGCCCGAGAAGACAGCTGTGGTTTCGCTAAAGCTGATGCTGGATGGGACTGTGCGGCGGATGAGTTGATGATGGTGGCATGATGCTACTCGGAGCGTGCTCACAGAATAGAGACAGAAACAGAGTACCGCCACGAAGAAACAGGCCTCCGGTTGACACTGGTATCTTGTAGAACATCTGATCATCTTGTAAGCTACTGCCGGATCTTGGGACTGAACGTACTGAGCCAGCAAGGAGAGATTGGAGCAGAAGAGTAGCAGGCCTCATCCAAAATGTCCACTTATCACCCCATCGCTGTTGTCGATTCCGTGTCATTGCCGCTCGCACCTACGCAGACCATTAGCCAGAGACTGGTCGGGCCTGAGCATGCTCACCTGATCAAGAAAATTGACCTCCTCCGGCCTGGTCTTGGGTGCCCAGCTACTCTTCTCTAGCTGTATCATAGCCTTTGCATTTTGAGTATCATCGGCGACCTTGGGATCCACCAGGTGAGCCTCCAACTCTTGGCGCATGCGATGGGCAATGTCGGACTGATTATAGGCGGTCGCAAACTCGGCAGGGGTAGTGAGCACACGACCTTGAAAGTCGGGTCTGACTTGACGTTCATTCGTCTGAAGACGCCTTAGTACATGCACTAGACTGGAAAAAAGGAAACGACACTCACAGCGGTGACGGCTGTCAAAAAGTCGGCAGTGTTACCCCCGTCGGGATGCACGAATCCAAGGTTCTCAAAATACGCTCTTGCCTCTCCACCCGGCCCATAATAGATCACCCTCCCCTCTGCAATGACAGTAACCTTGTCAAAGAGGTCGTAGATGCCGTTGCCAGCTTGGTAGAGACTGAGGACGGTTGTATTGCGGTCAATGTCGGTGAGGGTACGAAGGTTTCTGGCGAAACGGAGAGCAGTGTCGGCATCGAGTCCGCGGGTGGCATTGTCCCATAGCTGGATAGAAGCTTTGGTGGTGAGGACTTCGGCTATCGATACGCGTCTTCGCTCGCCGCCTACAGAACGTTAGTAAAGAGTAAACAAAGACGGAGATCATTGTCGCACCTGAAACACCTCGGACGTACTGATCTCCGACTTTGGTGTCGTGCGTATGCAGCAACCCAAACATTCTCAACAGCTCCCACTTTCTCTTTTCTTGAAAGGCCGCTCTCGACATACTCTCTCCGCCATCTTTGTATGGTATCCGAGATCGACGGGACGGTGTGGTCATCCGTAAAGCAAAGTCGAGAGTCTTGCCCACCTGTAGGTTGGGATCGTGTAGATCGTCTTCCGAGCTAAAGATGACTTCTCTGGCGTATGGCTTGAAGTCTGGGCCAGCTTCAATATCGCCATACTTGACCGACCCGTCGACCCCGGCAAAGACGTCTCTATGCCCCGCCAGAGCTTTGAGAAAGGTTGAACAACCGCTCCCCGGCCTTCCAACGACAAGCATCATCTCTCCTGCTTTCACCACACCAGAAAAGTCTTTCAACAGGTACCGCTCCCCCTTCCTGAGACCGGGATCACTTTTGCCCTCCGGCTTGACCAATCCAGGTCGCCAGGACATGGCGTCTTCTTCGCTCGTTTCGGCATTGGGGAGATCACTTCGCACAGTCGCAAGCTGCGAAGCCTTTCTGCGATACGTGCGGAGAAGCCAGGGGGCTAGGATGGTAGACATGGTGGTACCGTACTCGATGTTGTCGAGGCCGCCGACGCCGCGTACGGATAGGTGGTGATAGGCGAGTGAGAGGGATTTGTAAGGGAGAAGTCCCCGGGATTCGATCAACGAGTGATCAGCCTGCACTCAGTTGTCAGCTCCGTCCGGTGCTCTACCACTGCTGACTTGCGAAGAGCTGCTCCGCCAACGTCCACTCTTGATTGCTGCGCGCGTCGGCAGCGGTGTTGTTGATGAGGGGCTTCTCGGTGTTTGTCGTGCCCGGCGAGCCCTGGCTGACCAGGTCATCGTTGCGGGGAGGGGGTGTGCGAGGGGCGAGCAGCTGGCCATCCGAGGGATCGTCCCCCATTGCGGCGAGATATTTGAGAAAGATGGTGAAGAGAAAGGACCCTGAAGAACGAAATCCAGTGTTGTTGTGATCTCACCCAACTAGTTGTTTGGCACCTCCGGCACTCGCCGATCTTTTCGCGTTCTTTCAACTTTCGCTTGTCGATGCTTCCGCTTGCCATTGCAGTCACAAGAGAGTGAAGAGCTATCGAGCTGACGGTGTGAACGCTATGATGCATGGTATCTTTAAGATCAGTCACCTGATATTTGGTATCGCCATCGACAAGTTGTTTATAAACCTTTTCTTCTGTACCACACACGACTATGCACAATCGTCCTTGAGCGACTCTTCATATCGAGTCAACTCCTTGCGGAAAAAGGTATGAGATAGACAAATAGATCAAAACGTCACCGTTTCATCGTCCTGTATCGGGTCAGCCTCACCGATCAGATTTTCACACGGGAGACGTACCGTAAATTCCATGCTCTCTTCCCCAACATCTCCATGGTCCCCGGCGGCCACAGCCGCAGCACCAGCAGGAGTCTTGGAGAGCAACGCCTTGAGTCTCACAATCTCACTAAACATCCAGTGTCAGCAATCTGCCTTGACAGATAGATCCATGATAACGCACTTCTCCAACTGTGTGACCTTGGCATTGTGAGCCTCGTGGAGTCGAGTGATGGAAGGTGAGCTGGGAAGCTCAGCGTGGGGCGACGTAGGGGGCGTTGCGACCTTTTCCTGTGTTGTGGTAAGCAAAACCCCGTGATTTTTATGGATCAACATACGGAGAGCTTGGCAAGGGCAGTGTTCTTCTCGACCCGCTCGTCCTCCAGATCCGATCTCAGCTTGACAGTCTCCGCCTTGACCTTCTCCACCTCTTCCGCCAGAGCCTTCTTCTCCGCGGCAAACTGCGCTTCACGCTTTTCAGCAGACTCCCTGGCCTCTTCTTGGTGCTGCTCTTGGATGGCTTCCAGGGTCTGGTGGAAAGATGACTTGTTCATCTCGGCCATCTGTAGTAACATCAGCAACATTCACCTGAACTTGTGCGATGGACTCACTTCTCGTGCGCCCTCAAGCTCATCGGTCACATGCTGCAGCTCGCCCTTGACTCTCTTCAGCTCCACCTCCAGCTCCCCACTCGCCTCTTTCCCCTTCCCCTCGCCCTCAGCCCTAACAGTTTCTACCTCACTCTTGAGCCTCTTCACCTCCTCCTCCAGCTTTTCCTTTTCTTCCTTGACGTCCTCCAACCGTTTCTGGTCCTGCTCCACCTGTTGGGTGGCAGCTTGCAGCGACAGTTCCAGGGTTGTGAGCTCTGATTGGTGTTGGACGCTGATCTCGGAGAGGGAGGTGGAGTGGGCGTTTTGGAGGGACGAGATTTCGGCGGTGTGGGCTTCTTGCAGTTGGCCTTGAGAGGTGGCGATCTCGGTGCGGAAGAAGGAGAGTTCTTGTTGGTGGTCCTTGTCGGCGGCAGCCTGTCGACTGGGTTAGTATCCAGTCGGCATGAGGTGGTATGACATACCTTGGCGTCTTCGAAAGCAGAGTTGTACTTTTGCTCAAACTCGGCTTTAGACTTTTCAATCTCCGCCTCAAGACCCGAGATGATCTACAAACAGTCAGCCTCATCCCCAGCCATCGCGGTCAACGCACCTCATTCAAGTTCTTCTCCTTCTCTTCAGCCTCCTTCCTCAACCCCTGCAGCACCTCAACCTCCTCCTCAACCTCCTCCAACTTCACCCTCAGCGCCTCAACCTCTTCTTGCCCAGCCTTCCTTGCCTGTTCGAGCTCTGCCACCTTCTTCTCCAGTTCTGCCGTCTTCTCACTAGCACCTGCATGGGAAGCAGCATCAACGAGCAGAGCTTGGTGCTTTTCTGTAGCCTCCGAGAGCTGGCGTTGAAGGTCGGCGATATCCTCGGGGTGACGGGAGGAGGATTGCAAGAGGTCGGCGTAGGTGGTGGAGAGTTGTTCGTGAGCGATCTTGATATCCTGCGGGACTGTCAGATTGGCAGTTCTGGAAAAGGAAGAGACTCACATCGAGCTCTTCTTTGCTGGCAGCGTGGTCGGAAGTGGCTCGGGCAAGAGCCTCGGTGTGGGTAGCACCGTCGCCCTTGAGCGCTTCAATCTCGGTCTCAAGAGCCTAAGAATGGTATAAGCGCCGTCCATCGTATCTCATCGTTACTCACAGCCTTGGTCTCCTGCGCCGTCACCTCCTCAGCCTTCAGAGCCTCCTTCTCCTTTTCAAGCTCATTCTCAAGCTGCTTAATCTTCTCCTCCAGCTCTTGCACCTTCCCCCCAAGCCCGGAGGCATCCGCCAAACGCCTCTCGGCATGCGCTTCGCCCTCTTTAAGCTTTTCATCCAGCGCCTTCTTCTCCGCTTCGACATTCTCAAGTTGCGCTTCGAGCTCGGCTTTGGAAGATTCTAGGGATGCGAGGGAAGATTCGAATGTCTGGGAAGATGAGTGGAGGGACTCGAGTTCGGATTGGGTTGATTCGAGGGTAGTCTGGAGGGTTGAGAGGGCGGAGGAGGAAGATGAAAGCTCGGCTTGTGCGGATTTGAGTTGAGTTTGGACAGAGTGATACTCGGTACCAAGTCTGGTAATTTGTCAGCGCACACTCTAATGGCCGGGAAGAGACAGCCGGGAAGAGACATACTTTTGGAGCTTGGACATCATCTCGGACATGATAGCCATCTTTTCCTCTTCAGCAGCCTTGAGCTGTGTCTCGTGCAACGCCTTCAGCTCTTCAAGCTACCAAAAGTCAGTGCTACGTCCTTCCAGAGAGGCGGTTTGACGTACCTGTCCGTCGCCGGCACCAGCCTTTTCAGTGGCAGCCTCAATCTCGGCTTTGAGCTCTTCAATCGCCTTCACGTGCCTTAGTCCCATGTCAGCTGATTCAGCCAAGGAAGCTAGATAAACTCACTTTTCCTCCAGCTCCACCTTCTCCTGCTCCAACCCAGCAACCTTCTCCTCATACTTGACCTTCTCCTCCTCAATCTGCTTCTCCAACTCCCCCACCTTCCCCTTAAGTTCGGTCAACTCCTTCGCACCTCCAGCCACAACACTCGGCCCCGACCCAGCTCGTACCTTGGGAGGGACGCCAGAGATGGGAGCTCGGGCGGTGGTGGAAGGCGCCATACTAGCTCGGCTGGCTGCAGGGCGGGTAGCAGCGGGACGGGTAGCAGCGGTGGTTGTAGTGCCCGTGCGCTGGGCAGTGAGGGGCTGTCGAGTGGTGGTGGTAGTAGAAGGTCGCGTTACCCGGGAAGCTGTGGTGGTAGTCGGCTTCGCCTCGGGCTTACTGGCAAGGGTAGATGTACTGGTAGCAGCAGGTCGAGTGGCTGTAGGGCGAGTCGCCGTGGTTGTAGTTGTACGGGCAGACGCAGCAGTGGGGACTGATGGCTTGCTGGGAGCAGGTCTAGCACGGGAAGCGGTACCGGCAGTCAAAGATGCAGTCGGTCGGGCAGTACTCGAGCTTGCAGTCCTGTCGGAAGCAGATGTAGTCGGCCTGGGCTTGACTTCAGGCTTGGCTGCAGTGGACGAGGTGCCGGTGGGTCTGGTCACTGAAGGTCTGGTAGTGGTGCTTGCCGTGGGGCGAGTCGTGACAGATGCTCGAGAAGCGTGGGTGGGTCGAGCAGCAGCCGTCTTGGTAGCTGAAGTTGCTGGCTTGGAGGCGGTAGGGCCAGTCTTCACCGGCGCCAAAGAAGGCCTGGAAAGACGAGCTGATGCTGCGGCACCGGTAGCAGCCTTGGACTGAGGGGGGCTCGGTTTGGGAGCGCCTGCTGTGTTTTAGCCATATCAGGACGGATAACGTGAGAAACATCGTGTCCACTCACCACCAAACACGCCGCTCTTGAGCACCTTCATCACGCCTGATGCCTCCTTCTTTGGTTCGTCCTTGGTCTCGGGCTCCTGGGCGGTCTCCACGGGCGCAGCATCTTCCTCAGGTTTCCCGTTCTCAGCGCCATGGCCAGCCTCCTCATGCTCTACAGCCTCTCCATTGTCTGCCTCCTTGCCGTCATCCCCGTTCACGAGCCCCTCAGCACCGCCCGCTCGGTCCGCCTGGGCTTCCGCCACGTGTTCGTCCTCTGTGTCCGAGTGGACGTCGCCGAGGGTCTGGAGGGTGATGTCCTCTGTGACCGAAGTGTCCGCCATTGTCGTTGTATTGGTTTAAATAAAATATAGGCCTTGACAAAAAGATGGACAGACGAAAGAACGCCGGCGCGTGCCGCAAACAACAAGCGACGCGCTTGGTCCCTCAAAATCACGTGACCCGTGAGCGTGGCTTTCCTTCAATATAGGTGCAGAGGTGTGGGATTGATGGGATTGATGTACTGCAATGCATATGCGCAGTGTACCCGCACTACCATGCTCTCGAACGAGATTCCTCCTGAGCTAAACGAATCTCCTTTAGTGACCTTATAAAACAAACAGATCGTTGGATCAGATCGTCGCCGGTATCTTTTCGCACACTCGCACAAAGAGCATATATGTAGTCAGTCTCCAGCTCGCCCCAGATACTAGGTGCCAAACTCTCTAGTCTGATCACTTGACCCTCATTGATTCGAGACAGATAATCACCCCAAAGATCGGGTTCAGGCTTCCGTCACCGACCTCGACGTTGTACGTCTGTATAACGGTCGCGGCGACATTAGTCATGTCCCCTTTGTACCCCAGCAGGAAGATATCCAGAGCTCTAACCTCCGGGTGCCCCTTGAGATTCGAAGGGATGTTGAAAGCCAGCAAGGTCGCCTCAATACTCTTCAGCACTAGCACCGACTCCCACTTGATCGCCAGCTGTACTCGTATGGCAGCATAACAAGTCTTCACAATTGCCCCTTTATGCTTGGCTCCCAGAGTGGTCTTGCCATCCTTTCCGATGATAAGGGAAAGGTAGAATGCAATGGGTGAACAGGTTTCGAAGAATGGGTCGGATAGCTCGACTTTCTGGGACTCGCCAGTAGGATGGGATAGCATATCTTTCGACACGGGACTGCAGCATGATGGTGAAGAAAAGGGAGTTCGATATCACTTCCCTCCTGGCCATAAGCAGATATCTGTGTACTGTACATGAGAATGGACATCATGTTACAGCTGTATATAATGGCTAACTTAAATGGGCATTGAAATGCTGTAATACATATGCTGAGTGAACTTGTTCTACCATGTTCTCGAGCGAGACTTCGCGTGAGCTGAACGAAACTCCTGCAGTGTTTCTATGAATAAAGCAGATCGTTGAATCGGATCACCACCGCCAGTCTTACTGAGAGCATATACGTAGTCGATCCCTAGCTCAGCCCAAATGTCAGATTTCAAAGTATTAACTCGAAATATTGAGCCATCATGGGTTCGATCTAGATGATCACCCCAAAGATTGGGTTCAGGCTTTCCGTCACCGACCGCGACGTTGTACGTCTGTATAACGGTCGCGGTGACATTAGTCATGTCCCCTTTGTACCCCAGCAGGAAGATATCCAGAGCTCTAACCTCCGGGTGCCCCTTGAGATTCGAAGGGATGTTGAAAGCCAGCAAGGTCGCCTCAATACTCTTCAGCACTAGCACCGACTCCCACTTGATCGCCAGCTGTATGGCAGCATAACAAGTCTTGACAATTGCCCCTTTGAACCTGGCTTCCAGAGTGGTCTTGCCATCCTCTCCGATGATAAGGGAAAGGTAGAATGCAATGGGTGAAAAGGTTTCGAAGAATGGGTCGGATAGCTCGACTTTCTGGGACTCGCCAGTAGGAAGGGATAGCATATCTTTCAACACGGGACTGCAGCAAGATGGTGAGATCAGATAGGAAGGAGAGCTTTATGTCACTCACCTGTTGGCCATGAGTAGATATCTGGGTACATGGAAATGGACCTCATCGCTGCTGACAAGCTCCACAGTGGTCGCAATGAGATTAGTGTCGCCGCTGGGATTGGTGACTTCATGTTTCCAGCCGGTATGGACTTTGATTTTTGTCTTATCGTCGCCCATTGTGTTTATTTGCGGAATGGAAGGTGGGATGACTGACGGAGAGTTGTTGAAGAAGAAGATCAAAGGCGCGGAAGACGAAAGGCGGGAAGTAAAGTGGGGCGTGCGACGATCAGTAGTGCGACGAGAACCCTTCCCGAGCCGCTTTAAAATGTCAGGTCGAATTTCATGTCGTGAACGAGCTACTCGGGTCAGGTCTGCAACATTCGACACAATCTTGAGCGGCGTCAGACAGACGGTAGCCTGTGCCTCATAGACTTTGAAGGTGGAAGACTCGTGTCGAGCGATGAAGGCGGCGACGAGGAGTTGGCGGAGGCAATGAGAGAAGTGAAGGCCATGCTGGGGTTGGAGTTGAGTTGCGCCGGGGGCCGTGTCGTGGAAATCAAGAGAAGAAGGCCTCAAGCTGGATCTCGACCTCCAACAAGAAACATAGTAGAGTATATATACTGAGCGCAGTAGCAGCCTCTAACATCCTGTAAACCACTTGTATTATTTGGATACTGTCATAGCGAAGGGAGCTGGCCTTTTCGCGGAGTGCACAGATCATATACATGGCTAATGAACATTTTCAAGCGTTTGAGACGTCTGAAGGTATCACTCTTCTTTCGACAACGGAGATTGCTTTTGTGCTTCACGAATTATTTTCAGATGATTCACAAACGATTGAGAACGAGAGCTTCCATCCCCCATAGTGTCTCTCTTGCTCATGGTAAGGGCGAAGATGTAGTCCGTCCCAAGATGGGCCCACACATCGTGGTTGAGAGTGTCCAGCCCGAATCTTTCGGATGTTCCTAGGTTGTCTCCCCAATGACTCGGGTCAGGAATGCCGCCCCCGACATCAGGTTCATATGTCTGTAAGACCGTCGCAGCAACCGTTATCATGTCCCCCTTGTGTGCCAGCAAGAAGATATCCAAAGCCCGAACTTCTTTCTGATCTTTGAGGTTGGAAGGGACATTGAAAGACAATAAAGCTTCCGCAATGCCTCTCAAAACCAAGGCCGATTCCCACTTGACCGCCAGGAGTATAGCAGTATGACACGTCCTCACGATCCTCGTCTTGTACTCTTCCTCCAAAGTGATCTTGCCATCTTTTCCGATGAGGACGGAGAGGTAGAATGCAAGGGAGGCAGCAGATTCGAGGGCGTCATCGGAGAGTGCTACTTTTTGGGATTTGTCGGTCGTGGGGATGGAGAGCATATCTTTCAGGACGGGACTGTAGCAAGAAAGTGAGATCGGGCGGAAAGTGACGATGGTACAGACATACCTGCTTGCCATGAGCAGGTACCTGGGTACGTGAAAATGAACCTCGTCGCTGCTGACAAGAGTCACAGTGGTAGCAATGGGATCGGTGTCGCCGTTGGCAATGAAGACTTCGTCTTTCCAGTCGGGATGAACGTTGATCTCGGCCTTATCGTCGTCGCTCATGTTGTATTGTGCAGTGGAACGATGATGATAAGTAGCTGGGATGGAGTGAATAGAGATATGGCGGAGATGATTTAATGCGGAAGACGGGAAAAAAGGCGGACGTACGACACGCGCGCGGTAGCAGAACAGCTCACAGTTGAGTGATATTTCAGGCAACCAGCGCACTCACGTCAGCGTCCGGATGATTCACACTCAATACTGAACGGCATCGAGATGTACACTGTCGGAAATGGCTTTCTACCCGACGCTTGAACGTGCTCAGACTGCATTCTGACCAAAACAATAAGATGCCAAGAACATGGCGCTTACATAACTCGATGCGCTCGGACCACTAGTGGTGTATGTCGATCAGCTTCTAAATCCAATTGTTCTCTCTTTTGTCTTTCCACAATCTATTTCTTCTTTACAGCCACCCATCTGTGCAATATCAATAGTAGATGTCCCCTCACCTAGCTCATCGCCAACAGCTTTTTTGCGAGCAAATCATCATCCGGCGGAAAGGATGGCGGTACGTCTGTCTCGATCATCCAACCTTCTATCTCTTCGTAGCTTCTTCAAGCTTACAGACCTTCCAATTTTGGCTGACTGCTGACCAAAGTCTCAGGTTCTCACTTCAAACATTGAGCACCCGCGGCATCACTCATGTACCTCTTCCATTCTCGTCCAACTGAACCCATCTCTCAAATCTCTCGACCCAGGTTTCTCTGACTTCAACGAAAGTCATGCTTTTGGTCTGTACCCTCGAGATTCCTGCCAAACCAGCTGTGTACACGGCCTTGTACAGCCAGCTTGTCGTGTACCAGACCGTCCAGACACAGTGCGCAGAGGGCTTCGAAATCACTGAATGTCGCCGGCCGCCGAGAAGTAGTGTACTCAACCCCCCCAGGACTCCAGCATTCCTCTTTCGCTACCGGCTCTCCTTTGGGCACTGCCCTGTACAAAGGGGTGCATATACGCCGAGCACGCATCGGGGATGTACCTAAGTATAGCTCGGCTGTTGTTGGGTGGGGCCGAAAGGCTTTCACCGGGACCAAGTGCACACTCTGTCAAGCGTGATTCCCACATAACAGTTCCCCCTGCTGCCCTCGCCCATCAACGAGCAACACGTGAACAACATCAACTCCCACTCAAGAGCCACCACATTTTGACACGTTTAGCCCAAGCGGCGGTTCCCGCGTCGGGTCTCGGCTCTATTTACGGCGTTCCCTGAGTGTTCAGGGCTTGACGCGTCTGTCACGCACAGGCCACAACAACCCTCTTTCTTCTCTCTTTTCTTCATCCCTCAACTTCTATATACATACACCGCCCCCTCAACTGGCTTGAGCATCTCGTACGTACCACCCGTGAGTCACATCCCTCTCCCTTTCTCTTTCGCCGTGAAACACGTCGTGCATCGTGTGCCCCTTGTTTGCCCTTTGTCTTTTTCCTGCAAAACCTGCGGACTACTGCGCCCTAGTGACCGTGTCTTGACTGGGCATGTCGCTTTGGGCACGTCTGTCTCATTGGGTCTCGAACACGCGTCCAGATCTACTGCAAGCGGAAAAACAAATGCCCATCTGCGATCTGCTCGAGCCCATCGCAGCGCGCCACACAACAACAACCCTTTTGCTTTCCGTTTTGTTCATCCTGCAAGTGCAAAGCTAACGTGGTTCGCCAACTCTTTATCTCTTCTCTGTTCATCTCTTTCGACACTACGGCTCGACGTCTAGACACCCAACACTCTTTTACTCACCCCCACGTTCTTTTCACCCCAACGACCCCCTCGACGACCTATTGATTCGACACAAAAAAACCAATCACAATGCAGCTCACCGCCCTCATCCCCGTGCTTGCCCTCCTCGCCACCCCCGCCCTCGCGCGATCCTCTCTCCACCCCCATGCCGCTGCCCACCGACGATCCGTCGGCCAGCACGAGCGTATCGCCGGTGCCGTCGAGCAGCGACGTGACGAGCTTGCTGCGGCCAACCCTCGAGCCCTCGCCGAGAAGCCCAAGGTCCAGAAGAGGAGAAAGGTCGTTCGACGAGGTACCACTTGCCGAGTGAAGGACTCTTCTGCCTCTGCTACTGTGTCTGAGACTGCTTCCGCCACCAGCGCCGCCGCCGAGACGTATGCTGCCAGCGCTGTTTCCGACGTCGAGTCTTCCTCCGACGCCGCTGTCTCTACCGACTCTGCCGTCGAGTCTGCCACCGAGTGGGCCACCTCTGTCGAGTCCTCTGCTGCTGCCGAGACCGTCTCTTCCACCGAGGCAGCTGTCGAGACCGCTTCTACCACCGCCGCTGCCTCTTCCAGCGTCGCCGCCGTCGCCGCCTATGAAGTCTCTGTAAGTCGGGATCAATCCAAAAAGAGGTCAATGCTGACTGTATGCGCAGTCCGACTCCTCCAGCTCCGTTGCGGCCTCTTCTACTTCTTCGGCTTCTACCTCCACCTCTACCAGCGCCTACACCCCTAACAACATCAAGGCTGGTATTGCCGGTGGTGACGCTTACAGCATGATCGGTGACCACATCGGTAAGTGCTATTCCTGGAGGTTGTGATGACAGTTCTGATTTGTTGTAGGTTGGTGGTACGACTGGAACGCCGTGCCCTCTGGCCACACTGGCTCTGCTGCTATCGGCGTCAACATGCTCTGGGGCGCGTAAGTCTGGAACAATGAAAGACAGAATGAAATGTTGACATGGGAATAGTGGTACCGTCGACGACACCGACGCTTCTCGACTCTCCGCTTTCCAGGCCATCACCGATACTCCTGCCTACATTATCGGTTTCGAGGAGCCCGACTGCTCTACCGACGGTTCCGCCAACATTGCTGTTGCCGATGGTACGCTCCTCCGCATTTTGCCGTTAAATCCGCTAACTCGTATGCAGCCGTCACCGTCTGGGAGAACAACATTGCTCAGTGGAAGGACAAGGGCTCTCTCCTCCTTTCTCCTTCCATGTGCCACCAGGCCGCCGAGCAGTACATCGGATGGTTGAGCTCTTTCGAGTCGCAGATCTCTACCGACTTTGACATCCTCAACTTGCACATCAACAAGAACAGCATGGACGGTGTCAAGGCCGACATCGACTACTACTACAACAACTTTGGCCAGAAGCCCATCTGGGTTACCGAGTTTGCTTGTGTCGACGACTCTTCCGACTTTACCCCCTGTACCGACCAGTCCGAGATCAACACCTTCATCCAGGACATTGTCGACCTCTTCCAGGCCGATGACCGAATCTACGCTTACGCGTACTCTACCGGTGAAGGTCTCTCTGACGAGTGGGCTTTGGTCTCTAACGGTGTTCTTACGTGAGTCCTGTCTCCATGATCGTGAGGCAGAGTGCTGATGCTTTTGACAGTGAGTCTGGTCAGACTTACACCACCGCCCTTGCCAAGTACCACTAAACGTACTGAGGGCTCGTACCGTCATCCTCAACCATCTCTCATTTCATCTTTATAGATATCTCGCTGCTTTGACTCCATCCCCCGGGATCTTTTTGCATTTTCTAGATTGAAACGAAAATATCTCGGGCGTCCTGCCTCTTATCGATAAACCCAATTCTCCTTGCTTTGTTTGCTGTTTCTTGCGTGGTTTCGTTTTCATGAGCATGAAGAACTGGTTTTTTCATGTTTGAATTATACCCCCCCTCTGAACGTCGTGGATATGATCCTATATGTTTAATGCTTACGGTGCCGATGTCATACACGTATTCCATGTTCTCGTCTCTGCGGGCTCCGTCGTGATTCAACGTGACTGATACAGCTCGATGGGAATGCTGACATGGTTGATGCCCGAGCGTGACTGCCGACGCTTCTATCCTGCATCCTTGAGCATCCATCATCGCTTCATCGCTGTTCCAACACATATTTGCCTGCTTTTTCAAGCAACACCTTCCACACTCCACTCTGAGACAACTGCTAAGCAAACAAAACATCATTGGAGTAGTGCGACAGTGGTTACTCGGTTCGATTAGAATTAGTTAATTCCTTCATCGAATGCCGTCAGGCGCGCAGGTTCGAGTCCTGCCTGCTCCTTACTTTTTTTTTGCTCTTCTAGGAGGGTGGAAGAGGCATTTAGAGCATGAGGGAATGTCTGCAGTCATTATTGAGGGTGTCGGTGACTCCGGGAGAAATTCGATGTGACGAGCGGTCAAGGGGAGACGGTTATCTGTCTTCGCGCGCGCCAGGAAAATGTGCCTTCTTGTCGCGCTCCCTTCTGCATAAACGGGTAATACAATGATCCTTGAAGCACCATTATGCATATGTATATACCATCAGGAGTGCAAGATAGCATTGGTGACATGTGGTGCATATACACAGCTCGAGACGTGATGTGTGGTGGTGGACGCGCTCACGTCATCTCTTCTGCCGCCGCCGGCTTACTATGCACGGAGCTTCCTTCATCTCCCCCTCCATGATATCGTATTGAGCTCGTAGCATCCATAGATCTCGCAACATTCAACCCCAAATACACACTCATAATTGGCGATTGACAGAGAAGACAGTCCCTTTGCTAACGAGCTTGTTCGGGCTGGCCCGACCCCTGCCGCTCAGTCCCGCAATTATCGACCTCCTCTCATATCTCATCTTCTACGTCAACCCATCCATCTAGCACATCAATCCAAGCCTCATCGCCCCTGCAGCTGAAACAGTGATGCTCGTCACAGCTTACCTCACAGCTCTCGGGCTTTTTGCATTCACTGGAACACCATGAAATCACCGGCTCGAGGCATGTGCGCTGCGCAAGCTCTGATGGGTCTACTACTCGAGAGATACCACCTTTGAAAACGCTGTTCTTCAGCTGTAATGAGTCAGCTGGGACTTGCAAAGGACAAGGGGAGCGACAGACCTCTTCTCGCAAACGAGGATTCTTGCAGACCATCGTCTTACACCGTTCGGTTTCGTCTTTCTTCAAGTACCCCGCACGGGATTCTTTCCATCTCTTCCATGCTCGGCATACAAGAGATACAGAAGATGAAGACGATGCCAGACGAGAGAGTGCCGGCTGGTCAGAATTGAGTGCACTGAGCGAATCGCTTGATGGCGCAATGATTGCTCTCTGTGTCGCAGAAGACGATAATGTTGAGTGATCGGTTTCTGGCATGTTGCTATGGCCTCTTCTTCCGAGTTGTTATACTTTGATCGTTGATGGGTGGAGAATATTGGTGGTGGGAGATCTGCTTGCGTGTGGTCGTCAGTGCAGCTGAGTATCATGAGAAGACCTGCCCTCTTCGGTGTCGATGATCCTTTGATATCCTGCTTCTTCTGGAGGCACGTCAGGAAGACACTGAAAGTAAATTACAAGTCTTCAAGTCTTCTGTTGATGATCCGAAGCTCTATATCTGACTCTTATGGAAGATCTTGCAGAATTTACTAGCACATCCTGAGCACTTATTGTCGTTTGTAGAGCTCATCACAATCGTGGGACGGAGTAGTGTCATGCTCGGAGCTGGTATTTCCGGAGTGTTATAAGCTCTGTGTACGAATACCGCCCCTCTAGGAGACCGACGTGAAGGAACTCTCCTTGACGCGTACATACTATATCAATACTCCCTCACTATGAATATAAGAACGTATCCCTACCCCGTCTTTGTCGAGCTCTGATTATCGGTATAAACCACCCCCCACCCCCCTCTATCTTCCACCACAACCCCCACCTCATCCAAAAACATCCTACAACTGGCACACCTATGGTCTTCACAAAGCATCCCAGATTCCCAATGATACTTGCTCCTTCTCCCCGTTCTTCCACCCTCTTCATCAATCTCTTCCTCCTCGTCATCGCTGTGTGGTGGGTATCGGCTATACCTAGGTGGCGGGGGACGGCCGGGGAGGGATGAACAGGTGCATGTGGTTGGTACGGGGAGATCTGTATTGAATCTGACGGCGCAGGTTATGGCCATATCGGAGGTGTCGTCTTTCCGGGGTTCGTGTGGAAATGTCCATTGACATTTACTCGTTGGTGTTTGATGGTAGTTTGTTTGAGCTTGCTATCGTATCTCAGCTCAGCATGCAGTCCCAGCTACAGGGAGAAGAAAGATAGGTACGTACAGACGCTGACGTGGATACTGGTGGCGTAGTATACCGCGTATACAACGCATGCGCCTCACGCAATCCGCTTGCCGTAGATTGTACCAACGTCCTGATGCCGTCGCCGATAGAGCTTTTGTAGTCTGTCATTGTTAAAGTGTATCTTGAGCATACTTGTGGAATGACTACCCAAAGTTGTAGAGACCATTATCTCGGGAGAAGCAAACACGCCTTCCGGCGTCCTTTGACATGCGCGAAGCGGTCAAAGAAACAGCGATGTTGACGCGTGACAGCGGCTTCCCCTCTAAAACATGTGCACGTTGAAAAGCCAAGAGCTGACGCCCGATGCATTCCCCATCTACTCATCTCTACACATCTAGATCTCTCTAAGCAAACTCGGCAAACTTGCCCTCACCCTTGGCACCGAGCTCGACGACCTTCTCCTTGAGCGCAGCCTTGGCAGGCTCGCCTTTGCCAGCCTTGTCAATCTTCTCCTTGAGGTCCTTGACCTGCTCGGGCTCGAGGAGCTCGACGAGAGAGTCGAGCTCGGCGAGCTGCTTTTCGATGACGGCGGCAGAGGGGGCGGAGCCGGCGGCTTGGAAGTAGTTGGAGTCGGTGATGACAGTGGCGATGGCCTACAACATGGTCAGTATGAGATCAGGAGAGAGAAGATGTACGCACCTTCTTCCACTTTTTCAAGTTCTTCCTGGCAGCCTCCTTGGCCTTCTTAGCAGCCTCCTTCTCGGCCTTGCTAGGCTCGCTGGCCTTCTTCTCGGCAGCCTTCTTCTCCTCTTCCTCCTTCTTCTTCTGGTCCTCAATCTTCTTCTTCTCGGCAGGGGTCAAAGCCTTGGGAGCCGCACCACCCTTCTTCTTGGCCTCCCTAGCCGCCTTCTCCTCGGCCTTGATTCGCTTGATACGGGGGTCCACAGCAAGCACAGAGTCCACAAGCTCTCGGAGCCTGGCATTGTCCTCCTTCTTTCTCCTAGCCCTCTCAGACTTGTTCTTCTTCTCGGTGAATCGCTTGTCATCACGAGAGTCGGAACCTTCGTTGACCTCCTTGTCGTGCCACTCGAAGCTTCTCCACGAGTCAAAGTTGTAGAAAAAGTTGTAGAAGCCCTCGACGTCCTGCTTGGAGGAGTTGAGGTCGCCGAAAGCGGGGACGGGCTGGTGCTCGGAGAATCGGCCTTCGCGGCCAAAGACGGCGTTGGCCTGCTTGCAGAAGTCTTCGGGGGAGAGAGACTTCCAGTCGGGCACTTCGTCGTTGATGTTCCAGTCGACAGAGTCGAATTGACGTCGACGGTCGTTGTTGGTGAGCGTCTCGTGCGCTACTCTCGTCAGCACTCTCCCAATAGACGACAAGGCGACTTACCCTTCTGGATACACTTGAAGAAAGAGTCGTCCTGGCCCTGGTGGTGGCTCGCCTTCTTATCGGGGTGGTGTCGGAGCACCTTCCTTCGGTGGGCGACCTTGATGTGGTCGTCGTTGGCAGTGTACCTCAAGTGGCCGAGACCGAGCACGGCATAGTGGTCCTGCTTCTTCCACTCCTTGGGGTCGGTCTTCAAGACACTCTCGTGCTCCTCCTCTTCACCGAGACCGGGGTGCAAGTCGTTCTCGTTGAACTCTTTGCTCTTGGCCTCGGCAGCCTGGGCACGGGCGGCACTGACGGCCTCGTCGTCTTGGGCGAAGGAGCGCTGGAGGAGCTGGCGGCGGGCGGCGGAGATGAAGGAGGGGCCGGCGGGGTAGACGGGGAGGGAGGCGGGGGCGGAGGGCTTGGAGGGGGCAGGCTTTGTGTATCCTGCGGGGGCAGGGGCGAGGGGGAGGCTGAGGGCGACGACGGAGGCCATTTTGAAGATATCTCGAGAGAAAAAGAGCGTTGATGGAAATCTTTGAAAGAGCGTGGATGCATTATTTCTCGCGCGTTTTTCGATTTTCTCCGCGCCATCCACCTCTGTCTTTCGCAATCTCAAACTTCAACTGGTAACCCATCTCCACCGCCAACATGCAAAGATCACAAGATCCCCTCTCCCAAAGAGCCCTCTTGTAAGCACTCCCCCGGCCACTCCGACAATCTCTTACTGACGATGGCGCAGCGTAAAGAATCTCAATTTCCAAATCACCGGCCCAGACCTGTACGACCTCTTTGGCAAATACGGCCCCATCCGTCAGATCCGACTCGGTACAGACGGCAAAGAGCTCAAGACGAAGGGTACGGCGTATGTGGTGTATGAGTCGCCGGACGATGCCAAGGAGGCTATCACGGCGCTGAATGGTTTCCATTTGATGGAGAGGTATATCGTCGGTGAGTCGCCCCCCCCTGGACTTTTTCTATTGTGCATGGGCTAGCGCTGATGTTGAGTGTAGTGCTCTATCACCAACCGTCAAAACAACAGGCTACAGCACTCGCCAAGGCAGAGCTGCACGCGAGAGAAGTCGCCCTGGCGCAGGAGAAGCAGCGGTTGGGTATGAAGGACGAAGAATGATAGAAACGGAGACTCTTGGGGGCATTGGGTATAAATGGTGAAGCCAGGGACAGCAGTGTATAATCACTTTTTGTATGTATCAATTTACCGCATTCATCCTTTTGACTTTGCAGCGTTCTGAGGATTATGGGACAATTGACGATTCGACGATTTGGACGGTTCACTCGGAGAGGTTATCAGGGTCGATGATGGTAATGAAGCCCGGGGCCGCTCAGGTCTAGCATATCAAGGGCGGCCATATCTGCAAAAAAGGACTCAAAGTTGGAGCAGGGGTGTTCTTGTACAGGTTTGGTTGTATTATCGCGGGTCAGCGCGTACTTGGAAGGCATGCTGAGATGTGGCCTTGTCCTGTCTCGGGTCCCGCAAAGCGCCCGGCAGCCACTGTTGCATTTCTCCTCATACAACCTGCACATCATGTACAATGCCTCTGCAGCCTGCATCAAATCAAAGATCACCAAGGTTACATCTCTGAACATCTGATCCTTTCTTCCATACATCTCTTATACGCAGGAAAAAAGACGATTTACACGACTACTCTGCAAGATTGTCAGGGTCTATCATCACAATGAGACGGCCGGCCGCGCCCATGTTGGGGCTATCGAGGGCGGCCATATTTTCGGGGGAAAGCTCAAAGCTGAAGTATCTGAAAATTGTCTTGCAGCCGCGCAGGTTTCGAAGATCTGGGGATGGGTATGAATCTTATCAAGCAGCATTAGCATCTCTTCATCAAGACCCTGAGAAGAAGATGCTTGCCCCTTCTGTAGACTCCACCTCAAGAGGACATCATGTCCTTCGCTCTGCCCCAGCCTCTCGGCAATCTTGACGATGATCGGGTTTTTTGATCTTCTCTTTTGATGTACCTGACGGTGGGGGCAGTATGCTTGACAGATGATTCCTTTGGAAGGCGCAATAAGCTATGTGCGAGCTCGCGTTGTTGACAGAAAGGATCGAGTTCGAGCTGGACGACAGAAGCCCGAGGGGCAGGGAGCGTCTCGAGGTGCTTGATATTACTGCTTCCTTGTCAGAGATCGAGCTCACCACGAGTGGTTGAAGATGAACGTACCAGTTGGAAAGACCGATACTCTCCACCAGCCCACTTTCTTGTTAACGTCAGCTGCTGTCAAGCCTCTATACGCCATCTCGGCTCCCCGAGTGCCTGCCGGTGGATCGCCCCGCCGGTTAACATCCGAAGCGCATCTCAGTCGTGTCGTATCCACTTTTCCCTTTCTATATATAACACCCCATTCTTCTCCTCTCACAAACAAATACAACACATTGCATGCTCACAAGGGCAACAGCAAGAATGTCATTCCTCACCAACCTCACCAGTTCTATCCCGTCCTTCGCAAAGGCAAGACTCACAAACTTCTCTTCGGGGGACGATGTCGTCGTCGTCAGTACCGTCAGAACGCCTCTCACCAAAGTAAGCCCACCACTCCTCATACACAAGCTAGTATAGAGAGAGACTGATAGAAGACGTCAGGCGAGGAAAGGCGGTTTCAAGGATACCCTGCCGGAAGAGCTGCTCGAAGCTGTCTTTATTGAGGTCGTCAAGCGCGGTGGAGTGGACCCTTCCCTCATTGGGTACGTGTCTATCCCCTTCTCTGACGCTACGATCAATCAAGTACTGATGCTGTCAAAGAGATATAGCAGTAGGATCGGTGGCCACGCCCGGCGGCGGTGCCAAGATTGCGCGTATGGCACAGCTGTCAGCGGGTATACCTCATACGTCTGTCTTTCACTTCATTTTTACTAGGAGTATGCTGACAAGATCTGGGAAAGAGTACCTCTCAATACTGTGAATAGGCAGTGTTCGTCAGGCTTGGCGGCTTTTGTACAGGTGGGTTTCTAATGGGCAAAGTGGATACGATAACTGACACGTGTATCTCTATAGATTGCAAACGAAATCACGGCAGGTACCATCGACATTGGCATAGGCAAGCTCATACCCCTCCACCATCTGCACAAGACCTGCAGCTAACAACAAAACAAGGCGCCGGGGTCGAATCCATGACTGCCCACTACGGCTCCGGCACCCTCCCCGAACGCCTCTCCGACCGTATCCTCTCCAACCCCGAATCTGCCGATTGTCTCATCCCCATGGGTATCACTTCTGAAAATGTTGCGAAAGAGTTTGGGATCAGTAGGAGAGAGCAGGATGAGTTTGCGGCCGAGAGTTTTCGGAGGGCGGCGGAGGCGCAGAGGGAGGGCAAGTTTAGGAGTGAGATCGTTCCTGTCAAAGTGGGTGTTTTTCCTTTATCTCGATTTCATGGGGTGCGCAGTGGTACTGATAGATGGGGTAGACGAATTGGAAAGACCCCAAGACGGAGGAGGTACACGAAATCATCGTCGACCACGACGACGGTATACGCGAAGGCGTCACTGCCGAATCGCTCTCCAAACTCAAACCTGCTTTTGCCGCGGATGGATCCACCCACGCTGGTAACGCGTCGCAAGTGACGGATGGGGCTGCTGCTGTCCTCCTGGCGAGACGATCGGTGGCGCAAAAGCTGGGGTTGCCGATCTTGGGCAAGTATGTGACGTCGGCGCTTGTTGGAGGTGAGTTTCTTCCTTCTCTTCTGGCGTGAGGTGGAAGTGAGGCTGATGAGTTGGGTAGTGCCACCGAGGATCATGGGGTAGGTGATTTTGTGACTATCGGATGGGTAGTGAGCTAATTTGGATGTAGTGTGGGCCCAGCATATGCCATCCCGAAAGTCCTCCAACAAGCCGGTCTCTCCAAGGAAGACATCGACTTTTACGAGATCAACGAAGTCAGCCCCCTCCTCTCCTATCCCCTCCCCCTCCCATCCTCCTTGCGCTGACTTGACACATCCAGGCATTCGCATCCCAAGCCCTCATGTCCATCAAACACATCGGCCTACCCCTTTCCATCGTCAACCCCGTCGGCGGCGCCATCGCGCTCGGCCATCCGCTAGGGTGTACGGGTGCGAGACAGATTGCGACGGGTTTTGCGACGGCAAAGAGGGAGGGGAAGAAGGTGTTTGTGACGAGTATGTGTATGGGGACTGGGATGGTGAGTTTTGGCATTTCTTCTTTCCGATTGGGGATGGGAGAAGAAGGGAGAGCTGATGGGGTGGGTAGGGCTATGCGGCGATCTTTGTGAGCGAGCAGTGAGTGGTAAGAGACTCGGTCTTTCTTCAATCCGCGGGAGGGTATGGTGGCATTCGGAATATTAGGAAATGAGCAAGCATGGCATGACTTGGAATGTGGATAGGTCGATCGTGATGACGAATGGCTGGTCGAACGTGACAGGTGTTGTATATACCATATGATAGCGGTAAATCGTCGGTGGATATAGTGCAAATGTGTTCATGATATCTGGAATTATCAAACGCATATCTGGAATAGGTTGAAAGATGGCAACACCCTTGAGAATGAGAGGCTTGCATCATGTTCGGACATGGCCGACGATGTTGTGCTCGGCTTTCCGCAATCCGCACTGCTTGGCTGCAGATGAGGCGCCCCGACGTCTGCCCGGGCTGGTAGCTACATGTCCGATGCATTCACCAGGAGATAAATAAGCACAAAGTCCACAGAAGACCCCTTTTGCCCGTACGCAAATTCGCCATGACTACGAGAACAAAGTCTTGCCTCTCGTCATCGGTGGCCTGCTCTTCTGCAACCAATTACTGATACCTGCTCTGCAAACGATGGACAGGAATAGTACTTGAAGCTGCCCCGAAGATGTTCACCAGTAGCATACTCTCTGCTTGCAGTATACTCGTAAGATCTGTGATAGAGGGTAAAAAGAGGAAGTGTATAAAAAAGCAAAAAGAAATGGAGGAGCTAAGAATTGAACTCAGTACCTCGTCAAATCCACTCAGTTGATGAATGCTAATGACGCGCTCTGCCAAATGAGCTACACCCCCTTGATGTTCGGTGACAATGACGTGCCCTGATACACTCAAATTGTGGTAACACTCAGAGTGTGACATCGTTTTTGGCTTGCCCAATTCAGATACACAACCCACATATGATATCGTGACATCTGGAGCTACCTACCCACTACTCGAGCGCCTCTCTTTTTTACGTCACATCACGCCTCATGCCCCAGCTTCCTCCCGTGTCCAACCCTCATCCAAGCTTTTTGATCCTCCACTACATCCCCTGATACATGCTCTTTCGGTTTCGGCTCCCCATGCCCCCTAGCATGTTTAATCGGCGGCCCAAACACTGTCCCCGTCTCTTCTTCATACCGTCCCCAATCCGCTACCAGCTCTTTCAACTTGTCAGGCAATTTTTGAGCTAGATCGTGCTTCTCCCCTCTGTCGGTAGAGAGATCGTACAGCTCCCAGCCACCCGTACCATGCTCGCCTAAAGGTTGGTTGACAATCTTCCATCTGCCTTTGCGTAGAGCCGCGCGGGCGTGCAGTTCCCAACCGACGGGATGATCGTTCTCTCCGTGGACGGCTTCACTTTCGTCGCCATCTTTGCCAGTGGATGTGTAACCATCACGCAGGTATGGAACCCACGACTTGCCGCGCATAGGGTAGACTTGGTGTCCTCTGTAAGGGACGCGCTCGGTGGGGGAGGTGGGTGAATGATTGGGATGCTGAGCGCCCGCGAGGTCGAGGAAAGTGGGCATAAGGTCCCTGCAGGTGGTGAATGCGTTGGAGACGGAACCGGGAGGAAGGTGATTGAAGCCCGGGTATCGGATGAGCATAGGTACCCTGATCCCGCCTGATGACCAAAGTCAGCGAGAACAGCGAAAACGACGACAGGAGAGGACGGACCTTCGGTGGAAAATGCTTTCATTAGTCGATTCGGAGCCGTACTAGCTTGGGCCCATTGGGGACCGTACCAGATGAAAGAGTTGTGGTTGCCGAGATTCTCGTAGCTATTGTCATAGTACTTGTCTATTGTTTCCAGCAGCCTCGGGCCCATGGTCGGCGTAGCCTCTGAAACCACCACTCGTCAATCATGGTCACCATCGTGGCAGCACCGTGACTTACCTAGAGCCGCACCTTCAGCCCCATTGTCTGACATGAAGATCACCACAGTATTATCCAGCTCCCCGTTCTTCTCCAAGTAATCGACAACCTTTCCAATCTCCCTATCCATCGCATGCACCATACCGGCATAAACCTCCATCGCGCGACTACTCATCTTCTTCTCCCAGACGCTCATCTCTTCCCAATCCTTCGCTCCATTGGCCACTACCTCAGCTGGGTCGACGTACCTGGGAATCAAGCCGAGATTTTTCAGGTTCTCCAAGCGCTGAAGGCGAAGGACGGCTGGTCCGGCGTCGTAGAGGCCCTTGTGCTTGTCGCGGTCTTCTGGAAAGGCCTGGAGAGGCCAGTGGGGGGCGGAGAAGGGGAGAAAGGCGAAGAAAGGTTTATCTTGCTCGGACGAGGTACGTTCGTGAAAGTATCTGAGGAGGTTATCGACGTAGAACTGGGAAGAGTAGAAGCCGTCGGGGGAGTTGGTCTTGTTTGGTGTGCTACGAGTTTTGTTGACTTGCTACCCACACTTTCGAAGAAGATCCTACACAATATAGCGTGTCGCTTGGTCGACATACAACGGGGGCTGATGCCCAACAACCTGTGCTTTGTTAGACATAGCGACGTATCAAATAAAGCAGAACTCACCTTTGGTCTTACCGCCTCATCGTACGCCGGCTCCCACCCGAAATGATTACTACACCCAGGCAATAATGCCCAGCTCTTATCGAAACCCCTATGGGCTGGGATGAATCCTTCCTTGTAGCCGAGATGCCATTTGCCAGAAAGTAGGGTATGATAACCGGCATCTTGGAGGATCTCGGGCAGAGCAGCGACGTCGTGGTTGAGATATCCTTCGTGACCGGGTTTGTTCCATCGTTCCGGGTCGCGAGCCTAGAGCGATGTCAGTAGAGACGTGGAAGAAACGATGGTTGAACTTGCGATGAATTCGGACATGACGCCCAATCCTGCGAGATGCGCGTCTGTCCCGCTCAAAAGCATGGACCTCGTGGGCGAGCATGCCGACGCGGTGTGATCTACATCTAGTTCAGCAACAACACTTCTCTAGCTAATTGATGGGACACACAATCGCTGAATCTGGTACCCTCTCTGGCAAGCTTGTCGAGGTTCGGGGTGTGAATCTCGCTTCCAAAACAGCCGACGTCGGAAAAGCCCAAGTCGTCGGCGAGGATGACGAGAAAGTTGGGTCGTTTCTGAGTCATAGTATGAGTCGTTTTTTGGGAGAGAGAAGATATCTTGAGATGAATATATACATCTCCAGTTATACATATACTTCGAACATCCTGCAGCATACTGCTAGACGATTATCGGCAATCGGCGGCGGACCGAGCACCTCATCGTCCACCATACTCGCTTCTTGGTCGTTCAAGCTGGAATAGTTACTCGTCGACATTGATGATGGTTAGACAACATTAGTGGCTGCGTGTTGAGGAGAGCAGATGGCATCCGCCTATGACGGCAGCCGTGCAGCAAATGGACTCGTAGGGGTAATGCGTGGTGGTATAGGGTGCCACCAGCAGTTGATCACTTGATCTGTGACTCAGCAGATGGACATGTCAGAGGTGACATGAGCATCCATCCATGCGCCTGCCATCTTGGTTCCCCTCCTACATATTTCCTGCCCACTTCCTTAGTTTTACCCTTCTACTCGTCAGCGGAGTCCAGCTTGGGTGGTAGCCGGGGCCCGAGATAAGATTCAAGCGCTCGGTCAATTCCTAGTGCTTATGACCGAATACTCGGCGCTAACCGCCTTTCGGACATGCGCGAAATCCGGGAAATGTTCTGGGTTAGACCCTTGCGTCTCTATCTTTATCTATCTTCTCTCTCTTTCTTCTTCTCATAAGCAGCCATATACATTCTTCCCATAACTTCGCTATGGCAAAAGGCCCCCTCTACCTCCCAGTCTCGGCTGATGACGTCCCTCCCGTCGAGAGGTCTTCCAAGAGCCGATGGCCTCTTATCGCCCTCGGTCTACTCGCTACCTCTGCAGTGGTGACCTCTTGGCCCTTGTCCATCCCGCAGATAGTCTTCAACGAGTCTTCTCTCTCCTCTTCTGACTTTACTGCGGATGTAAAGAAGGGGCTCTGTGTGCAAGCCGAGCCTATCATGCCGGAGGGGTACAATACGACCCGGATCTTTGAGGAGAAGGATGTCATCATCAAGAGACTCCAGGATGCTGTAAGCGAGGTGTCATACTGTTGGGCATCTCACTGACTACGCGACAGATTAGGATCCCCACAGAGATGTTCGACGAGATGGGCCCGGTAGATGAAGATCCTCGATGGCAGATCTTCTCCCAATTCCATGATTTCCTTGAAAAGACATTCCCTTTGATGTACGTTGTCTGCTGCTTTCTGGACAGCTGAGTCTGACTATCCCGTAGCTATGGTGCCGCGGAAGTCACCAAGACCGACTGGGCTCTCGTCTACGAGATCAAGGGTTCCGACTCGTCTCTCAAGCCCCTCTTCCTCACTGCCCATCAAGGTGCGCTGATCGCTTCTCAACTGACCTAGCGCTAACTCGGGGATACAGATGTTGTGCCTGTTCTCCCCTCTACTCGTGATCAGTGGATCCACGATCCCTTCGGCGGCGAGTACGATGGCACGTCCATCCACGGGCGAGGATCATCCGACACCAAGAGCAGTCTGATCGGTATGTCTTTTCCCACTCGAACTGGCTCAATACTGACATCCTGCAAGCTGTCATGTCTGCACTTGAACATCTTATCAAGACTACCGACTTCAAGCCCAAGAGGACCATCATTCTCGGATTCGGCTCCGACGAAGAACGAGGTGGTCAGGTCGGTGCGCCTGCTATCTCCAGATACCTCGAAGGCAAGTATGGCAAGAACTCCATGGCTCTGTGAGTACCTTCCCTTCTACCGCCAGTGCCTAGACTGACCTGTCCCAAGTCTCATTGATGAGGGCTCCGGCTTGATCAACACTTGGGGCCAAGAGTTCGCTACCCCTGCTGTCGCCGAGAAAGGCCATTACGACCTCGGTATCACCGTCTCTACCCTTGGCGGTCACTCCTCCGTCCCTCCTCCCCACACCGCTATCGGACTCATCTCTCTTCTCATCGCCGAGCTTGAATCCCACCCTCACGAGGCCACGATCGCCAAAGAGTCGCCAGTGTATGAGTTTGTGACCTGTGCCGCCGCTTTCGCTCAAGGTATCCCGAAGAGCTTGAAGGGGCTGATCGTGAAGGCAGAGGATGGGGATGTGAAGGCTTGGAAGAGTTTGCCTGAGGAGATTATCAGTAGCGGGATGGGTGGTGCACCTGCTGGGCCTGGGCAGGGCGATAGTATCAGGAGTATGTTGAGCACTACCCAAGCTGTCGATATCATCAACGGCGGTCTCAAAGTCAACGCTCTCGTGAGTCTCCCTCATACCACACAGTATCCAGCTGACTTGTCTCCCCAGCCGGAATCTGTCAAAGCCATCGTCAACCACCGCGTCAACATCCTCTCCAACCACGAGGAACTCCAAGCGCGCACGATCTCGCTCCTCAAGCCCGTCTGCCAGCAATACAACATCACCCTCATTGGCTTTGACGGCGAGACCGTCTTCTCTGGTACCCCTTCTACCAAGGTCGCCCTGGACGTCGCGTTCGGCTACTTTACCGACCCTTCGCCTCATAGCCCGGTGTCGGTGGAAGACCCGGCTTGGAGGGTGTTGGCTGGAACGACGAGGGGTGTCTGGGCCAGTCGATCGGAGGTCAGTGAAGATGGGACTATCGTCGAATTGGGACCTGGGGAAGATATCGTTATGGCGCCTTTCATGACTACTGGTGTAAGTTTTCTTCCTTCAGCTTGGACGCCTGACGCTGACAAGAGACGTAGAACACCGATACCAGACGCTACTGGAACCTCACGCCAAACATCTACCGATACAGATACACGCCCATGGTTGGTGCGGGAGGAGCGCACACAATCAATGAGTACTCGAATGCGTATGATTTGATCGAGTTTGCGAGGTTCTACCAGGCGATCATCTTGAACATGGATGCTGCTGAGGACGTTGCTTGATGGAAGGGACCAATGCTATAATCGAAGATATAGAAAGATAATTATAAGATTGAAGAGATACTATTCAGAAGGACGTGTTCGGGTTGCTTGGGTACATTTTGTAGTAGTTAAACGGGCCTGATAGATGCAGACATATATCATGGGCCTTTTGAACCTGGTCACCCTCTCCCCCTCCCACACTAAGCATTGGGCGAGAGTCTCGGCAACCATGTAGGTGCTTGGTGGTGCCAGCTCCCCATTGGCCACATTGCTCGGCCGGTTTCTGGTTATCGACGGTAAGTGTCGGCAATACAGAAGCCGTGAAAACCGTGGGAGAACCAAACAACAACGAAGGTGGGCGTCGCACGCGGCTTTCTTTCAGTTTTCTTTTGTTCTTCCCCTCTTTTCCTCACGTTGTACATCTCCTCCGAATGATGGCCTGGTCATACATCCAAGAATGTCCCAAAATCAACAATCCAGCTTGATATTCCGCCCAGCCTCTCATCTCGTAGCTGGTTTTGCCAATCCCTCGCTCGACAAGGCAGTTCGCCAACTCGGCGTATACCCCAATCATCTGTATCCTCTGTTCATTGGGATATATCTGTTTTTGTTTGCGGTGATTACTCTGAAACACCCTTTTCCTCGGATAGTGAGTTCTCAACTAATGGAGATGAGCGGAGATTGACGGAACGACAGGAAGAGAAGCCTCATATCAACCAAGTCCTTCACTATGCGCAAGGGGATTATAGTTTTAAAGATGTCCAGCTGAAGTCGCCTGCTTATTGGTGAGGATATTTCATATCACGTCTCACGCTCGAGAAGGTGCTGACTCGCTTGAAGGCACGCCATCATCGCCCTCCCCCTACACCTCTTCGGCATCTCTGCCCCTTCTCTACAGACCCTCCGCCTAACAAGCCTCCTCCAGGCCCTTCTCCTCCCCGCACTCATCACCCTCATCTCCCCTCCATCCACAACATCATATCAACCCCTCCCCCGCCGTATACTCTCAGCCATCCAGCAGCCCGCAGACTACGCCCTCATCGTCTGCCTCAACCCCATCTTCATCTTGCTTTCTTCTCGCTTCACCCCAGGCGTCAGCAGTATCTTGGGACTGATGCTTGTCTGGGGCCTGGCGGTGAGAGGTAAGCATTGGACAGCGGCGGTTCTGAGTATTGGTGTGGGTAGTTTGAGGGGTGCGGTAGCGATTTGGACGGTGTTTGTGATCTGGTGGGCTTTTTGGGAAAGTGCGTATACACACGCGCATCATCTGACATTGACGATACGCTAACACTATACCGAAAGTCCGCAAAAGGGCTCACAACAGACCAGATATACGATCGTACCTTCCGTACATTCTCTCACTCAGCGCATGGCTCATCATCTGGTCTCACCAAACCGTCCCCATGCGTACGCACCCTCCCTCATCATCAGCGGTAGAAGAGGTCATGGGGGCTGACTTATTTTTTTCTAGAGATGTTTGGTATAGCAGACATGTTTGTGATTTGCATCATCCGATGCCCTCTCATCCCACTATTCGACATTTACGCTGGCCGTACGTCCCGTTCCTCTTCCTCTTCCTCTTTACCTCCCATTCTGCCATCTGACTCGTATGTTTCAAGAAATGTTCACGTCCCACCGCCCCTTTTTCATCGCCTGGCTGCTCTCCCTCCTCTCGACATTCACCCTGACCGGCCTGCCTGCTGGCAAGAATACAGTCCTAGCAGATCTGGCAGTTCCCGTCTTCCTACTGCGGTTTGGGATGATTATCATAGCAGGCAAAGAGGTGTCATCTTTGAAACGTAATGAGGCCCAGAGCTTGGAAGAAGGAAGAGAAGGGGAATGGTTCGATGTGTCCGGGCTTTATGCCCCGCTTCCAGGCAACAGAGGAGTCTCTCCTCTCCCTACCTCACGACAGCCTCCTCTAACAGCCGGCGGAAGAGTGGTGACCAATTTGAGCAGGGCCGAGTTGGCGTGGTATCTCATTGAGAACGGTCTTGGTCTGCTTTTCGTGTTGATCTTTGGAATTAATTATTAGGTGATTTTTTGTTTCCGGAGATGTATGTCTCTTCTTGAGTTGCAAGGTCACGATTTAGGTGAGCCAAGTGGCACGGCCATTACGCCATCATGGACCATGCACAAGGGCACTACCTTGTACTGTGAAGACATTCAAGAATCGAGTGACGTTGCATGGAAATCGAAAGCTATAATCAATCTAAGTCATACCCACCATCGTGTACCACGTCTCTATTGACAATACTATTTAATGTAAGACTGAACCCCCTCATGATGAGACAGACATATAACACATCTCGATCTAAGCCTGAGCTAGCGTCTCCTTCGCTTCCTTGATCTCCTTCTCACTAGGCTTGTGGTCGAAAGCAGCTTCTTCCCCACCTACCGGCTCTCCCGGCGCCGTCTCCACCGCAAGCTTCTCCATATCCTTCTCCAGCCCTGCCCCTGCCCCTGCCCCTGCCCCTTCTCCTGCTGCTCCAGTGTGGGTGGAGGTCCCATGCTGAGCAGCAAGTTTCTGTGCATCCGTCTGACCATCAAGTTCAGCTTCTTCCGACGTGACGCCATGGGGCGCAGCGCCGGAAGAGACGGCGGTACCGTGGCCGCCTGCAGCTGTATCTTGGGCGTTCCTCACGCCCCCAGCGGAGGCTTTGACGATATCGCCAGAGACGACGGCGCCTTGGCTGGGGACGTAGCCCTCGAGGGCGGCTTTGATGCCGTTGCCGGAGGGAGGGATAATTGTTTCTTTTTGGTCGTTGTAGCGCGTACCGTCGGGGGAGATGTGGCAGAATCTGCGGGAGCTGTTGTCAGTGCTCTGCTGAAATGGATAGGAATGAGAGGATGGGGCGTACTCTGTGAGGGTCTTCCAGTAGTGCTTGAAGTCGTATTCAAATTTGTAGTCTCCACCAAACTCGGCATCCAACTGAGCAGGGGGCACGAGCTCTGTCAACTTGGGGTTGAACCTGATCTACTTTTTCATCAGCTCCCACCCGGCCTCTTCAAACGTATAACTCACCTTATCCCTGGTGATGGGGTCCATGAAAGGCGAGATACCCGAAAAGAAGGCATTGATCCACCACGGCATATTCACCACCAACCCCCTCCCGAGCCTCTCGACGTAATGGTTCTGCAGGATATTGAGCACTTTGCGGGCAGTGCCGATGGAGGGGTTGGATTGGGAGGTGGCAGATTTGTAGTCGACAATAATAGCTACTTGTTCTTGGCCAGGGGGCATGAGGTCGAGTGCGCGTTCGCTACAGTCCGGGTCAGCTGGTGTAGATGGAAAAGGGGAGAAAGAGATACAGACAGGTTGTAGATGAGATGCCTGATTTGGCGGGGGCTGGTTTCGGTGTTTTCTCGGCCGGGGCGCATGTAGATGATAGGTCGGGCGTCATTGTCAAAGCCTGTGATGATACTGTTTCGTGTCAATTATGTCTTGGACTGGGAAGAAAGTAGAAAGAGAGCAAGGAGCCGAGAAACGCGGGTCGTCCGACTTTTCGGGGGTCACAGACGCGTATAGCCGAAAGAATAGACCAGAACGGCGTACGCGCTCGGCAGATCAGATCTGGGCCGTTTTCTGGCCACAAATGTGTTCGAAATGACCTCCGTGAGAGATAGGATGGGATGAAGAGATTGTCAGAGTGCAGGGGGCGCAATGGCACCAAGCCGAATTGGCCGAAAGTGCCAAGACATGACGCCGAATTATCTTCTCGGACGCGAACAAGACCACGCTTCCCCTGCGCTGCCTCTCCTCAAACCTCGCCTCTCCTTCGAAAGACAGAAGAAACATAAAGCGTTCACTCACATCTTGCCGCTCTCCGCCTCAATACCAACGTCCTCCGGGCTGATCAACTCGGGCTTGAATTCCCGTCTCCACTCCAACGTCCCCTTGATCCTCGTTTTCGCGTCTGGCAGCTTCCATTTCGCCGCACGCATGTAGCGGGGATGCGTTCCGGGATCGGCGAGGAAACGTGCTTCCCAGGGGTGGTAGTCGTCGGTGGCTGGTAGGAGAAGGGTCTTGGAGTACTGTGGAGAGCGTTAGCTTGGTCATGTAATGTAAGAGTGTGAGACGACGCGCCTCTTGCAGCTCGGCGATCTGGGAATGGTCAGCACAGTCCTAGGGCATAGTACGGCCGGCATACCTGTGCGAGCTGGTGCTCATCATACTCCCACTTCTTTGTGACGGTGCTGCCCTCGCCGGGGACGAGGATCACCTCGTGTGTCTTGGTTGCGTCGGCGGACTTGGTGGAGGAGGCGGAGCTGTCCGCTGTCTTGGCGGAGGCGGCCTTGGAGCGGAAGAAGGAGGACATGGGAAGAAGAGATGCAAACACAGAAAGAGATGCAAATTCACCCAACCTCGGTCATCCAGGCTGACCTAACTCCTGCGGCCATCGCCGCCCCGGCCTCCGGGTGCATTACATAATCTGGAAATGCCACATCACGCTGCGCCCCCAAACTCCTCTTTCGCTCTTTTCTCGCCTTTAAGCCATACAAACCCATCCGCCATGTCCATCGAAAACATCGAGAACCTCTCCCTTGAGGACGGCAACAACCAGCTCCCCGCCGGCGCCACCGTCGAGCTCCACTCTCGCCCCGAACGCAAGGCCCGCAAGGCCCTCGAAGGTCTCGGCCTCAAGCGTGTCCAGGGCATCACCAGAGTCACCCTCCGCCGCGCCCGAAACGTCCTCCTCGTCGTCGCCGACCCCGAAGTCTACAAGTCGCCCGGAAGCGACTGCTACATTGTCTTTGGCGAGGCCAAGGTGGAGGACCCCAACAGCCAGGCCCAGCAGTTGGCTCAGCAGCAATTGCAGGCGAGCAGCCAGGCTGCCCAGCAGGCGCACGCGCAGGGAGGGTTCAAGGATGGTGTGCCCAAGTCTTTGGAGGACTTGGTTGGGGACGAGTGAGTGTGCTTGTTGGGGATTGGATTGGGGCGGGGTCGTTGCGGAACCTGCCCGTGGGGGCTGTTCAGGACTTTTGCTGATACCATCATAGGTCTGCCGAGGGATCCACCGACGCTGCCGCTCCCGCCGAGCCCGCCGACTTCAAGGTGAACGAGGAAGAGATTCAATTGATCGTCGCCCAAACCGGCGCGGACGAGGCCAAGGCCAGGGAGGCGTACATTGCCGAGAAGGGAGACTTGATCAATGCTAGTGAGTGGCGTTCTTCTTCGCTTTAGGGGTAAATGCTGATGGTGGGGTAGTCATGAAGCTCCAGGGTTAAGCGAGAGGGGATCTGAAGGGTTGATGGACAGGACGTAGGAGCGTTGTGTAAAGCAAAAGAAGGCATGGATCTATGCCTGCATTGTATCTATCGTACCCCCTGCATACTTTCTTGTGGGCAGCAGATACATCGCCGTCAATATTGGTCGACCCCCGAAAATCCAAATGATTAATAAGACGTGTAGAATCGAGACTCTAGCGATCGTCTCGGACTGTCTCATCCACCTTGCCAGCAGAGAAAGCCATCAACCGCCGACATCACATATACTACATAATAACAAGTCGCATCACGTACTACAGTATACTATCAAAACATCCAACGAACAAGCTGACCCCTCCGAGTGGGACGCTCAGCGCTGCAGCCCGCATGATAGAGAGCAGAGACCCGGGGTAATGTCGGCCATCGCCGCAGCGTTGCATCCTTCGCGTTCGCGTCGATTCTCCCGATTCTTCTCTGAGGCTGCTTTGTATCATCTTGTCCTTCTCACAACAAATCACTTTGACTATTCGCACACGACCAGAGACACGCTCTTGTCCCCAGGAAATATTACCGACATCACTAGAACCTGAATAAAAAGCAAGAGAAGATCTATATAGGAAGCAAGACAATGTCGGCCCTCTCAGACGATACCCTCCGCAAAGTACGTCTTCTCTCCCCCTTTCCCATCCTCTCCCCTCCTCTATTCCGTCTTCAATGCTTAACAAAAACAACAGATCTTAACCCAAATCCAAACCCAAGCCATCTCCTCCCAAAAACAACTCTCCATCGTCCGTTCCCAGATCGCCTCCAAAGACAAGGAAAAGAAGATATTGGCATTGACGAGGAGGGAGATTGGGGATGTGCCTGTTTTGGTTGATGGACAGGGGCAGGGGGGAGGGGGCAGGATGTATAAGGGGGTTGGGAAGATGTGAGTTCTTTTTTTGTCTTTGAGTGATAGCACGAGAGCACGAGGGCCAAGGGTAGGGGTAGGAAGTAGCTGATGTTCGACAGGTTTGTGGAACAGCCCAGAGCGGAGGTGGAGAAGGAACATGCGGATAAGGAAAAGTCGTTGACTGAGGATGTCCAAAACCTCTCAAAGAAGGTATGCTCCCCCGACTATCTCTATGTGATTGTGCTGATACAGGGATGCAGGCGAAATACCTGGAAAAGCAGTTTGAAGAGGCCAACAATCAGCTGAAAGATATTGTACGTTTTGCGTCCTTTCTCTGTTCGGCTGTTCGGCTGTTGGGCTGAGCCCGTGTAAGAAGGATAGAGCTGATTGGACTTGTAGTTCCACGCGCAACAACGGGCGGCTGAGAACCAGTAGATACAGTGGGATGTTTAGATGGCGGTCATGTATTTGTATGGTATGTGTAAAGAGGAGGGGATACGATATGGACGAGCTAGGAGCAAATGGAGCCGCTGCGTGCTTCTGTACTGATTTCCTCTTGGCCCCTGGTTTCAGCAAAAAGAATGAAAAACGACGGCACCCGGGGTTCCCAGGTGGTCCCCCACCCTGGTACTAACCGAGCGCTCTCCTAGTTGACTTCGCGGATCAGACGGGACGCGGTACTTTGAGGAGGCTATGGCCGTCGATGACAGTCACGGAGGCTTTGTCATTATGAGGGACAGGGCAACAGACAGGGTTGAGAGTGAGATATCGAATTGGGCATCTCAAGTCTGACCATGATCTACGTTATTCTACTATACGATAACACCTAGACAGAACCATGGGTCAGTGGTGAATATGATCATGGATCCTCTTTCCAACGACGTCTCTGCGGACTTGGCCGCCTTGAAAGTGTTCGGCACTCTCGGCACGAGTACGTACGCGTCCGTCTGTTTTGCAAGTGTTCCGCGTATATTTCAGCAGAAAGATACAATATACTTCAGCAGAAAGATACAATGGCGAAACCTCTTATGGACTCTGCCATCTTATTCGTGCGGAGCTCTCTTGATACCCTGTTGGTAAGATCGGCGCTGACCCTCACTTATTTCCAGGGTGACAGTCTGACTGAACGTCAGATACCCGGGTCATGGCACGAATTGCTGTCGAGTACGTTCATTCTGTCATATCCTATCAGAAAGCATTCGAAGCTGACCGAGCACTCACAGAGGCGTACTCTCGCAAACTGAGTATCCTTAATTGTGGTTTCGGGGGCTACATCACTCGGTGGTGAGCTTGCTTCACGATACGACTAGAACCGGAGCTGATTTGTTGGTAGGGCAAGACCAATTATGGGTGAGATATTTGCCAAGGAAGGAGAATCTGCAGGTACTGCGAGGCTAGTGAGCATCTGGTTTGGTACATCCACTTCTTCCCCGTCTCGATAACGAACTGAGGCACGCTGCAGGTACCAACGACGCCAGTCTCGACCCCAGTCCAAAGTACACTACCTGTCAAGCTTACCACGCCGACCTCACGCATTTTCTCGAAGCCCTCACTTCTCCAAGTGCTGGTTATGCGACTGCTTCAAACCCATCCGCGCTCAACATCATCCTCATTACCCCACCTCCAGTATATCTACCGCAGATCGAGACGCCAGAATTTCGGGCAATGTTTTCGCAGGAGAGGACAAAGATGTTTGCCGATGTTGTCAAAGATGTTGGGAAGCAGTGGAGTGTGCATGAGAAGGGCAAAGGGCAAGAATGGAGAGTGGACGTTCTGGATCTATGGGGCGAGTTGGCGCTGAGGACTGCACTTGGGGATAGACTGGCGGACTACTACTCGTAAGCCTTTGGTGTTCTTTCCTTTGTCATGTGTGACTCAAGCATCATAGCGACGGCATTCATCTCAACGCCAAAGGATACGCCGTCCTCTGGGACCTCTACACAGACCTCATCAAGAACAGATGGCAAGGGCGCGGACTTGATTGGGAGGACGAAAGTGATCTTCCCAGTAGAGTACCACAGTGAGCATTCCCGCCGCCAGCAGAAGTCAACCGTGCTGACTCAAATATGATAGCTGGAGCGTTATTGATCTAGACAAGCCGGAGAGTGTCTTGGACCATCTGGCTCTTCCGAAATGTAGACAGTAGAAATGATAGAAGCGGGCCACATTACAGCTCTGCCAGCCGCCACATCTCAACAACCGTATGTATATAATAGTAGGCTCACAGAACACTTCACCGTACCACACCCCTCAATCGTTCACCAAAATGTTCAGATACGTTCAAATTCGTTGTGTTCGGCTTTCCGTCGGCAACTCTGGATACGTGTAGATGGCGGTCATGTATTTGTGTGGTATGTGTATTGGCAGAGCCCAGGGAAGTTCGCTATTTTACTTGATCCTATGTCGAGCCCCTTGTGAAAAACTCGCTTCCAGTGCATGTTCGACTTTCCAGCATCATTATACGGAAGCATACAACCACTCAAAGACCCATAAAAACCGACATCCCAATGAATAAAAGATCCCACCCCACCTCAATCTTTCCAGCATGCTTGACTCTGCCAGTAGCTTCATTCCGCTGCCTGGCTTTCTCACTCACGTTCAGCGTCCGCTCTCTACCGTCGGGGGCGATGGGAGAAGGGGAACAGCGGGTAGTGTACATTACCTCCATTTCGCCTAAACGTCGTGCCCAAGGCGTTCGCGCTACGATCCTGGCAGCTCTATCTTCCCCATCTTCACCGCCATCTAACGGAGCCGGATCCAGATGCGAAAGATGATTTTCGTCTTGCGTCAAGCGAGAGGTCACGTCGTCTTCGATAGCTTCTTCCTTGAGCTGTTCAGAGAAGAGGAATAATCTCAAGATGAAGACTGCTAACAGCTTTTCGTTCTCGGTGATACCTGACCAGGAGGCAGTGGACAAAGGGGACGATGGGAAACAGGAGGAGAAGGCGGTGGTGAGGAGATAGGAAAAGAAGAATGGGCGTTGGTTCAAGAATAGGTCTGTTTCAGATCGCAGTCAGCTTCGGATTGATCCAAAAGATAGAATAGAACGAACAAATGCAGTAGGTATCCCAGAAGGGCATCAAATTGTAGCGGAGGAGACCTATTACTTGGAGTTGCTGGAATCCTGGTGTGTCTTGAGATGTTTGGTCAGCTCAACATCTATCGGTAAGACAAGGAACGCACCGTATCTGATAAAAGGGATCGAGGGAAGAGTCCAAGCAAGAGTCCAGACACAGATGACAAAGAGCCACGATAGTGCACTTTTTCTGACAATACCGGTAAAGCCACGTCTCGCTGCATGCTGTGAGTTTCATACTTGATCGAGGGCAGGGGAGAAAAATACCTACTTTCCCATACACGATACCCCACCAGGAAGACCATCCAAATCATGCTTTCCACACTCAACACTCCCACCACAGTCCCAAACACCCCGGCCGCCCAAGTTTTATTTTTGCGCAAGAGACCCCAGGATAGCACTAGACAGAGAAGGGCGGTGATTCCAGGATTGACTTTGTGATGTGCCTGCACCAGAAGCGGATTAAAGGAGATGACGAGGGCATATTCTGAAGGGTTCCGAAGAGCATGCAAAAAGCGGGAAAAGTTTGAAGCATGCGGGGAAGAGGGAGAGGGAGGCGAGGTAAGCAAGGTGAGGAGGGCGGGGAAGATGAGGGTTTGGATAAGACTGAAGAGGCGCAGCGAGTGGAGGCCTGGGGTTATATTCAAGATGTAGGAGGGGGCAGCGATCATCCCATGCCTATCAAGAGTTAGAATCAAGTATCTGATGAGAATCATGCACGCCCACCAAAGAGTTGGGGATGTGATGTCCGGGTGGTGATACCCCCAATCACCGCTCGCATAACGTTGTATCTGATCGATATGATGCAGTTCAGACTTGAATCATACATCAGCTTTCTGATCATGCCATTCTATACTTTTGCCTCTCACATGGTATATCTCTGAGTGTTGATATCGCACTAGGGCAAACGTTCCCAATTGCACGGCGATGAAGATGGGATATAGTCTTCGAGGATAAATTTTGGAGTAGTCCACGGCAAACTGAAAAAAGGGGTTGACGATGCCATTATTGAAAAGAAGGTCGGCAACAGAGGGGATGCGGACTGTCGACATGTGTGCCGAAGACCCCGAAGGTAAAGATGTTGATGCAGAAGAGAAACCTTGAAGTGATGATACTGAAAATCAATGGCGACCGTGACGCCCGGGCCGGCAAACCAGCCACCGACAGCCACAGGAACAGAGTAGGAACGACCGACCTCAAACAGCCGAACGAAGTCGGCCAACGCCCTCCGAACGGATGGCCCGATGATTCGACTGGGGAGTGTCACTGAAGAGTGCAACAAAGGTGAATGCAGGTCGATGCAAGGACGAATGCCCCCTTTCAAGATCCCCGTTCGAGTTGTTGGGTTTGGTCAACATTATCAACATGATCATCATCAGCGGGTGCGTGCCAAAGCTAACATCGACGGCCATAGCCTCCTCAAAGTACCGCGTCCCGTCTGATCCGCGAAGTCAACTAGGAGAGCGCTCGGTTAGTACCAGGGTGGGGGACCACCTGGGAATCCCGGGTGCCGTCGTTTTTTTGCTCCTCTGCTCATCATCCTTTTCTGCTCGCGGAGTATCATATCATGCTTCAGAACGATCCTGGATGCGTTGGCTGTACAGGGAGTAAAGTAAAGGGAGTGGCATACGAGGGAAGCCTCACCTCGACTCCCGTGTATCTTCTCCCTTAGATCAAATGGCGTGAGGGTCAAAGACAATCACGTAGGAGAGCGTGAGGTGTTCGCTGATGTTGTGAAGGAGGTCGGGCGGGAGTGGGAGCAAGATG
This sequence comes from Cryptococcus floricola, assembly GCA_006352305.1. Taxonomy (NCBI): domain Eukaryota; kingdom Fungi; phylum Basidiomycota; class Tremellomycetes; order Tremellales; family Cryptococcaceae; genus Cryptococcus; species Cryptococcus floricola. Next base: position 1,396,349 of record CM016934.1, on the reverse strand, counting down.
GGAAGAGGAGGGGAAAGATATGGAGAGTGAGCGTTCCGGTACTATGGGGCGAGCTGATGCACAACAGTCTCTGGCGTGAATCATTCGATAATTGTAGGTTCGGCTTTCCGAACGGCTGCTCCTGAAAGCTGTTCTTCAGTTGCTTTTCTTGATGCGCCGATTCCTCGTGTTCTTGTCTTTCTTCTTTCTACGGCTCTACAGAAACCTGCAAGTAGCCCTCGCTCGCGATCAAAAGCACCTCTTCCCTCCAGATAATGGCGAAAACATTCATGGACTGCGCCATCCTCTTCGTAAGCTCTCGTTTCCTCCCCATCCCCTTACGCACTTTGCCCTATCGACAGCTGACGTCGTATACGTACGTACAAGGAGACAGCCTTACCAATCGTCAGGACCACCTTTCCCATCAGGGCGTCTCTGATTTGGGCAATAGCGATGGTATTCACAGGACTACAAAAGGTTACGCCGTCCTCTGGAGGTTATACGTCACTATCATCAAGACAGAGTGGAAAGGAAGAGGATTGCATTGTAAGGATGAGCAGAATTTGCCGAGAAGGGCTGCCCAGTATGTCTCTTTCTTGCTCGAGAGCGACAAAAGCTCATGACTGATTCCCGGCAGTTTCGAGAAGATCGATCCGAACAGACCAGAGAGTGCTGTCGAGCTTCTTGCTCTTCCGGAATGTCAGAGGATGTAGTTGCAATAGTGAATAGAGGTGCGCCTGAGGTTCTCACACCGATACATACATGCTTGCGGCTATAGTTTCTAAGCTGTCGAAGGTGCGTCGTTCATTCCGTTCGATCTTCATTTCGTCAGTCATAATCATCAAACCCGTTACTGGCACCCTAGAAGACTGCTGCCCCAAACGCCAACAACAGCCCTGCCAGCCCCATTAGGCCCCCAGCAGCTGCCCACCGTTCTTCCGCTCTACTAGACGTATTCTCCCCCGAGCTTCCGGTCCCGGTCCCAACTCCCGCCGTGGCCGTGACTGTCCCCGTCACCTTTCCCCCACTCTGCCCCCCCGACCCACTGCTCGAGAAGACATTGATATAATTGATCTCATAGTATGCCGCAGCAAAGTTTGCGGATTGATCGTCGATGACGTATGTGGAGTAGCATGTGGCGTCGCCAGAGAGGGCTGGGCAGGTGAGGGCGAGTTCGGAGGGGGTGCCAGCAAAGTCGCCGCAGAGGGTTATGTCGATTGTGAGGGTTTGGGCTGCGGGGGGTGTTAGTAATGGAAGGTTGTGGGGGTTTATGAGAAGGGAAATGGGACGTACAGCCAAAGAGGGTCTCAATGTCACAAGAGTCGGAGCTGTATTCTGCCACGGGCGTGCCGAGAGATGAGGTATCGATACTATCTGCGCTGACGGTCAACGAGCTGGGCACATCTGATCTCTATGCTTTCAGTCAGCTCTACTTTGATCTCATCCATATCAGGCCTGAGAACGAACAGTCTTGAACCACACCCGAATACCGTCCTTTGCCCATTCTGCGATATAGACACCACCACCTGCTGCTCCGAACCCCTCGCCGTACGACTTGGAGTCGGTGTCGTTGATGGTGCATCCCGAGCCACCGTTGAGTGAGTTGTCGCAGTTGTCAAAGGTGACCGAGCCAGACATGGAAGATCCGCCCGTGACAGTGCAGCTATTCCTGGATGAGCACAAGCTGCGGAGAAGATGGCAATCATAATCACGTTGACCCATTGCCAGTGTGTAGAGCAATCATATTGTTCGTCCGCTTATTGACCCCTTCAGAGATATCAATTTCCCCTCCATTCGGCCAATCCGATCCCTGCGTCCAGAATCCAGGCCATACCCCACACCCATAAGGCATATGCACCGCATCCAGCACCCACACCGTGCCAATGTCATAAGCGGACTTGGCCAAGAGTTTGGGTGCGTAGCGTTTGGAGTTGTATGGGACGGAGGAGGTGTTGTCGACTTTGAGGATGATGTGGTTGTCGTCGTTGATGTAAATAAGGGAAGTGTTGGAGGCGGTGGCCCAGAAGACGTCGCCGCTGGGGATCGTCAGTGAGCTTCCCGGTGGACAAGTGGGGATATATATACTTTGTGGTGTTGTCGTAGGTCTCTGCTGGGTATGTGAAGCCGTCGCTAATAGTAGTCAGTCATTTTCGAGAACGGCAGAGGTGCGAGACGCACAAGAAAGACTGGCCGGAGAAGGACTCGACTCGGGGATAGGAGGCTGCTTGAACGTGGAGAGAGGCGAGGAGAGCCCCGAGAGCGATTAGAGGGAGCATTGTTGAAAGGCGGAAGAGAAATGGAAGAAAAGGAGGATGGGAAGGCGAAGACAGGAAAGAAAGGACGTCCCCTGGGAGATTCGCCCGGTTGTCGCGCATACACAGGATACACAGCCTCGGAGTAGTAACCCGTCCCGTGTTTGTATGTCGTGGTAAGTGTTGACCGGGGGTGACCAACGTTCACACGATCAGAAACAGTCTCATTGACAGCCTCCTCATCGAGAACACCTCTGTAGGAGTCGGAAACCCGCCAAGAGTGGTGACAAAGGATTCATACATCGCTAGTAACTCCACGTATGCGCCCTGTTCAAATGTAGCTTTCCTGCTCTCGACCAGCAGACACTACTGCAAGGCTTGATGGAGCTGTTTTATTGGCAAAGAGGTTGTACATCCATTCGCAATCATAAACCATTCTATTCGGATTGAAAAGCGCAATATCGTCGGCCTTCGACAATACAAGAAGGCGGACAAGGGGACGGTGCTTCTGTCTAGGCTGTTGACAGGAGGTACGATGCAGCCAGAGTATGACCTCTAGAACAGTTAGACATGATGTACATTTCACAAGGGATCAGTCATGTCTGACGCTATGTTGGCACAATAGTTGAACGATCGGCATGGGAACGGACGACGCGTCTGAGCTTTTCAGAAAGGAAGCATGACAGAGGCAACAAGCTATGTATGGTGCTGCAGCACACGCCCAAGACACATAGCAAAGGCCTGACGACCACGTCTGGGAAAAGAGCATACGATTATTCTCATCAAATACAAGATAACAATCGGATATTCTCAAACGAGAATCGATCCTCTGACTAAGGCCTGCGAATAATGTGAGGATGAACGTTTCACAACCTGTGAATGTTCCCAGGACCGTGGACGTTACTGTAATTCGATCAAGAGAAAGTGGACGCGCGAAAGCTACTTCCTTTGCGCAAATGAAACGATGTAGCTGGGACGATGTTCACCTCATACAGTCTTACCATTTATATCGTGTATATAACTGGTGGCCCCCACGCAACGGAATCCACACGCTCTCTCTCGACGAACATTCATCACCTTCTAATTCACAACCTACAGTATGTCTACTAACACACAGCTTGAGATCCAGAGCATTGAGTGTCTTACGAACCCAAGCCGTAAATCGATCATTCACATACCTACATTGCTGACCCAGCTGACATTCGCCAAGTTGAGGAGCAATCCCAATGCGTTACCGTCCTCCGGGATGCCTACGCAGGCGACAGATATATCGCGAAAGTCTGCGACAACAGTACTGACACTCGCCTTCTCCTCCATGAAACAGTGATCGGATGCGCTGCCATAGACTGTGAGATCTGGGTTACGAGGGTGAAGGATGAGAGTGCAGCTGGAGGAACAACCATTGCGAGCGTAGCTTGCGTCTCTCCTCCCGGGAAGACGACGTTCAGTGGCAGGTAAAGTCTTCATGTCGTTACAGTCATTCTGTGTTTCCTTGCTGACACAATTTTTTGCTGTCGCTGTTTAGTCCCGATAAATACTACATGATGGAGAGGCTGATAGCAAAGGTCCCCGAGTCTGTTGATAGATGGACCGCCGAACACCTCGATCCCCTTGACGATGGCGGAAGCAACTTAAACGAAGAATCTCTCTTTATTGAGGCGCTTGCGACGCGCCCCAAGTATCAGAGAGGTGGATCAGCGACGGCATTGCTCAGTCGACTGGGAGAATCTGCAAAGGAAACGGGAGTGAGGCTGGGTTTGGACACTACTAATCCAAGCGCAGTGAGTTGAGGTCCCTCTGATATATTCTGGTGGAACGCTGCTGATGACGTTGTCACAGGCCAAACTATTTGAGAGCACAGGGTTTAGAGATATCTATAGCGGAGCATTGGACTTTGAGGATGGAGGAGATGAGGGGAGGTACCGAATCATGAGTAACGACTCTGGATGGACAGCCAGCAAGTAGGGTTTACATAGGTTATCAGTGTAGTATTGACGGAGCGCAATGACATGATCGATATTATGACCCAACTAGGCCCAACTTCTCCCTCTATTCCCCAGCGATTCCGAACCTCAACAAGAAGATCGTTTTGTGGCCGAGTAATCTTGTGGTTTGATTACACGACTCGCTAGCTCCTAGCATAAAGAGCCCTGTTTTGATTTTGAACTTCTTGGACTTCTTGATGAAAGGACCCCGCTCTATATTATGCGTTTGACCTCCTTAGTTGTGGTGAATATGACGAGGTACTCACACTGATTACGCTTTCCCTTGACGCTAACCCATAATTGCCACAATAGTGGACGATGTTGCACTTCTGCTGCCAAGGGAAGGTCCACACTCCGAAGCACTGCTCGAGATTGTTTTGTTGTTCTTCCCCTGTGAATTTGAAGCAGGAGCCTTTATGCACCGCTCTCCTTCTCAGTTTCCAGGACCGTGGACGTTACCCGAATTCGATCAAAAGAAAAGTGGACGCGCGACAGCTACTTCCTTTGCGCAACTGGGACGATGTAGCTGTAAGGATGTTCACCTCATACAGTCTTACCATTTATATCGTGTATATAACTGGTAGTCCCCACTCAACCGAATTCACACACTCTCGACGAACATTCATCACCTTCTAATTCACAGCCTACAGTATGTCTACTAACACACAGCTTGAGATCCAGAGCATTGAGCGTCTTACGAACCCAAGCCGTAAATCGATCATTCACAAACCTACATTGCTGACCCAGCTGACGTTCGCCAAGTTGAGGAGCGATCGCAATGTTCTACGGTCCTCCAGGATGCCTACGCAGCCGACAGATATGTCCGGAAAGTCTGCGGAAACAGACCTGAAACTTGCCTTCTCTACCATGAAACAGTGATCGGATGCACTACCATAGACGGTGAACTCTGGGTAACGAAGGTGAAGGATGAGAATGCAGCTGGAGGGACAACCATTGCGAGCGTAGCTTGCGTCTCTCCTCCCGAGAAGACGACGTTCAGTGGCAGGTAAAGTCTTCATGTCGTTACAGTCATTCTGTGTTTCCTTGCTGACACAAGTTTTTGCTACCGCTGTTTAGTTCCGATAAGGACGAGATTTTGAAGAGGCTGACAGAGAAGGCCCCCGAGTCTGCTGAGGATTGGGCATCGGAACACCTCCATCCCCATTACAAACGCGGACGCGACTTCAACGAAAAATCTCTGTTTATTGAGGCGCTTGCAACGAGCCCCAAGTATCAGAGAGGTGGATCAGCGACGGCATTGCTCAGTCGACTGGGAGAATCTGCAAAGGAAAGGGGAGAGAGGCTGGGTTTGCACACTAGTAATGCAAGCGCAGTGAGTTGAGGTCCCTCTGATATATTCGGGTGGAACGCTGCTGATGACGTTGTCACAGGCCAAGCTATTTGAGAAAACAGGTTTTAGAGATTTCTATAGCGGAGCATTGGACTTTGAGGATGGAGGAGATGAGGGGAGGTACCGAATCATGAGTAACGACTCTGGATGGACAGCCAGCAAGTAGGGTTTACATAGTTTATCCCCAGTGTAGAATTGACGGAGCGCAATGACATGATCGATATTATGATCCAACTAGGCCCAACTTCTCCCCCTATTCACCGGAGATTCCGAAGCTCAATAAGATCTTTTTGTGGCCGAGTATTCTCGTGATTTGACTACACGACTCGCTAGCTCCTAGCATAAAGAGCCCTGTCTTGATTCTAAACTTCTTGTACTTCTTGATAAAAGGACCCCACTCTATATTATGCCTTTGACCTCCTTCTTTGTGGTGAATATGACGAGGTACTCACAATTATTACGCTTTCCCTTGACGCTATCCCATAATTGCCACCATAGTGGACGATGTCGCACTTCTGCTGCAATGGAAGGTTCACACTCCGAAGAAGCACTGCTCGAGATTGTGGTCTTGTTCTTCCTTTTTTCGGCTACCGGATCTTCACCTCGAGGCTTGCAGTCTCCGACTACCACCCTTGAAGAAGCATCATGTGTTCCGATGTTGACCCTGACGCAAGCCTCCCATATATTCCCACAGCCCTTACCTATAACAACAACTTTGTCTTTACGAGCTTGAAAATTGTCAGAACTTCAACAACAATATGTCTGGGGCCCAGCCGATCAAAATTGACAGTATATATTGCCTCAACGATCCAAGCAGTAACTACATCTAATCTACCACTGATGCTTCTTGCAAACGGTCTGCACTGACGTCCATGCAGTTGAGGAACAGTCATACTGCACTGATATCACCTACAATGCCTACTTGAGCAATAGACACACAAATAAAGTTTTTGGGCAAAGCAATGCTGACCTTCGGAGTTTCTCAAATGACACTGAACTAAATGCCTCACTGGTGGACGGCGAAGTCTGGGTAGCAAAATCAAAGACGAGGGCGCAGAGGGAGGAACAACTATTGCGAGTGTGGCCTATGTCTCTCCTCCGGGAATAACTATGTTTGGTGATCAGTAATGTCTTCAATTACCTGGCACATCGAGGAGTCTTCTAACATATGATTCCGCTCTTTTAGTCCCGACAAGTGGGCCATGGTCCAAACAGTCATCTCGAATATCCCCGAGCCAGTCGTTGAATGGATGTCCACTCATGCGTTGACTCACTTCAATAACGGACCCGCAGCCGGCTTTGACAAAGAATCTTTGTTCATACATGTCCTCGCCACGCGTCCCGAGTACCAGGGATGCGGATTGGCCACGGCGTTGCTCAGCCGACTGCAAGACTCTGAAAAATCGAGGGGTACGAAGCTGGGGTTAACGACGGAAGATGATCGTGCTGTAAGCTTTCTTGTCTAGGCGGGGTACTCGAGTAAGCTGCAAAGCTGATGATATGATGGTCAAAGGCAAGACTTTTCGAGAGAGTAGGCTTCACGGAGATCTACAATGAAGAGCTCGACTATGAGGATGGAGGAGAGCCTGCACGATACAGGATCATGAGTAAAGATGTCCCTTAGGCAGGATTCGCACATGCATCATTTGTTTCCTATACAGCTCGAGTACGATCATAGCTAATAGGTTTCTGTTTTTTGGTCAGCGTTCTCGTCAAATCGTACTTCACCTTCATGATGCAATCTCACCTCGACCATTACATTGCCATCATGTGGCGTACGGGATCGGTGGCAAGAAGGTTCAAGGGGAGGGCGCACGGGACCGGATGTACAGTACTGCACATTACGTTTATCCGTGTTCCATCCTGTAGCAGATGCAGCTAGGAACGGCATACTGCAGCAGTTGCTGGCAGCGATGAACAAAGCCCTCCTGTGCGATTGACTGTGACGAAAAGTAAACCTTCTCGACAGTGCACCTCCAATATTCTGTGTATGGGGCCGTAGCACGATGATATAATTATAGAATGGCAGCTGCCGGTTCCGAGCCTCGGTTCGCATCTCATCCAATGTTACCACTGCTGTTCTGTATCTAATCACCAGGAATAAGAGCTTCCTTTGAAAAGGGAAGAGCTGAGTTGACACTCAGCTCAGAAGGATGCCAGGGCTGGTATCAAGCTCCGAACTTCGTTTCGAATCCTAGATCAATGATCAGTATCTTCAGTCAGGCCTCCACAAAGACATAGATACCCTCGTATCATCCCAACCCACCAGTGATTCGAAGAATTTGGATCGGACAACATCAGAATCCCTATCTAGTTTCCGAAATGTCTCCCACTTCATCACGACTGAACATCGATAACATTGATTGTCTCACCAATCCAAGCAGTGAATACATTTCATTTGTTATTGGTCCATATTATTCGAGGTCCGGCTGACAATCCGAGAGTCGAAGATCGATTAGAGTGCTCCAACGTCCTATACGATGCTTTCTCAAAGGACAGATACACCAATCAGCTCTATGGGCAAAATGTTGAGCTCCGGCGCTTGTCTCACGACATCGACATCAGAGCCACACTAGTGGACTGCGAAGTCTGGGTTGCGAGAGTCAAAGATGAGAGCGTAGCAGGTGGAACTGTCATTGCAAGCGTGGCCTGTGTCTCTCCCCCAGGGAAGGATATATTCGACTCTCAGTAAGCACAATTCTGCTGTTTATTTGTAAACTCTCTTGCTGACACCCGTTTTCTTTCTTCTCAAGCCCCGACAAAGAAGCCATGTTTGACGACCTTATAGAGTGTACTACAGACTCCACGGCGCAGTGGTATACCAATCATGTCATCCCTTGCCTTGGGGGCGAAAGCACAGCGGGGTTCAAAACTGAAACGTTTTACATCGAAGGCTTCGGGACGCGCCCCGAGTATCAGGGACGTGGCCTGGGCACGGCGTTGCTCAGCCGACTGAAAGACCATGCTAGGGAGAGTGGCGGGAGGCTGGGCTTGGCCACGGATGATGAGCGTACTGTGAGCGTTCTCCTCCCGGTGTTATCAAGCAGGCCGCAAAGAAGCTGATGTTCTGGTGGTCATAGGCTCGGCTCTATGAGAAGGCAGGTTTTAAAGACATTCATAACGCGGAGTTGAGCTATGAGGATGGCGGAGAAACTGTGAGACTCAGGACGATGTGTAATGACTGTGGGCTGGAGAGCTGGAGAGCCGCTTCTTGCGAAGCAAACAACGATGAGGATGGAGCACATCAAGGATGATTATTAGAAGAATTGATTTTGACATGGGGTCTTTGTTGCATCTCTCTCTCAGTACGATAGTGATGCTGTCTCCGGCCTTATCGCGGATTACATTCTGATCCATGTGTGCGCGCTCACGTTCTTGTTTGACATTTAAGCCTGTGCTAGGGAGCGCGGTACGATGATGCGACAATGATGATGTATTTATGAGACGACTGGTGCCCTTGTATGATTCTTGTCAGCAAGGTACATCATGCAGTAGAGGCTCAACAGATCGGAACGAGAGTCGGCATTGTACCACAGGGGGCTCTTGGCCTGAGACGACCAAACTTTGTGGCATAATATCCTCATCATATCCTCATCATACTTTCGAAGTTTCTCATGGACGATGACGTTCGTATAACGGTTGATCTACTTTATGAAGGGAAGAAGGTTCGATACCCGAATGTATGGCCGACCTGCTTTCTCATATTACTTTTCACGCTCCTGCATGGTGGTCTTCGTGGAGGGAAAACGGTGGCACTCAGAGAATGACCAGATATGTCTATAGTAAGCTGCAACAACGATCTGTACTAGAATAACGCCCGTCTATACTCTACAGGTGAGTGATTTGTGGCTTACTATATCTTCGAACAGATGGATATACGATTACACTATCACGTCGTAGGAGTCTATGACTGACCAAATAAGAGTCTAGAAAGCAGAAGTCCATAGCCCAACATGTCCCGCACACATCTCACGATCGAGAGCGTTGATTGTCTCACCAACCCGAGCAGTGAGCACATCGTTCGACTTGTGACGGCCTCGCTGACTTTTACACAGTCGAAGAGCAGTCAGAATGCTCCAAGGTTCTCCTCGATGCCTACTTGAACGACAGGTTCACCAATAAGCTCTATGGACATAGTGCCGAATACCGACGCCTGTCTCATGTATACGATATCAGGGTCGCACTCGTGGACTGCGAAGTCTGGGTCACAAGGGTCAAAGATGATAGCGTAGAAGGTGGGACTGCCATTGCGAGCGTCGCATGCGTCTCGCCCCCCGGGAAGGAGGTGTACAGCCAACAGTAAGGTTGTCTCGTCTAAATTCATGTTGTCTCGTGTTGCTGATGATACCTTCTCCTTCAGTCCCGACACAGAACCGATGTTGGAATCACTTCGAGAGGATATCACAGACTCTGTGCGTGAATGGCATCTCGCACACGTTATGCCTTACCTCGGGGGCGAGCTCACAAAAAAACCATGAGAAAGACTCTATGTATGTGAGACGTTTGGAACGCGCCCCGAGTATCAGGGCGGTGGATCTGGTACGGCGTTGCTCAACCGACTGAAAGAGTCTGCAAGGGAGAGGGGCTCAAGTTTGGGTGTAAGCACTGAAAACGCACAAGCGGTGAGTTCTTTACGGAATGAATCAGCATATATTCTTCAAAGCTGACGATGTTGTGGTAGGCGAGGCTCTACGAGAAGATAGGTTTTAAAGACATCCATAACGTAGAGATGAGCGGATATGAGGATGGAGGTGGCCCTGTGAGGTACAGAGTCATGAGTACTGATCCTGGACTTGACGGTCAGACCGAAGTTACGTTACTGCTGCAGAGTCACATGTTAGCGAACAGGAGCGCAATCCTTCCGAATAAGTCGGCACGAATCTGGCACTTCCACTCGAGCCTAATGGTGCATCGGTTCATCTTGTTACATACATACATACAGAACCTGAATAGTCCATGCAATTGTGAACCCCAGTCTATTGTGTATCGATTGATCGCCTCATCCAGACAGTTCACCCCACTCATCATCTCGACCCGCCCGATCCTCCCGACCCACCCGACGTAGCCTTATTTCTCGCAGTCGCCTCCGCCCTAACCCTCAACCTTCCAACCCTCTCCGCATCCCGACTCCCCCCAGCCCCACCTCCCTCCTCCTCCTCCATATGCTCTTCCAACGCTTCCCTTATCCGATCCTTCTCCATCGCCGCCTTGCCGAGCTCTTCAAAAGACGGGCCGCACATGCACCATTTCTTCTTGTCGGGCGGGGAGGAGATGACAGAATCGATTTTGGAGGAGGAGGAAGTTGGAGGGAGGGAGTCGTATGGGGGAAGGTGGAGGGCTTCGTCGATACAGTGGCACTGCACGGCGTTAGGTTGTATTCTTGGGTGAGGGAGTTGGAAGGAACGTACAGATGGGACGTTGATGGGGGATCTTGAAGTCATGCGACGTAGTTCTCCAGGACCATTAACCTTTTCGCCATTCAGCTTCTCGCCGTAGCATGAATAGTACACTTGTATGATCAACTCGTGCGATACGCGTATAGGCGTGATCGTGCTGCGACATCCATCAGTCCTGAAAACACAAAAAGTAGGAGAGAACACAAAAAGTAGGAGAACTTACCCCTCGTTGGTTGACGGCCTGATTTTATCATGCGTCGGCAACCTCGCAACAGCCTTGATCTTCCACCCTTCCTGCGACTGGCCCTTCGAGCTTACCCCTTTTTTGCCCTCCTCCGATTCAGCACTCTTCCCTTCCACCTCGGTTCCCCTCCATAGCGCTCCCACATCCAGCCCAGGGAACCTCTCCCCCTGCCGTCCGGGTTTGCCAACTTGATAGATGACGAAATCCTGTGCCGGCTGGGGCTCGTACGGCGGAAGATCTGGTGTCCGCGGAGACGTCAAAGTGTACCGCTGCGAAAGCGTAAGACGGAGGAGGAAGATGGATGTCGTCGGTTTCGGCAAAGGTAGTCTGAAATCGATGAGGATGACGGCAGCGATCGCAAACACGTCTGCGCTAGCTCTAAACTTCCAAGGACCCAGACCTTCCACAAACGACTCTCGCCTCATATCGAGGGGCAACACATCCCCAGTAACAGGTGAGATGGCTTGGATCCAGAGTTCGCGCGACTGTGCGAGGTCGCCCTTCATCCAGCCGGTCTTTTCGGAGCGGGGTTGCAGGTGTTTGGGCAAGTCGCTCTCTGCGGGAGGGGTGGTTGGGGGGTTTTCGGCGTTCTGACGGCGGGTGTAATGACCGCCCATGGATGGGGAGGGTGTACGCCCGTGAGTGATGGGATCGTCTTTATCCCCAGATCCGAGCGAAAGGTCGCGCATATGACCCACCACACCACCTTTGCTCGTGCTCCTTCCCTTCCCCCGAACCGGGCTCAGCCCCACCTCCCTCGCGCGGCCCCGGCGCTCTTCTTCCAACACTTGCGCGGAACGAGCAATGACTTTTTCGAAGTCGTGTACGAATCGGATCTCGGGGTCGAGGTGCATGGAAGTGTTGGCTTTGAACAGGGATGGAAAGTTGCTGTATGGCGCGGGAGAGACGCCTTGGACGCGGGCGGTGATGATGTAGGATAGACGGCCAAATTTGTGCCAGTTGGTAGTGGCCAGCGTAGCTGGAAGGAGGATGTTGAAGCTAAATCTGTTGCTCATCCAATCAGCAAGAGGTCCGTCCCATCAGTGGCGGAAGAGGGACACGTACGACTGACTTCCCTGCTCCAACCAAATCCCTTCTTCATTTCCGCCCAGCACCTCTACACCCCGCTCAAAGACACCATCTTCCTCCCATCCTCTAGTATCACCCATGAACAAACGACAGACCGATTGCACGCCGACAGAGATGGCTTGAACTTTGCGGCGCTCCTTCATGGTGACTTCGAGGGAGCCTGTGAGAACTGTATCGTCTTGCGGAGCCAAACGTTCGCCTGTGGCAAAAACCTGCGGAGGCTGTATCAACGTCGTTGCCCTGCGGAACGTCAGCCTTCCATCCAAAGTCGATTCGAAGAGCATACCATCCCGGCACGTGTATCTTTAAAGACCCCTTGTTGCTCAGAGTGTTTGTTCCGGCATACCGCAAGAGAATCGGCGGGGGTACCTTGACCTTATCATTGATAGACACCTGAGGGGGGTTTGGCTGGAATTGCGGAAAGTAGGACGGGGGTTCCGAGGGATTGGCCTGGTAGCCTCCTTGTCCTGGGACGTTTGCGGATGGGGTGTACCACCCTGGAGTATTGGGCTGGGAGGAGATGGGTGTAGAGGGAAAGCTCGCGTACTCGTCCATTGTTGTTGTTATGCACAGCTGATAGAATACGATTAGGAGGGTCAACAAATTTAGCTTGGTGGACGATCGACGTACAGGAGAAAATGGAAAGACACGGGACGAGTTACCAGAGTCTGTGATGGATGTTTCCGGCCACCGGAGTTGTCGGGTCGACTCGCAGGGGCGGCCAGGGGGGAAATGGGAGACGAAGGGAAATGCAAGAGGAGATGGGCGGAGTGCACTTATGGCGTGGCAAAATATCACTGGGCCCCGGGTCTCGGCTGGTTACTGCCTGATTAGATACCAGCACAAGCGAGCATTAGCGGGAGCAAATGTCATTACAATGGTACGCTAATTGTGCGCTTACATGCGCTTACCGCTGCAGGTGGCGGATTCGCTTGGATGTTGGACTCCGGTGCGGTATGCACAGCAGGCAGCGTGGCAGCGGCGCTGATGGAGGCTTGGATATGGGTTTGCATACCGTGATGGAGGGGAAATGCAGGTGATAGGGACAGATAGCTATTTCTGGAGGTGGCTGAGCCCCATGAATTGACATTACGATTATCTTGTTCGGTGGCCCTGAACCACCGGGCCGTAGACTCGCCTTCTCCTCCTGTTTCCCATCGTCTAGGCATTTTAGATGATATCAGTGCAGTCTGACTGTTCCTCAGCTGCATGGATGTCAGTGCAAAGCGTTTGCATGAAGCATCAGTGGTAGATGAGATGTAGTTACTGCTTGGATCGTTGAGGCAATATATACTGTCAAATTCGATCGGTTGTGCCCCAGACATATTGTTGTTGAAGTTCTGACAATTTTCAAACTCGTAAAGACAAGGTTGTTGTTATAGGTAAGGGCTGTGGGAATATATGGGAGGCTTGCGCCAGGGTCAACATCGGCACACATGATGCTTCTTCAAGGATGGTAGTCGGAAACAAGACCACAATCTCGAGCGGTGCTTCGGCGGAGTGTGAACCTTCCATTGCAGCAGAAGTGCAACATCGTCCACTATTGTGGCAGTTATGGGATAGCGTCAAGGGAAAGCGTAATAAGTATGAGTACCTCGTCATATTCACCACAACGAAGGAGGTCAAAGGCATAATATAGAGTGGGGTCCTTTTATCAAGAAGTACAAGAAGTTTAGGATCAAAACAGGGCTCTTTATGCTAGGAGCTAGCGAGTCGTGTAGTCAAATCACGAGAATACTCGGCCACAAAAAGATCTTCTTGTTGAGCTTCGGAATCTCTGGGGAATATGGGGAGAAGTTGGGCCTACTTGGGTCATAATATCGATCATGTCATTGCGCTCCGTCAATACTACACTGATAACCTATGTAAACCCTACTTGCTGGCTGTCCATCCAGAGTCGTTACTCATGATTCGGTGGCACGCCTTATCTCCTCCATCCTCAAAGTCCAATGTTCCGCTATAGATATCTCTAAACCCTGTTTTCTCAAATAGCTTGGCCTGTGACAACGTCATCAGCAGCGTTCCACTCGAATATATCAGAGGGACCTCAACTCACTGCGCTTGGATTAGTAGTGTCCAAACCCAGCCTCACTCCCTTTTGCTTTGCAGATTCTTCCAGTCGACTGAGCAATGCCGTCGCTGATCCACCTCTCTGATACTTGGGGCTCGTTGCAAGCGCCTGGATAAACAGAGATTTTTCGTTAAAGTCGCCTCCGTGTTTGTAATGGGGATGGAGGTGTTTCGATGCCCATCTATGAACAGACTCGGGGATCGTCTTATTCAGCTTCTCCATCATGTAGTATTCACGGAGACTAAATAGCGGCAGCAAAAAAATGTGTCAGCAAGGAAATACAAAATGACTGTAACAACATGAAGACTTTACCTGTCCCCGACCGTCGTCTTCCCGGAAGGAGAGACGCAAGCTACGCTCGCAATGGTTGTTCCTCCAGCTACACTATCATCCTTCACCCTCGTTACCCAGAGCTCACAGTCAATGGCAGTGCATTGGACCATTGTTTCATGGAAGAGACGGTGAGCTTCAGCAGAACGGCGAGATTCAGCACTGTCGCCGCAGCATTTCGTAACAAATCTGTCGTCTGCGTAGGCATCCTTGAGGACGGTAGAACATTGCGATCGCTCCTCAGCTTGGCGAACGTCAGCTGGGTCAGCAATGTAGGTATGTGAATGATCGATTTACGGCTTGGGTTCGTAAGACACTCAATGCTCTGGATCTCAAGCTGTGTGTTAGTAGACATACTGTAGGCTGTGAATTAGAAGGTGATGAATGTTCGTCGAGAGTGTGTGAACTCGGTTGCGTGGGGACCACCAGTTATATACACCATATAAATGGTAACACTGTATGAGGTGAACATCCTTACAGCTACATCGTCCCAGTTGCGCAAAGGAAGTAGCTTTCGTGCGTCCACTTTTCTTTTGATCGAATTCCAGTAACGTCCACGGTCTTGGAAACTGAGAAGGAGAGCGGTGCATAAATGCTCCTGCTACCCATTCACAGGTTGTGAAACGTCTTCACATCATTCGCATGCCTTCTTCCGAGAATCGATTCTCCTTTGACAATATTCGATTGTTGTCTTGTATTAGATTAGGATGATTGTATGTTCTTTTCTCAGACGAAATCGCAGACACTCGCTGTGTGTCTGGGCGTGTGCTGCAGCACTATACATAGCTTGTTGCCTCTGTTATGTTTCCTTTCTGAGAAGCTCAGGCGCGTCGCCCGTTCCCATGCCGATCGTTTAACTATTGTGCGACCATAGCGTCAGACATGACCGTCTGATCCCTTATGAAATGTCCATGATGTCTAACTGTTCTAGAGGTCATACTATGGCTGCATCGTACCTCCTGTCAACAGCCTAGCCAGAAGCACCGTCCCTTGTCCGCCTTCTTGTATTGTCGAAGGCCGACGATATTGCGCTCTTCGATCCGAAATAGAATGGTTTATGAGTGCGAATGGATGTACCACCTCTTTGCCAATAAGACAGCTCCATCAAACCTCACAGTTAGTGTCTGCTGGTCGAGAGCAGGAAAGCTACATGTGCAAGCCACGTTGTCTGCTATCTGATGCTGTTCCTTGTGAAGCATACGTACGTTGACTACGTACCTCCATGCCGTACGTTCACTTGCATACATATGAGCCTGCTGGAGTCTGCAGCCCTCGGCCGTACCTCGGATTCCAGCAAAAGTCCACTCCATCGCTCCAACAAAAAGACGAAAACGTCATCTCGCGTTTCTCGGGTGCCCGTCGGCCTTTGAACGGTGTTATCTCCCCTCTTCTGTTATCTTGCGATTACTTGTTATTATGGCGAGATTGATGTCATGCAGCCAAAAATTTTGAAAAAAGTCAAAAGAGGCGAGAGCATGCAAGCTGTTATCTCCTGTGGAATGATTCATTCGTGGTCATAACCGTCAAGGTCGCCCCCGACACCACAAGTCCTCTTATCAGCCTTTCTATAAAACCCACAAGCGGTTTCTCGACCAACAATCAAGAGCACCATGTCCTGCCACATCGACCTCACAGACCTCACGCCGCTCGCCGAAGTGCACGACCAAATCCTCCACCTCCTCTTCCTCTCCTCCCCCACCCTCCCCCTCCGCCTCTCCAAATCCCTCTACCGCCACTTTGTCCCCAAAATCTACTCTCACCTCACTATCGACTCGTCCAACGTGCACCCCATCCTCTCTGGCTTGGGCTCGCCAAAGGGGTTCAAGGCGCAAGCTTTGAGTTTTGTGGAAGGGCTGAAGATTGGGGTGGACGATGTTGGCTGGAATGGTTTGAGGTCGGCCTTGCACGATACTCTCCTCATCCCCAACCTACCCTGCCCGCTCTTCCCCCGCTTGGAACACATCCACCTCGGGTACTGCCTCTTCAAGCCCTACGGCGGTATCGAACGCATGTTCGAAGCCCTCCTCCCTTCCTACATCCCTCCGCCTTGCCACGTCTCTTTCGACCTGGCTTTGCATCATTTGGATATTGACCATAGCCAGCAGGACCATGTCCGGGATTATAACCTGGCAACGATGAGACGGCTTACGAACTTCATGCTCGTATTCTTCCACGAGCAGAGTGCGTACCACGTCACTTTCCGGCTCCTTGACCCTGCCTCTATTGCCACCACGAGTACCAAAATCTCATCTCAAGAGGCTAAACCGTACCGCGAAGCCTTCTGGGTCTTACACCACTCGCCCATCCCGCACCTCGACAGATTCATGCTTGCCGAATGGCTCGTGCCGCGTCTCCTCCGACCCTCCGGGTCGAGCGAAGCCGTCAGGGGCGAGTTGGAGGCGTATTTTGCGGGGGGGATGGAAGATCGGTTTGGTATGGTTTATGGGCGGGATGTGGGGGGGTATGTGAGGCGGTATGATGTCTGGTTCTTGGAGGAGGAAGAGGAGGTGGATGAGGGTGAGAGTGATGATGGTGTGAGTGGTTTGATTCTGGGTTGTGGACTGAGCTTATGCTTGGGTAGTACTCTACGCCGGTATGGAACAAACCGACTACATGTGGCTTCTCCCTCTCCGCCATCCGTATTGTGAGTACCATCTCTTCAATTGTACCTCATAGGAGGCGCTTACACGAGGACAAAGCTGCTTTCTTGCGCGCAATATCAATACAAGCCACCGCCCGCTTTGAGTCTGCCAAAGTCGTGTCCTTGTTCTGCGGTGTGATTGTATCCTGCTCTGTTGTCCTGTTCATAGATGGGTTGTCGTTGTACTTGAAATATTTATAGACTTGACGAATGCTGACTTTTTGTCTTTTTGACGTGTCGGATGGCCGTCGTCGTCGGCCGATAGTGGAGCTCCAAGTTGACGGCTGTATTCGGCTTGGCCATTCTTCGATGCTTGTACTTGTCGTGGTTGTACTATTGTTATCCAGGATTGCATGCTTCGCACTGAAGGAAGACCCGGGAAGACCGTACAGCCATACATCACACTTCTGGCCCATGGTGAGATACATCACAGCGAGCCAAACAAAACCTGACCTCCACTACGTAGATGCGATGGGACCCATGCCAGCCGCCTGCTCCCAAACGATCACGGCCATCCTCGAACACCACATCCTGTCTCCCCTCTTCGCCAACAGATTCTGAAATCACCTCGCTCGACCCCATCGCCGAAGCCCAAGATCTCATCCTCGAGCATCTCACCCTCATCGCCCCTGTCAAATCCCTCCAGCTCTCACGCTACCACTACGCCAAAGCCCTACCCCTGATATACCACCACCTCTCAGTGCACCAGTCCAACACAGAGTCTGTATTTTTGGGAACAGCACCATTTACGGCAAGCAAGCTTGAAGCGTTCTCATACGTCAAAGAGCTCTACCTGTCTTTCGACCAATGCGATTGCCAACCCTGCTTTGGCAGCTGGCAAGAAGAATGCCAGAAAAACACCCTCCACAGAGCACTCAAGACATTCTTCTCCCCCTCCGCCACACCCTCCCCATCTCCCTTCCCCAACCTCCAAAAGCTACATCTGAACCAAGAACTCTGGGCGCCCGGGCACTTTCTCTGGGTCATCTGGAACGCCATGTTCAAGATCCTGCCCTCCCGTGGGCTGGAGGTGGTATTGCATGTGGATGATCCGGGGGTGCTGAGGATGCCGAGCGGGAGGGTGAGGCAGTTGTTTATGGCGGTGAATACGAGGGGGCTGGTCTGGGAGTGGGATGCGGCGAGGGGGGATGGACGGTCTTTCTATCGGCAGTGTGTGGGGAAGCCGGCGGTGAAGAGGATGACTTGGCGGGTGGTGGGGGAACATTTGCCCCATCTGGACGTGCAAGCCATATACATTAATCACACCGTTCTGTTCCAGCCCTTTCCTGAAGCTGACAACGCTGAACAAGAGGAGCGGGCTCTCCATCAGGCGTTGGGCAAGGGTTTGAGAGAAATGAAGGAAAAGTGGATACATAGGTATCCGGAGATGAAGTATTTGGATGTGGAGACGAGGTATGGAGTGGATACTGAGATAATGCAGAGTCGCGATTGAGGTTTGGACAAGGTGCATAGTCTATGACTCTCTTGCTCGGCGTGTACTGACGTCTGACTCGTAGACCGTCGCCGGTCTGTGCCAACATGTTGTACGGTGTAGAACTCAACATCTGTAGATACCAGACGACACAAGTGCTTATAGATGACGTTCGTTTCATGACTGTTGTGAATATCAAAACCTAGAAGACCCGATGTATGCGAAATATATGTACACAATGCTTCTCCTTCTTGCTTCTTCTCTGCTCTTTTCTCTCCGCCGACTTTTCCATATCTCGCTGCCCGTCATACTGCTACAACCTTTCCTCTCAAGCCTGCGTGATCATCAGCGCTCTATCCACATATCACGGCCGCAAAAACTCACTCTCATCAAGCTTGGTCTTCCCTATTCTTCATAATCAACCCACTCACGCTGCCTCCCTGATTACCACCCCAAACCGCGCCCCCGGGCGCAGCAGAAGGCGCCGGCGACATACCATCCTTCATACTCAGCCCCACTGGCGATCCAGCACCCGTACCCCCATTTCCACTATTACTTCCGCTCCCATTGGTGTTGCCGGTGAGATGAGCACCAGGCGGCGAGGGGCCTCTCGAGGTAGTACCTCCCACTGCCCCGGGTGCAGGAACAGGCGCTCCCCATTTCGGAGAGAGTGCTGGGAAATCGCCGGTATAGCTCTGGCGCTTGATCATCCCCGGGTGCGGGTGCTGGCCTAGCATGCCCGGGGGAGGTGATGGTCTCGCTTGTCCTTGAACCTGAGACTGAGGAGTCGAGCCCTGTGCCTGAGGCGGGGTCTGAGAAGGCTGGCCGGGCTGGACGAGCGCGCTGGTAGGGCTCAAAACAGCTCTCGTAACGATACTAGCCAAACTCGGGCCTTGTTGAGATCCCCCGGCCGGCGGCGGGGGAGAAGATTTACTGCCTGATCCAGGTAACGGCGGGAACGCCGGTGAACTCTCACCCTCCGCACCCGAGTCTGCTGACGTTGGAGAAGAAGGTAACCCTGGCACCTTTGTCGCGCTCACGGGCGTCCCTGGGCGTTCGGCATGTAGAGGAGAAGGCTGGAAAGGCCGGACACTACCGGGTCGAGAGGGGTTGTTGGGGAGGTAGATACGGTGTTGTAAGCCGGGAGGGAGGAGGGATGTGGTATGCTCTTGCGCGGCGGGGGAGGGGGCGGCGGCACCGGGGGACGAGACTGGGGACGCGTTGGCAGCAGCGTTGGCGGCATTGGCTGCGATGGTAGCAGGATGGAAAGGCAGAGCAGAAGCGTTCACCCCGGGCCTCGAAGCCACGGGTCCGAGTTTCGGCGCGCGGAATGACGGGGAAGATGCGGATGCCGAGGGCGGGACGGGGTGCGAGATGGGGTAAAAGTTGTTGCCGTGTGTTGGACTGGGCAGAGTTGGGGAAGGGCGAGCGCCACCAGATGGGAAACGCGGGGTGTAGCCTGGTACGGCTCGAGGACGATAAGCGGGGCCAGCAGCATACCCTCCGGCGAGGTTGGAGAGGGACGGGTGTTGTGTGATACCTCTGCTCGCTGGCGCACCGACAGGGCCAAATGAAGGAGCATCGTCGTGATGAGGCTGGTTTTGCCCATACCCCGCGGCATAGTAGGACATTGTCCTCGACCGAGAGGCCTTTTCGTCCTCATTCTTCCTCTCGACTTCTTCACATTCCTTCTCGAGCTCTTCGATACGCTTTTCAAGATCGGCGCCCTCGGCTTCGCGCTTGACTTTTTTCGTTCGAAGCTTTTCGATCTTGGTGACGACTTCTTGCAATTTCTTGTCTTCTTCCACCCTAGTCTTCTTGTCGTCTTCCTTCACCCGGTCTTCCTCGTCCTTTGCACCTTTCCATTCGCTCTCCACTTGATCCACCTCCGCCTTTAACTCTTCCAATCGCTTCTCCAAGTCACCGAGGCCACTCTCCACTTCCCCTGCCTCTTTCTCTGCCGATTCTGCACCAGCCCAACCTTGCTTGACCTGCTCTTGCAAAGCCAACGCTTTCTGCTTTGCCCTCAAATCCATCCCACCCGCCTTGTCTATACCCTTCTTGGCCCCTTCAATCTCTTGCTTCAAAGCAGCTTCCTGCCGTTGCGCCGTCCGGCGCGCTTCCTTGATCTGCGTTTGAAGCACATCTTTTTCAGTATGCAAGGTTGCAATGGCATGGCGAAGCTGGGCGGCTTGCGTATCGATGGGGTTCAAGATCGGAGTGGGGATGACGGCTTCGGTAGCCGGGGCAGGCGTGGATTCGGCGGGCGTTGGTTCGAATTGGGGGGTGGTGAGAGAGTTGGAGCGGGAGCGTGGACGGGATCGTGAGCGAAGAGAGTTTGCTCTCGAACGGGGATGGAGAGAGTTTGCCTGTCCGGGGGATGCAGGTATCAGGACACTCGTTGATGCTATCCAGGCGTCAGACAACACAACCTCTGAAACTTTCAACGTACGCGTAGGATCCGCCTCCTGGCCTCCCATCCCCACCACCCTCAGCTCCACCTCGTACTCCTTTCCCGGCATCAGCCCATATATCACCAGCACCGCTCGGTCTTTATCTCCTTTATGGTGCTTCTCGTCCTTCTTCTTCCCCGGTGGCTTACCCGCCGTCTCGGCTGCTGATGCGCCAAACCTTGCTTTCCGAGGCCGACGACGAGTCACACCCTGCTCCATATTCTCCTCCAGCTCTTCGCTGGACGCAGGAGGGACAGACTCTGGATCATCCTCCCACTCATCATCGTCTTCGTCATCCATCACATTCGCAAACAAGTTGTTTGACTGCACCCCATTCACATAGACCAGTACACCATGTCGTAGCAGGTCTTTGAACGAGACGCCGCCGTCTGAATCTTCCACTTCGTGCTCGTCATCTTCACTGCCCTCGCCTTGGACCGCCGTGGAAAGCGCAGAGCCGTTTGCTTTCCGGCGATTCCGTTTTCGTTTAGAGTTGCTACTGGATTGCGATGGGTGGCCGTGGACGCCGTGGGCGTGGTGGGCGGACGGCTGGAGTGGTAGCGACGCGGAAGGAGTGAGGGAGAGGGAGACGGTGAGAGCGAGCGGGGTGAGGTCGAGGACGGTGAGGGTGAGCGGCCGTGTTTGTGGCGATACTGTCTGCCAATGGGGGGTCATTGCAGGTCGTACAGGGGGCGGAATAGGCTGGCACAATAGAAAAGTTCGGATGAAAGAGAAGATGGGCGGGTAATGGATTAGAAAAAGTTGGATGCCTTATTTGGTCCCGCTAATGCCCTGCCTCCACTTTTCACCTCCATCCGGGTCCCAAAATGTTGCCCGATATAGTTTTTGTTGTACTGTCGGTAAATCATCAAGATGTCATCAAGTATCCCAGGGGTCAAGCAGAAGGTCATCGGCCTCGTCTCGGGCGGCAAGGACAGCTGCTTCAACCTCATGCACTGTATCGCCAACGGGCACGAGATTGTCGCCCTAGCTACTCTTACTCCCGAAGAGGGTATCGGTATGTATTCTTCCAATAATCAAGCACGAACGATTCTGAATCTACCTACAGACGAACTCGACTCGCATCTGTACCAATCAGTCGGCACCCACCTCCTGCCCCTCCTCGCCGAATCCATGGACATTCCCCTTTTCACCGGTATCATCCGCGGCCACGCCGTCGAGAAAGGGCCGGAATACGGCTCCCGTCTGCGAGGCGGAGAAGGCAGCGGCGAGCAAGGCGACGAAACGGAAGACCTCACATCCCTTCTCCAAACCGTGCTCGCCAAACACCCCGACGCTACTGCGCTTGCATCCGGCGCGATCCTCTCGACGTACCAGAGGATCAGGATCGAACATGTTTGTGGGAGGTTGGGGTTGACGAGTTTGAGTTTTTTGTGGCAGAGCGAGCAGGGGCCGTTGTTGGATAGGATGTTGGGGAGCGGGGTGGAAGCTGTTATTATGAAGGTGGCTGGGGTTGGGTTGGGGCCGGGGATTGTTGGCAAGCAGCTTGGGGCTATCATGCCGCTGCTTTCGAAACTTGTAAGTTTTGTCTATTGGCGGAGAAATGTGTCCTGATAGGCGGTAGGAAGCGCAATATGGCTCTCATCCTGCTGGAGAGGGCGGTGAATACGAGACGTTGACGCTCTCTACACCGCTCTTCTCGCACAGGCTGAACCTTGTGGAGACAAGAGTCATCATCACCGATCCGGAACCGTACCCCGTCGCGTATCTCAAGGTGATCAAGGCGGAATTGGAGGAAAAGCCGGGATGGAAAAAGCCGACTGTGAACGAGCTCCGAGAGTTGTTGGGTCTCGATGAAGAGCCGGGAGCGGCCGGGCTGGATGAAGAAGGGCAGGAAAGGCTGGAAGAGCTCGGTTCTAGATCCATCGAACCTGTTCAGGACGAATTGGACTTGAGGTCTTTGCAAGTGGAAGACAAAGAAGAGGACTTTGAGGTTCAGTTTGCTCGAAAGGGTCGTTGGTTTTCCGTGGGCGTCCAAGGGCGCACTGTGCCCGATGAGGATGTCGGAGCAGAGCTCAAATCCTGCTTTGACGCCATCTCCAGTACGTCCCCACTCTTTCCCATACTTCTCATGCTAAAAAGTCTACAGCAAAACTCCAAACCCAAAACCTCTCCCTCCCCCTCCATGCAGCCCACATAACCCTCCTCCTCTCCAACATGTCCCTCTTCCTCCCCGCCAACGCCATCTACAAGACCTATTTCGGCACCTCCCCTCCTTCGCGCGCTACTGTCGCCGTACCCCTCTCTTCCGGGCGGGTCCGCGTAGAAGTCGTCGGTTTCGACGATACGCCCTCCAAGAGTGAAAGTGGTGGGGGTAAAGTCGGGGGCAGGTCGGCGTTGCATGTGCAGGGATTGAGTTACTGGGCGCCAGCCAATATCGGGCCGTACTCTCAAGCCGTGCTCGTCTCTTCCCGTCTCCATCTCGCCGGACAGATCCCCCTTATCCCAGCTTCGCTCACCCTCCCTTCTCCGCCCCATGCGCCGTGGTCGGCGTATCCGCACCAGGCGACGTTGGCGTTGCAGCATGTGGGCAAGATTCTGGGGGTTATGAGGAGCAAGAATTCGACGGGAGGGGGGTGGGGGGGGTGGGTGGAGTGTGTTGTGGGGTGGTGGGCTGGGACGGGGGGTGGGGGGGATGGGGAGGGGGTGGGTGTTGTGAGGGATGCTTGGAGGATATGGGCTGCGCGTGTGAGTCTTTCGAATCGTACACTTGGAACGTTAGCTGATGGCAAGTCAGAATGGAGCACCCCAAGCTCCTGCGCTTTTTGTGCAAGCTAAAGAACTCCCTAAGGGTGCTCTTGTGGAGTACCAAGTCAACCTCCACACTGGACGTCGAGACCAGACCCTCCTCACACAAGACGACGATGATGATGAGGATGACGAGTTGAAGGTGGTGTATGAACAATGCTCAGGAGAAGATATGTGGTGGGAGAGTAGCAGGACTGTTGGCAGAGATCTGGGCTGTAGGGGTATAGTTTTCGCCAAGGGTCAGTGTATGCCTGCTCTGGTGTGAGTCGATGCTGATAGATGGTATAGATGTGAATGCGCTCGTCCGGTCTTCGGGTCCTGGGGACGCCAAGCTCGCACTCCTTCTCGCCAAAGCTGTATCTATCAGAGTTTACCATACTCCGGATATTATAGTCCATTCGCTTCTACCGTCGCTTTCGCAAGCTGCGTTTACGCTGGTACCGGTGTATTCGATACACGACCGACAGGGGAGAAGCGTGCCGGTGGCTTTGGAGGTGTTTGGCATTTGAGCTAGCAAAGTGCATGTATGTAACGTATGAGAGACATGAGAGAAGCGGGATGCGGTCGCAGCTTGTTGTACGATTTTTCCCGTGAAAAGGATACTAGATCTTTGAGATCGCAGCCAAGGAGAGTCCAGGCTTGGACGCGTCGCGTTCGTCTGACTGTGAATCGCTGTGGCCCCTCCTATGGATGCGCTATGGATGCCAGACCAGCTGGATGGCCCTCCCAGCTCTAGATGACACGTCGGGGGGCACAGTAACGGATGCATTGGCTGTGTATGGCAGCAGAGCCCCCGTGTTTTGGCTGGTGCTGTGCCTGAATTCACGCCTTTTGTCGTTGTCGCTCGCATTCTTCTGCTCTCCATCTAACAAACTCTTTCTCTCTTTCTCTTGTTCTTCTCCAACATCCCCCTCCTTACCCCCTCTCTCCCTCCTCCTCCCGCCCCACTCGCCACCCGCGCATTCACCTCCGCACAGACCCCCTCCCTGTCCTCGCTGGTCGAGCGCAGCCCCTCCGCCAAACCCCTAACAAGGAACATCCCCGGGCCTTCTCCATACAAGCATCTATATTCAGCGACCACGCTTTATCGTCTCCATCTCGCTATCCCACGCCCAACTTGAATCGCAAAGATACCGTGGCCGTTACTCGTTTAATCCCCCGTTGTCAGGTTCACAACATCCCCTTCTGCGCAAGACGACAGCTCCTGCCCATCTCCGTGTCAATCTTGCGACCGCTTAGGGGTCACTGAGCGAGAAAGCACCGCCCATCCGACCTATCGCCACTCCTTTCACCACACCTTTCGTCCATACCAAACTCCCTTTCCCCATCAATCGTCTATCGCACCTTCGCAGCCGTCCTCGACAGCCTCTATTCACCACTATCCTCCTCCCACCGAGGATCAGTAGAGACGCGAGATGTGTTGTGAGGCTGATTGGAAGCGAGAGGTAGTGCCGGATCACAAGGTGAGTTGTCTCTCATAGAGGTGGCTTCCAGGGAGGTCCAAGAACCACAGCTCATATCATTCACAGTTTGACTTTATCAACGTCCGTGAATTCCACAAATCCGACTTCTGGACCCGGTTCAAATATGTCCTCCGATACGTCTTTCTCCTCAAGTCTTTCGCCGTCTACGGCTTGGACATCTTTTCCGCTGTTACCATGATTTCATCCTCCCACGTACGCCTTTTCTGCTCTTGGTATCCGGCGAGATGCTGATGAAGGGTAGTGGACCAATGCGATCACTTCCAAATGTGACGACAGCGACGACTGTCCTGTTGAAGTGCAGTTCAGTATTGCCAAATGGGTCTTTGTTGGCTGCATCATCTTCTCTTTCCTCCTCGTGAGTGTTTATATCAAAGGCGAGGCTAGTAGCTGACCAGGCCAAAGCTCGGCTACGAGTCGTACAAGGCAAAGAAAGTCGTCGATTCAAGAGACATCTCTTACGCGTTTACCAACCTGTTGGCAAACGACTACTACTGTTTCAGTGCGTACTGCCGATTCACGCAAAAGTCAACCCTGACTCTTTGCAGAAAACTATGACAACTTTTGTCTCTTTTGCCAGATCGAGTCTTCCACCAAAAAGAAAGATGACTTTGCCTTTTTCGTCTTTTTCGCTTTCAAAAGTACGCTTGCACCTCTCTTTCTCATTATCCCAACCTGACAATCAGCAGACTGGAAACGTCTCCTCCTCGCCGACGGCCCACGTCAATCCATCAACGGCATCCTCCTCTACGCCTTTGCATCCGCCAACGATTTTCAAACATCCGACATCCCAGCTTACTGGGACGGATCCGCAGTCACCGCCCTCCTCCTCTTCTCCATGATCTTTACCGTCCTCATCTTTGCCGGTTCCCTCCTCATGCTCCTCTTTGCCGCCGTCGCCTACGTGCCCCTGCTCTGCTATATCCAAGGCAACTTGAAAGAATACGTCTGCCACAAGGTGGACAAGCGGATCACAGATTTGATCAAGAAGAAGCAGAAACACAGGATTGCGAGGGCGGCGGCTATTGAAAAGTCGCGCGGCGGCGCTGGGGGCGCGAGTGCAAAGGAAGGTATGGGCGGATTGCCCCAGCCTACTTTACCTCAGGTATCCCTAGACGACGAGGGCGACAACGCCTCCCGTGCCCGGTCCAAAGCCGAACGCGCAGGGTTCAATGTCCCCAACGCATTCGACCCTTCCGCCAATGCGAGCTACGATTCTTACGACGTCTATGAGCCCAGCGGCGCATACGCAGAAGAGTACGGATCGTCGGCCAACCTAGCTGCCAATGCTGCGCCTTTGGGTATCTCGTACCCGCCTTCCGCCATGGCTGGTGCCCCCTCTTTACCGCCGAATTACTCGACTGGGGCGCTGCCGAATCCGTACTCTCCGGCACAAGGCGCTTTCCCAGCTTCGAGGTCGAATGGGAGTTTGAAAGACTACACGACGGGCGGGGGCCAGCCCTCTGGCAGGGTATCCCCCTACGCCCAAAGCGGCCGTCTCTCCCCTTCCCCTTACGGCCAGAGCCAGAACGGCCGCATGTCCCCCTCTCCCTACGGCCAGAACGGCCGCATGTCCCCCTCTCCCTACGGCCAAAACGGCCGCATGTCCCCTTCACCATACGGCGCGCAAAACGGGCGTGTCTCGCCCATGCCGTATGGAGCGGAACAGGGGTATAGTCATGTGAAGCGCGAGTCGGCGGGGACTGGGGGTACGTATGGGGGTTATCAGCAGGGTTATCAGACCGCGCAGAATCAACGGCAAGGGGGGCAGCAGGGGTATTATAATGGGAGTGGGGGAGGAGGGAGCGCTGGCGCTGGGTATGGGTATGATAATAGACAACAGCAGCAGCAGTGGAGATGAGCCCCTTGATGGGGTCGTTTTTGCGGCGTCGTTTTACGTTTATTTACGTTCTGGTTGTCGTACTTGTACTATGTATTATACACTTGATACCATGGCGGGTAGCGCTACAGGCTACACAGAAGGAGATGGTGCGCTAGATTACAGAACCAAGAACCCAAGAAAGATATATACCCCCATCACGCCCCACGACACGCGTCTAGCATAAGCACCACTGGAATTCCCGTTGGGCACCGGTACCCCAACAGCATTCGTCGTCCACCCCCCGCTCCTCACTGTCGTCGTCACATCACTCGGCCCGATCTTTACATCACTCGTCGTCGTCGTCGTCTTGGCTCCCGTCCATGTATTCTCTGCTAAACTTTCTGAAGCTGAAGAGGATGAGGAGGGGGAGGAGCCGATGGTGGTGACGGAAGAAGGGTTGGAGGAAAAGACGTTGATGTAGTTGATTTCAAAGTAGGCTTGGGCGTAGGTGGTGGATTGGTCGTTGATTACGTAGGTTGTGTAGCTGTATGATACTCGGCATGTTGTTCAGAAGTGAAAGTGGGAGGTGAGCGTACCAAGTAGCATCGCCTACGAGGGCAGGGCAAGTTTGTTCCAGGAGAGCTGGGATACCGGCGAAATCTCCACAGAGAGCAATGTTGATAGTCAACGTTTGGGCTTTTGCCTCGAGTCAGCTTGGCAAGATATTTGATATGACGAGAGGGATAAGCTTACGCGAGAATGCCTTGTCGATCTCACAAGTCGAAGCGAGATACTCTGCGACAGGTGTGCCGAGAGTGGATGTGTCGAGAGAGGAGGCGTCCACTGTTAAAGATTCTGGGACATCGGCTCTCTACAACTTTGCGTCAGCTATGAAGAGTGACGACAGAAGAGATCAGAAGACATACAGTGATAAACCACACTCTGATCCCATCTTCCGCATACTCTCCCACATACACGCCTCCTCCGGCCTCCGCAAACCCTGCGCCATAACTCTTCTCATTCTCATCCTTAACAGTACACCCCGCACCGTTATTCAGGCTATTGTTGCAATCGTTGTTTTCCACGGTACCCGAGAAGGAAGAGGTTGAAGAGGAGTCGACGGTGCATGTGGTGGTGTTGGAAGTATGGAGAGCGATCACGTTTGTGACTTGGTTGTTGATACCTTCCATGATATCGATCTCGCCGCCCTCTGGCCAATTGGCGCCCTCTGCCCTACCGTCAGCCCTTCTTTCCCAGCTTTCCAGGAGCACTCACGGGTCCAGAATGCAGGCCATACACTACACCCATAAGGCATATGAACCGCATCCATCACCCAAACAGTCCCGACGTCATAGAGCGATTCGCTCAGCAGCTTGGGGGCGTAGCGTTTGGAATCGTAGGCGACTGAGGAGGTGTTGTCGACGGCGAGGATGGTGGTTCCCGAAGAGGTGGTTCGGAGGAGAGAGGTGTTTTGGGCGGTTGCCCAGAAGGTGTAGCCGCTTTGTACTGGTCAGTATGCTGCGGGAGATGTCGGTGGAAGAGGGCGTACTTTGTAGTGTTATCATATGTCTCTGCTGGAAAACGGAACCCATCGCTACGACCAGTCAGCTAGCTCCTACATCTACAAGATCAGTCTGGACTTGCAAAAACCCATCGCCATGCCATGATTCCACCAACGGATAGATTGTAGCTTTCGTCTGTGGCACCCTTGATATGACGAGCAAGACTGACAGCAGCGTGAGCATGGTGCAACTATCGCGTTCTTTTGGATTGTGAAGCACTGATAGAACAGGGTGGCAAGAGATGCATTCAGCCTGGCGTTTTTCGCGAGGACAATACACGGTGATATTGATGGCGATCAATGGGTTCTTGGTTGTGTGTCTCGTTCGTGGACAAGTCGCAATTGCTATTTGTCCGATGGTGAGTCACTCGTTGTTCCTTCGGGGCGGTCGCCAAGTTCGATGCATGAACTGCTTGGATGATAGTGACCTTTCTGGGCACTTTTGGAATCCTATTGAAGATTGCATGTATGTATGAGCAGTCAGGACACAGCATCAAGGAAACCAACCATGTTGAGTGAAGGGCTTTTGGAGAATAACAGCCGTGATGATTCGACATCTCGTCTTCGAACGCAACAAGTTCATAGCCCAGGAGACAGACCTGGACCCAAGTCCTGGGGCGATTACTAGTTCATCAACTGGGTACACTACGAGTACTGTTGACAACACCTGCCGTTCCATATACCGTCATCATTCTGACACCACCCTCGCTACATGCTCTTGACCTTCATGTCCTATTTCACTGTCGCTGTTTCATCAACCCATCTTCTCGAATACGTTTCCAAACCTCCCCCCGTTGTTGCTCCCCTCATGCCAACGCTATCAAATTCGATACAACAACGTAAAAAACGTGCTCTTTCAGCAGGGGATCGGCAGCTTCGGCGGCAGTAACACTGCGAACGCTACAAACCTTTCCCCGGCCGAGGATATAGGCGTGTGAACATATGCATGACCCGACCCAGCTCTTACATACAGATGTTCCTGACAAACTGACAAAGTTGCAAGTGGCAGAAAGAAGAAACACGAACCATCGGCCTGTCCTCGCTGCTCGCTGCTCGCTGTGCATCGTGGTGCATCTTATCGGCCGACTCCTATCAAATCTCAAAGAGAAAGACTTAAAAAAAGGCTCCGAGAATGCAATCGACCAATCGGTGATAGCCGATAACGTCTTCTAGCGCATGCGCAGAGAGCAAGTGAGGCATGAGGGGTCGAAATTTTTTCATGTGTTGTGGGCATGCATGTGTCGTAGGAATTCTTGCCGCAATGGGCTTGTCGATAGTGGGTCAGTTTTCCAGGGCCCTCAAGCCAGCGGCCAAGGAGCGAAAGGAGCGAAAGTACAAGTTAGGAAAGGTTAGAATGGAGGGTAAAATGAAAATTGAGGCGAGATGAGATAAAAGATTGTTCTCGGGTTTTGGTGGATGGCTCGGTTGGTGTTTGATAGGCCAGACCTATTCTGGCCGATGGATGCGAAGGTGCGAAGAGGTACATGTAGCTCGGTGCTATGTATGGCAGCAACTCTATTCTTATCCACTTTGTGGATATCAACGTTTGTGGCCAGATGAGACCCGCCAAACTTACAACTTACTCTGTGTGGCACACGAATGCACAACGTTGTGGCACAGAAAAGGCACACGAACGATGGCAACGTGGGCAACTGATTTGATATAGATGAGATTACGGCCCGATTCCTCAAGTACCGGCGACTGTCCGATTATCTCCTTATCCTCTTTCCACGCCATTGGTGCGTCGTTAAAAGTTGCCTAAAGGGGTAATTTTGGGGTGTTTTCGTCCCTTGAATATTGAGGGGCGATAACGCCGAAGATGAGAATTGAAGGTCCGGTGGAAAGACGACGGCCGAGCGATAAAGATTGTGTCTTGGACGCTTGGGAGTTTGTCTTGCTGGCGGCTTTCTTCGACCAAGATGCCTGGCCGCTTTGGGTAGACATGGATCTTGTATAATAGACGCCGCTGTGCGCTGCAACATTTTGCAAGAGATCTGACGAGATTTGCTTGTTTCGCGCGATTGCGATTGCGTTTTGCGGGGTCGCTTGTTTGTGGAGTTTCGCGGTTAGATTTGTACACTCGATGTGGTCATTCGGGTTTGTGCATCGGCCAGCGATCCAGGAGCATCTCTTGCAGCATACGATCGCCCCCCTTCCCATGCATTGCCGGTGCCATCGCAGTGTCTTTGGGGGAGTGCCACAAACAATCCCGCGATTGCCTCGGAGATTCCCGCATTTGGGTTATCCTTATCCTGGCTGCGATAAAAGAAGCAGCAGCTGACCGGGACGGGGGACTGATCTCGTGGTGGTGACGACGACGAATCCCTGCCAGATCGCGGGCTGCAGGCGGCAGGCTGCGAGTCGTTGAGCGTGGCGGCGGGTATCCAGGAGCAGGGGAGTGCGAAGATACGGGATGGTGCGATTTGTTATGGCGAGATTATCTCTGCATCTGTGCCCAAGAGTCGCCGAGTGCCGCTCGCAGCGAGATCTATGCAGCATGCAGGAATGGCCAGCAGTATGCAGGGGGGACATGCATGGACTTATCGTGGCCGGGGGGGTTCGACAAGATGCATCGATTGGGCTGGCTGATCAAGAGATACGATAGCGGAAAAGGTGCCACGTCCGCGGCGAGGGGCGGTGTGATCTCTCTTATCAAATCTCGCTTCAAATCCTTTTCTCATCCTTTTCATCCATCTCGTCGTCGCCCCCTCTGCCCCTGCTGCCCCTAGCCTTCCTGCCGTAGCCACCCCCCAGCCACGGGCCACGTCAACCACCACCCACCCAGCGTACAGCGACAACACCCGCTCCTTGGTTCTCGCACCCCATCTGACCCATCAGTCGCACAAAAAATCCATTCATCTATCGTGAGTAGACTTTAAGAATCATACCTCAGCTCCGCCTTCAACTCGCCACTCCTTTTATCGTAATAATGGCGATTGGCGCATGATGACTTGCGAAATTGCCTGCGAAAACGGTATCTATCTTTGTGCCGCGTACTCTGTTTTTCGTGCTTGCCACCCATACATCCACATCCCTCCTCCCCCCTCTCGCGTGAAAAGCATGGCAAGCATCTACTGACATCCCTACCTAACTCTTAGGATCCCAAAAAAAAAAACAATGTCTGACACGCAATCGCCTCCCCGCCCGGGCGGAGAGCGTCCCGATTCCACGCTCGGCGACCAATTCGAATCCCGCTTTGCACCCCAGTGGCATGTCGGGTTCGGCAGTTCGAACGAACGCGGTGGGGCTGATGAAGAGACTGTCGATACCTCGCCTGCTACAACCCGCCGACCGAGCCCTTTGCCAGAGGCCGCGTCCGCACCCGCTGCGCACGGAAAGCAAGTAGAGAGAGAAGCGTCTACGATGGAAGAGCTGGACGAGCTGGATGAAGACTCTCCCGCGCCGGTGCATGACCGACTTGAAGAGGAGAGGAAAGCGAGGCAACTTATGGAGGAAGACGCGCACCTTGCCAAGAGGAGAAAACGTGTGTATTTCATGGACATATGAAGCATAGGCTGACGTACGCAGAACACCCCCACGGCTCGCCTCTCCCCTCGCCGCCACCGACTACTGTGCCAGCTTCTGCCCACCACCTCACAGCGGGATCTTGCCCCGGTGACGGGAGGTGCAATGGCGCGGGAGGCAAAGCGGGATGCGAAGGTTGCCCGACTTACAACAATTCCATCGCCTCTGGCCTCGTCACTGACCGTGCGCCCCCGACCCACGGCCATCCCCACTCCGCCCCCTTGTCGGAAGGCATCGACCGCCCGCGATATCATGAACGCGAAGGCAGGCCATACGGACTGGACAGGTTTATGGAAGGCGTCAACCACAACCTCGGCCGACCTACTTCTCTCCCGTCCCCCTCGCCCGACCATGTGGTACAGCGTCAGCATGAAAGCCCCGTGACGACCCAGCCGTTGCAACACCCCGGGTCTGACAAGGGTACGCCCTCGAGGTTCAGTCCTGATAGCGATGATGCGCCGGCGGGCACGACGAATGGTTCCGGTTTGGCTGCTACGCCTGTTGGTATGAGTTGTCGGAATTGCGGGACGAGTACGACGCCTTTGTGGCGACGTGATGAAGAAGGCAGGCCGCAGTGCAATGCCTGTGGTGGGTCTCTTTTTGTCCAACGTTTTGAAATGGGCTGATGAGATGTAGGACTGTATCACAAACTTCACGGTGTCCCGCGCCCTGTCGCTATGAAAAAGACCGTCATCAAGCGTCGAAAACGTGTGCCCGCTGTCGGCAGCGGCGCCACAGCGACCCCGACTTCGTCGACTACCCGCGCCATCACCGCCGCGCCCGACCAGCCTTCGCCCGTACCCACCACGGCCCAAATGCCCAGCGTCACCGCGCCCCCACCGCATGTGCCGCCGCCTATCGAAGACAAGATGCGCGTGGGCTCACCGCCTTATGCCCATCGAGCGCCGCCCTCGCAGCACCATACCGACAACCGGGGCCATCATCCCCATGCGCAAGACGTTATCCACCAGGGTCGGTATGCCAAGCCGAGCTCGAATTCGGGCAACCCGGGACAGGGCAAGAAGTGGTGGAATGATGGAAGAGATCGGGAGAAGGAGGAGAAGGATAGGGAAGCGAGGGAACGAGAAGGCGTGAGTTGTATTTCCTTTCGGTCTGGCAGCGGTTCTTTCTTCCTTTTTTGGGTTTGGGCATGTGTCTATTTTTCTCGGCGTTGGAGATGGCCGGGCGGACCGAAGATGACTCGGAAAGTCTGGATTGATAAGAGTCAATCCGGGTGTCCCATTGTTCTTGTGCTCCTCCCGAGTCGTCGAGGTCCTTCCCGTAGGAATACTCGTCCACATCCTTTCTGTCCAATTCCTCTCCTTTTTGTGTCTATGCCCTTTGTCCTTTCGTGTCTTCTCACAGAGGTCGTCCGCCTCGGCAGGAATAATAAGCCATCTCGCGCTCTCTTTCTTGCTCGTAACAATGTCGGATACGATTCCTCTGCCTCCGCGATTCATGCCCGACCGCTCCACCTCTGCGCCCGAACCAAAGCTGACGAGAACCTCCCTCTCTCCTCTCTCCAAATCGCCCATGTCCACCGTCCGATCATCACCATTCCCATCTCGCCACTCTGTCCCCCTCAAATCTACCACTACGAAAATCCACAATGACCATGATCATGAACTTTTACGCCGTTCCTCGCTGCCTACTCGGGATCAGATGGCCCATCAGCTTGCTGCTGAAGCGCTCTTGACCATGGCTCCCTCTGCCAGCAATGCTTCGCCCGAAAAGCGGGCGAGCGCGACGCCAGCAAGAGGCGGGGATGTGGAGATGGGCGAGCCGGAGCAGAGGGGGGTGAAGCGAAAGTCTGATGTAGATGATGCGAGAGAGAGGGAGAGGGAACGGGAGAGGGAGAGAGAAAGGGAGAGGGAGCGCGATCCGAGACATCCTGCGATGAGCCTCGGCTTGCACGGGATGGATAGGGACAGAAACAGGTCGAAGGAATACTCCAACTCGCCCCTTCCTCTCGCTGAACGCCCTCATGCCCTTCCCGGCTCTAGGCTCGGCCAACCTCCGACCCACGGCAGCCCGGCGTACCCCCCAGGCCAACCTGGAGGAGCGCCAAACAGGTACTCTGTCTATGGCCCGACGACGAGGGATCCGATGGCTGGTAGCTCGCCGTACTCGTTCAATGCGTCGAGGTATTCGAATCTGCATGTCAGGAGGGATATGTCGCCTTCGATTGGCGCTGGAGGGAAGGGAGTCTCGCCCCCTAGGAGAGCATCGCCTGCTCCTGGGTCTGATCCGAGGGATAGGTTTTACGGCAATACTTCTGCTTTGGGCCCTATCACCGCCACCGCCACCGCCACATCTGCCGCTGGCGCCGTCCCCGGCGCGTACGGCCACTACTCTATGGGCCGACGCGAGCTCCAAGAACACCGCGAACAGCTCAAAGAAGGCAAACGCTGGTTGGAAGCGATGCTGGCCAAGACGGAAAAGATGCTGAACATGGTGGAAAACAAGATTGGCTTGACTGTCGATATGCCCCCCGCCCCGCCCGCTCATGGTCATCCAGCGCAAGAGAGGCATGTGTCGGGTTCGTCCGTGCCGCCGAATGTGAGCCCCAATGCTGCTCCAGGCCAGCCCAGGTCGCAAGAAGACTGGGAGTACGAAGAGCGGGAGTGTAGGCGGGAGAAGGAGATTCTGCGTTTGGAGCAGGAGCGGGAGATGGATATGGTCGACAGGGAGAAGAGGGAGAGGGATAGGGCGGCGGCGGCGGCGATTGCTGCTGGGGTGTTTGATGATCACCGGGGCAGGCCTAGGGAGAAGGGAGAGCATGAGCAGAATCGGGATCGGCTCTTGGCTAGTCGCAGAGTCTCTGCCATCTCGCCTGGACCTGCGGGCCCCGGTAGGTCGCCAAACCTTTCCATGAGGAACGTTGGGATTGCCAGGGAGAGGGAGAGCGAGGGACCGGCCGGTGAGAGGGAGAAGACGAATGGCCCTTTGCCTGTCAATGGCGTGCCGAAGAGGGAAGGCAGCAGTCAGTGGGATGGAGAGCCGGTTTTGGCTGGGGTGCCTCTGCCCAGGAGGGAGAGGGAGCAGCAGCAGAACGGTTCCTCGAGGACGCTGGGCCGGGGTCTTTGGAGCTTTGACGTGAGGAGCTGAGGGATTATATAGGACTCTGATTAGGGTGTACGATGAGGGGATTCTGGTAAAGATAGTATAGTAGGTATATTCAGCACTGTTCTGCGTAAATGTAGCTTCTAAATGCATGAGAAGTGTACCACTCATTACCGCTCGCGCAAACCAAACATTGAGGAGAGTAGTGGACTGCCTCCACCTCCGCCGTGGCTCGCTATCATCGCTGCTGTTTTCGTCGTTCTCTTTCTGCATCTTGCATTCAAATGTCGGCCCAAGCATCCTCGTCTCAATCAGTCACAACACAGCCCACTGCCCATGGCCAGGGGTCTAGTGCACCGCCGACGTCTCTCCGGCCGATCAAGAGCGCGAGTGGTTTCGAGTTTCCAGCCATGTGGAGCTTTCCTCCCTTCTTCACGTGAGTCTCTTGACTACCTATCCCTGACATGACTGTCATGGATAATGAGGGGAGAATAGGGTACAGCGGCTGACTGAAGTGAACTGTTGTAGATTGCAACCAAACCCCCAAACGCTCGCACACCAGCTCCTCCTATGGCGCAATCTCTTCTTGGAATGGGCGAGACATGCGAGGGTGTTTGAGGTGAATGTGGATAGCGCGGGGAAGGATGTTCTGGGGGTGTTTGAGAATAAGAGTATAGGACGTGAGTCGCTTCGCCCGAGTCCGCGGGGTGTAGGTGCTGATCGAGGATCGTCAGGGCGACTGTTACCGCCGAGTGTGAAGACATTGATGGGCGAGCTGGTCAAGAATGGTATGTCTTCATATAAGCGTCCTCCTAGTAGTCCGCTCACTGTTATGGTACGACAGGCGAGGCAACACCCGATCCGCCGAAACAAGATACCCACTACCTCATATACTGGCGGAAACCCGAAGAATGGGGAGATATCATCTATCACTGGGTAAGTCTTTCTCCTCCATATACTCTGGTGAAAGGGAAGCTCATGAGGTCTGGCTGTGTAGGTTATGGAGAATGGGCTGAATGCGAGTATCATGACGTTTTGGGAGATCACAGATGGAGACCTTTCGGAGACGACTGGTAAGCCTCAACCACCTCTCACCCACTGGCGAGTTTGGATAGCTAACGAGTTTGAGCAGAGTTCAGACAACTCCCAGTGTCTATATTACGCAAAGCCCTCGAATCCCTGGTCAAACGGAATAGAGCGCAGATCTTTGAAGGTAAAGGCGAAGCTGGAGAAGGTGTACGGTTCTTCTAGAGCTATGTACTGCTGGGATGCGGTGGGGACTTGGTATGTTCCATGGTTCTGGGTTGTATTTGTTACATTCATGGAGATTTGCGCATAACTGTTGTCCGTCCACTGCAGCCTCTCCCCCGACAATCCGACTACACGAAACCACTTCCGCCACGCTTGGCATCAATCCTCTTGAACCTCACACTTATCCCTCGCTACAATTGCCCGCGTATTAGCTTATTCTTTCCACCCCTCCTGTGAGGATGTGAAGACATACCTCGTTGATCAAACAGACAGTAGCCAAGAAGAATGAAACGAGAATGATTTCAAACCCATAAACGGTGGAAAAAATGGTTTCGAGAGTGAAATCTGTCCCGGGGGAGGTGGCGGATGTGACTAAGAAGCCTGGTGTTGGTTTACTGTTGTCAAAGGGAGGGGGGAGAAGGACGTACTGGTGTTTTGACAACCAGTCTGAGCAGCTGCAAATGTCGCGTCGGAACAAAATCCAGCTGTTGTTGAGAACCCTCCTTCTGCCGTGCCATTACTGAACCCCGTCGTTCAGCTCGACTCTCGCGTCTTTGAGATTGGACGTACAAGTAGCCACAGCAGGAAAATTCATCTTGAATAGTCTGTTGGATGGTTGATGTCTGCGCTTTCCAGACGTTAAAGAAGGTATTGAGCTGTTCCAGTGAGAGGACCCAGAAGATACTTCCAAACTACACCCTTCGTCATCAGCCTCACAATCACAGAGAGAGGGAAGGGGGCGTACGGCGAGGGTGACAGCCATACATCCGACAAGCCACCAGTTGAGGAATTTGAGCATCACAGGGTTCTCGAACGATGCCATAAAGGCTGGGACGGAGACGATACAGCTCATGATGTAGATCACGCCCATGCCGATGCCGACTACAAACACCCCATTTCAGCTCTTGAACCTTGCCAACCAAGGTGAATGGGATATGGAGACGCACGTTTGAAATCCACTTTGGTGGCGATCATGTTGAGGAAAGGGTGTCCGGCGCTGTTGAAGATGACAGAGGCGACGATAGAGATGACGCCCGCGGCCAGGAGCAGGAAGGCAAAGACGGCCCAGACGATGTTGAGGATGCGCATGGTTGCTGTTTTTGATTATGGGATGTTGTAGTAGAGGATGATCGGACCGGAACAAGAAGATGGGTGTGAGGGAGAGGACAGAAGAGACCAGCTCTAAAGTGTTGAAGGGAAAAGGTCGCGCCAGGCGAAAGAAGAATGGGACAGGAAGAAAGAAGCCGGCGGGCGTGAGTCGTCACAAACGACACTGTCTTGCAGGTATACGGCCAATCTTTGAATTAGTGAGAAGCAAAGAGAAAGGGAAAGAGAATGAGATGTCTTTGACCGTATCGTGTTTCCCAGACGTCCTCCCCGTTCCTTGCTCGCCTCCCTGACGCCGCGCAGATCGTGTTAGTGACCATCTCGAGGCGGACAAGGTCAATCGCCCGAGTGCACTTGCGTGTTGTGTTGTTGGTGCCAGTAGAGAGCAAGGAGAGAGTCGGGTCGGGAGGCGGTGTTGCATGGATACTCTGGCGGGGGTGCGTCTTGACGACGAGGGGCGACAACGGTGCGAGGAGATGTCCTCGCGTTTCGTAGTATTACAGATAGTCCATAGTATTAGGGGGCTGGGCGTGCTATATACTAGATGAGTGGGCTGCTGTCGGTCGGACGAAAGAACAACAAACGACATGAAAAGCTCGGTGAAAAGCGGTCGATATGGCGGCCGAGGCCGCCACAGACGCCCACGATCTCAACATAGAGCATCGTCTGGAGATCGCCCGACTCTTGCTTCATCTGTCTACAGGATCGACCTTCATACCCCATCTGGACCATGCAGGGCTATCGGGTCGGCTCGCTCGAGTCTCGTGACCCAGTGATGCTGGACATTCGTGCTCAGGCGTCGGCCGTGTTGACGAGAAGAAGGTTGAGACATGCGAGGAGTGCGCCAAAGCCAAGAGATGGAGGGGTCGTTCTTGTTGGATGACTATACTTGGAATCGGCTCCCCACATGGACGAGCAAGCTGTTAGCCGCCGATTCTCGAGATCTTTGAGCGCTGAGCGCTCGAATATAACCGACTGGGCCGACAGATTAAATAGTGCAGGGTGTGCCTTGTGCCTCAGATAAGATACTTGCATCATCTCCAGAGCGTTCTCTGCCTTTTCGTCACTGTCAAGAGGCCACCGCAGCTCACTGTCTCTCTCTGAACCACCTTCCAGTAAGTGGCCCACTCAATTGTCTTATGGATGAAGACTGACATGCAGGCGGTTTACGGTTAGTAGGAGTACAGAACGGCAAAATGCGCCCCAGGCGACATTTGAAACAGGCGCCGGGATGTCGAAATCGTGCGCCTCTTGGCAGCTTTCGATTCCATTTATGTCTTTCTCCATCTCCATAGCCGCTATCGGATAAGATTACCACTCGGCCGATTGCGAGAAGAAGCTTTTGACAATCCCCAGTCAATTATGTTATCGCACCTTTTCAGAGACGGGTGAGGCTCAGGGCTGAACTCGCTGATACGTTCACGTCGTATATAACGACGGATGGGATGTCTCGCCATCTTTTTCACGTCCCAAAAGTTTTCTACAAGTGACTTACCATGTCTGCTCCCCAGCAAATGACCGACAGTCTCGTCGCCCCAGTCCTCGGCAAGACTGCTGGCTCCGCCGTTCAAGAGGAAGGCGTCAAGCGCACCGATGGCATCGCAGAAGACCCCGAGATCAAGGACCGTCTGTCCCTAGAGGAGGATGGAGGGAGCAGTGCTCAGAGCGAGGCCGGTACTATTGAGGAGAAGAGTAAGGGTGTGTTGGAGATGGAGTTTCTCACAGGCCGCCTCAGCCGAACCGTGCTCGCCATTTTGTACGCGACCTTCATGCTGCTGTCCTATAGTCTGTCTCTCAGTGAGTATCGCCTCCAGATACCATCGTGTCACTAATCGCTATCCCTGAAGATCAATACACGAGCAGCGCCTACCTCACCTTTGCCGTATCCGAGTCTTTCGAAGCCCACTCTCTCCAGTCAACCATCAGCACTGTCGGCTCTGTCTTTCAGGCCATGGCTCAGCCACCCATCGCCAAGCTTGCCGACTATTTTGGCCGAGTCAAGACCTACGTTGGCTGTGTCATCTTCTACTGCATTGGCTTGATCATTGTGGCGTCTTCGCAGAACATTGTCGCGTACGCCGTCGGCAACACAATCTATATCGTGGGCATCACCGGCCTGTTCTTACTGCAGAACGTCATCATTGGAGATATCTCCAGTCTCAAAAAT
Organism: Cryptococcus floricola; assembly: GCA_006352305.1. Classification (NCBI taxonomy): domain Eukaryota; kingdom Fungi; phylum Basidiomycota; class Tremellomycetes; order Tremellales; family Cryptococcaceae; genus Cryptococcus; species Cryptococcus floricola. The sequence goes on along the minus strand of CM016934.1, from coordinate 1,356,380 downwards.
CGATGTGAGTTTGAGAGTCCATCTTACAAAAGCTGGAGCTGACTACTGCTCAGACTGGTGGTCGCAATTCCCTTCCATCCCCGGTGCTATCAACGCCTTCGTGTCGGCCAATGTCGTCGCTAGTCTGATGGCCCATGGTTCCGCAGACAAACAATGGAGATGGGGTTTCGGTACGTTTTCACAACCAAAATAATGCGCCTACTGATCTCTCTCCCTAGCCATGTTCATCATCCTCACCCCTGCTCTCGCACTCCCCATCATCACCACCCTCTGGGTCAACACTCGTCCCACCCGAATGGCCCGCGCCGATGCCAAAGCTGCCAAAGCCTCTCGTGCACCCCAGTCCCGAGCTGCTCGCTTCTCCCATCAAGCCAAAAGCTTCTTCTGGCAACTCGATTTCATCGGCCTTATCCTCTTTGTCATCGGTTTCGGCCTCTTTTTTGTCACCATCACACTCGCCAACTCCAAGACCGCCAAGTGGTCCGATGCGCACTCTATCGCGCAGCTCATCGTCGGCGCCGTCTTCATTGCCGCGTTCGTCTGCTACGAGAGGTTCTACGCGCCGCACCCTCTTTTGCCTTTCGTCCTCTTGAAGCGAAAGACCGTCATCGGCTGTGTCCTTATCGCGCTCTTCCACCCAGTGGCAGGCCGAATCGTCTCGGGCTACCTGTACACTTTCCTTCTCGTCGCCGCCGACCAATCCGTCCTGTCTGCCACGAGAATCACCTCCTTCCCCACCGTCGCGGGTACCGTCACCGCCATGATCGGTGCCCTCCTCTCTTCCCGCTTCCGAATGCTCAAACCTATCATCATCCTCGGTTTCGTCATGGAGCTGTTGTCGATGGGTTTGATGATCAGGTATAGGCGGAGTACGAATAGTCAGGGAGAGTTGGCGGTGGTGCAGTTGTTGAGAGGAGGAGCGAATGGGTTCATCCCGTATCCTACGCAAGCGCTTATCCAGGCTGCGGCGCCGCATGAGCATTTGGCTGCTATCACCGCCGGATGGCTGGTTGTTTACTACCTTGCTGTGAGTCTTCTGTCTGTCCAATTCCCCTGAGTGGAGCTGATGAGAGTATAGGGTGGTATCGGATCGGCTATCGGAGGCGCCATGTGGACCAACATCGTCCCCAACAAACTACAAAACTATCTCAACGGCGACGACGCCCTCATCACAGCAGCTTATGGAAACCCTATCGGGTATGCTACAAAGTATGCTGTGGGAACGTTCGAACGTGATGCGCTTGTGAGGGCTCAGGATGAAGCTCAGGTGGGTCCTTGTTCTTGGCATCATGGGTGAAGCATCCGAGGGAAATGAAACTGACGAGTGGGAATAGCGCACGATCGTCATCGTCGGCACATGTGTCTCCGTCCTCTCGCTCCTCACATCCCTCTTCCTCATCGACAACCTCAGATTGCCCGATACACAGTCGATTGAGGAGACTGAAAAGATTGTGGAGGATGCGGAGAAGGAGCGAAGGGGCAAGGTGGCTGTGCCCGAGGTGAACTGAATGAGGTTGAGGGATGGTTTCTTCTTTTGATGGGCTTGGTAGTTTGGATGGCGATTGGTAGATCTATAATAGACACATAAACATTTGTGGTTTTGGTATCTCACCTTGGCATGTATGCTTAGATACAATGATCTTTAAGGCCGTGAGTTGGTCGCAGTCAGGAAGGGCACTGTGGGGCCCGAGCGAGATTGTTTTGATCTTGTATTGAGATGTTCAGAAACAATCTCGATCCAGGATGGATCAACAAAATCTTGAATCGGGATAGAATTGATCTACCTTGTTTGATCTCAGTTTGGGATTGTTTTGAACTTGGTTCAGGATTGTTATTTCAATCTCCATCCTGGATCAAATGTTTCATATGCCATAATCTTGATCCAGGCTCAATTATACTCTCCTTATGGCTACTTAATGCACAATATGAACGCTGGAAGATACTACGAGAACGTGAAGGGTGGTAACAAGATAATATAGAAGTAGAAAGAAGCAGATATGCAGATACAGAACCGACGGCACAAGCCTCCACAAGACAAATCGCGACGTCTTCAGATGATATCAAACATCAATAGATCACCTCTGATAGAACACAGTTGGGTTGTCGTAAATGAACGCCATACCCTCCTCCCGATAATCATCCGTAATAACGGTAACGTTATCCGCAATGAGACGGAGCATCTGCTTGTCGTCAAGATTGTGAGCAGGCCAGTAGGTGGTGTTGGATGACGAGACTCCATTGGCCCCATTGGGGTCGGCATAGTAAGCAAAGTTGAGCCTGACGAGTCAGTAAATTGTGTCGTGTACAGAGTGCGAGAGATGAGTGCTTACCAGTACTCCATGATGGTGTTGGAAAGACGACTGTCTGCTTCGGTGTAGTTGGCTGCGATACCCGGAAAACCGTCCCCTGGCCTTGCCATACCATAAACATAAGGAATCTCGGATGAATGGAAAGCTGAACACTGCAAGTCAGAAACAGGACACATTGGGGCTTGTAAAGAAGGCGATGTGCACTTACCACCTAGATATCCTGTTATTCCGGGTGAAGGCTGCTCGAACTGGTACGTCCAGCTCTTGGCGTTCCCATTCTGATTCGCCTGCCTCAAAAAGTATCGACGTGGAGCTTGGAACTGCATATCACCAAAGATGGCGGCAAACTGCTTGAAAGACGGATCGAGGCCGAAAGTTTCATTCCCAGTGCCAAACGGTCTGGCTCGTTGAGTCAGCAGTGCTCGTGAAAACAGGGGAATTTATGCTCACGAGCCCAGAGAGGTGTCGTTGGGATAATACCTCACGAGATCGGCAAGACTCTCGTCACTCAGACCGGTAGGCTCCAACGAGCTAATGACTGCATAACCTTCAGAAGTGCCGGAGAGGGTCGCCGGTACGAAGAGTGTGCCCCTGTCACCTGTCAGATTGTGGAATGAGATGCCTGGATGGAAGAAGCTCACTCGTCTTTGTTGCTGCCGGTAATGAAAGGTATTTTGGCGATTTTACCCTGTGCGAGGAGAGTATGAGGAGAATCAGGAATCAAATCGCCATCTATTGTCGGACCATAGACGAAGCTGGCCGCGAACTCCGTCTGACTCTTGACGCTTAGTTGAGCGGCGAGAATCTGTTCGGAGGAGAGTGAACGGAGACAATCGAAAGGGGTCGACGTGGCGGTGTTGGCATTTAGAACGTTGGCGGAGGCCGTTGAGTTGGTGGAAGGAGAAGTGCTAGAGCAATTCGAGGCCGAAAGGAGAGCTTGATATGCGTTTTCCCAGGTACTGTTTGCCGGACCAATGGGCGCGGTTGAAGGAGCTCCGCTTTCCATGATCTAATCATCTGTCAGTGTCAATATTTGAATACCGACAGTGTCGCCTACAGCCTGACTGAACAACTTGGTCTCGGGGTCGAGGTACAAGAGCGATGTTATGACAGCGCCGGCAGACTCGCCATACAAAGTCACCTGGCTTCGAGTCAGCTCGGTATGGCACCATGCGGCGTCCAACACACCTTTTTGGCATCGCCTCCAAAAGCCCAGATGTTTTCCTGGACCCAGGAAAGAGCCAGCTTGATGTCTCGAAGACCGAGGTTCGTCGCGTTGTTCTCTGCAAATCCCGATCCAACACCCCATCCGAGAGCACCCAGACGATAATTGAGGGCGACGTGAATGACCGGTTGATCCTGGGGCGCGGCGCAAAAGTGTCAGTAGGCTTTCCAATTTGCGAACAGCTCAAGACATACTAGTTGTTGTCCATACGCGATCATACGAGAAGCGTTATAAGGAGCCACGCCTCCAGCAGTGAAAGCTCCACCGTACCTGGCAAAGTGTCAGCATGAATGGACAGGCCTCAATCCGAAGCGAAACTGACTTACACCCAGACCATGACGGGATACTGTTCGTTGGTGGTGTTGATCCCATCAGGAGTGAAAACGTTGAGGAACAGACAGTCTTCAGAGATTTGAGCCCCGTAAATGGAGGAAGTAGAGCTGATGTCTTGCATACACGCCGACGGAGACGTCTGGGCGGCATAGGAGGTGGTGTTGTACACGTATGACTCGGGCGGGGAGAACCGGAGATCATTGATAGCTTTCGGGTACTGTCATCAGCAAGCGCATTGACTCAAACGACAGTTACTCACGAGGCTTCGCAAAAGGTATCCCGAGGAAAGCATCAGTCTTGAAGTCTGTGTAAGTCGTGCCCACTATCTCAATCGGCTGACCCTGAGATGAGTCAGGATAGATGGTAGCTGAAGGCGCAGGTGCACCACTGGAAGCAGTTCCATTGTGGCGCATGAGAAGAGAGGCGCCTGCAGAGCTGTAGAGGAAGCTCCAGAGAGCAAAAGGTTGTGGGAGACGCATGGTGTTCTGACTGGGATACGAGAGACATACGGAGAGATGCAAAGATATGTATGAAAAGGGCCATCTACCTGAGGCCTCGTTGTACGTTGCATCAAAGGCCGTGGCCACACAGTCGGCTGAGTCAGCGACCCACAAGATCAATCGCCAAAGATGGCCGAGAATTGTTTGAAAGAGGGATCGAGGCCCAAAGGTTAACTTCCCGTGTCAAAGGTCCTAGCGCGATGAGTCAGCAGCGCTCGCGAGAAAGGCAAGAAGATGCTAACGAGCCAAGAGAGGCATTGTTGGGATAGTAGCTCACAATTTCGGCCAGTGTTTCGTTACTGAGTCCGTTAGGCTCAAGCATGCTGAGACGTGCAAGGCCGCAGGGAGTGCCGGTAATCGTCGCTGGAATGAAGAGCGTACCTCTGTCAAGCGTCAAACTCGGGGATGGCATACGTGGATGGAAGGCACTGTCATGGTTAAAGGAGTCATCTGTGTAAATCGTTCATTCAAGTAGATTAAGTAGATTAGTTGTGTGTTCGTGGACCGTGCTCTCCGTTTATACACATATCAGAGTCTTCTTTCATAGTTCTTATTCTTCATATGCGACAATAACAGAAGGTTTTTGCCCCTTATAACAAAACTCTCTTCAGCACGTCAAGGGCACTGCCCAAGCGCCACGATCTCTATGGGTTGTCCCTGCTCGGTATCGGAAAGAAGGTCACTGTAGGGACATCAGGCACAGCGGGTCCACTGGAAGCTGGAGGTGGCTCCATTCTGGCGCACCTGAAGAGAAGCCCCTGCACAGCCGGGAATGAGGAGGGTCCAAGCAGCAGAGGATCGTGATAGACGCATGACCCCGCGTTTCAGTTGGATTTCGGAGATATGTGGACAGAGTGATAAAATATGTTTCTGAAACGATGAAAAAAGACAGAGGCGACCGTGAATTGGAACATCTCGTGAGTAGTTATCCCCTTGGGAAGTCGAAAACGATCGCCAAACAGGGTCACAGGATCCTCGGGCTCAAATCTCTAACGTGGTTCACCCTCTTCGGCTTGACGCAGTATTGGATCCCGCTAAGCAAGCCCTCATCGCACTGTGGACGATCAGTGCTCATGTATACTGTACGGGTACCTTTCCGATTGGACTTGATCGGGTTATCCACAGTGACATCCAATTATAATGCAGTTTTCGAATATTATACAGTACGTACAAGTACTCGTACGAATTGGAAAGAAGATTATATCGTACTTGACCGACTTGAAGATGAGTGTGATGACAAGACCAAGCAAATATACGAACAACAAGATCATCAACGCACACTCAAAGCTAATTATAGTCGACATCAGAAATCAAAGGATCGCCTTTGGTTGAACACCGTAGGGTTGTTCACAAAGTACGTCATCGCCTCCTCCCGATAATCGTCCGTGAACACGGTAACGTTGTTCGCCATAAGACGGAGGATTTGCTTGTCGTCAATGTTGTGGGCGGGCCAGTAAGTAGCGTTGGAGGACGAGGTACCGTCAGGGCCGTTGGGGTCAGCGTAATGAGCAAAGTTGAGCCTGGTACTGCGTCAGTATACATTCCGACCGAGTGTGGTATTGGGACGAATGCTCACCAGTACTCCATTATACTGTTGGAAAGTATACCATCGGCTTCGGTGTAGTTCATGGAGATACCTGCTTGCCCGATCCCTGGCCTTGCCGCACCGTAGACGAATGGGATCTCGCTCGCGTGGTACACTGTATTATCGTCGGATGAGCATCATCCTGGTGCCGGGTGGAACTTTTGAGACGAAGGATGCTTACCACCAAGATACCCAGGGCTTCCGGGTGTAGGCTGTTCAAACTGGTAGGTCCATGTCTTGGCATTGCCGTTTTGATTTGCCTGCCTCAAAAAGTATCGGCGCTGAGCTTGGAATTGGGCATCGCCGAGGATGGCAGCGAACTGCTTGTAAGAGGGGTCAAGACCAAAGGTTTCGTTTCCAGTATCGAATGGTCTAGTGGGAGTCGTCAGTGAGGTATGCTGGAAGTAGTGAGATATGCTTACGAGCCCAAGGTAGTGTCATTTGGATAGTAGCGCAAGATTTCTGCGAAAGTCTCGTTACTGAGGCCGGTAGGCTCCAACAAGTTGAGGAGCTGAAGTCCTGCGGTAGTGCCAGAAATGGTCGATGGTATAAAGAGTGTACCTCTGCCCCAGTGATTAGCCTGGGATCGACAGTCAAGGACGGATAGCTTACTCGTCTTTGTTGTTACCGGTGATGAACGGTTTGTTTGCGACCTTGCCTTGCTCGATGAGGGAATGAGGAGATTCAGGAATGAGATCGCCATCTATCGTCGGGCCATAAACGAAGCCTGTTTTGAACATTGTCATATTCTTGACAAGGATCTGTGCGGCAAGGAAATTCTCGGCCGGAAGGGCTCGGAGACAGTCGAAGGGGGACGACGACGTGCCAGTCGCGTTGAAGCTGGTTCCGTTGGCAGATGTCGTTGTGTTGGGAGAGATGGTAGAGTTGCTGGAGCAGTTCGAAGCCAACAACAAGGCTTCGTAGGCGCCTTCCCAAGTACTGTCTTCAGGGCCAATCGCCGTGGTCGAGGGGGCGCCACTTTCCATGATCTGAATTTTGCTCAGCGCCAGCTAACAAATCGGCAAGCCCACTTACTGCTTGACTGAAAAGCTCGGTCTCGGGATCGAGGAATAGCAGTGAAGTTGCTATAGCGCCGGCAGACTCGCCAAATACAGTAACCTATCCAACCGTCAGCAGCTGCATGGCCTATCATACTGCTCCGCCAACTTACCGTTTTTGGGTCGCCCCCAAAGGCCCAAATATTCTCTTGAACCCAGCTGAGAGCCAGCTTGATGTCGCGGAGACCGAGATTGGTGGCGTTGTTCTCTGCGAAGCCAGATCCGACACCCCATCCAAATGCGCCCAGGCGATAGTTGAGGGCAACGTGAACGATCGGTCGATCCTGAGGCGCAGCGAGGTCAGTCTGCTGCATGATTTGAGGACAATCGATGACGTACGATTTCCTGCCCGTATGCGATGAGAAGAGAAGCGTTATAGGGAGATACAGCCCCGGAAGTAAAGGACCCTCCATAACTGGCGATGTATCAGCATGTCGCCCAACAGCCACCATCAAACGACAGTTTTGACTCACACCCATACCATGACAGGATACTGTTCATCGGTGATGTTGACACCAGCAGGAGTAAAGACGTTGAGAAAGAGACAGTCTTCGGAGATATCGGTTCCGTAGGAGAATGTCCCGGAGCTGAGGTCTTGCATACATGCCGCCGGCGAGGTCTGGGCGGCGTAGGAGCTAGTGTTGTATGTGTATGCCTCGGGTGGGGCAAATCGGAGATTATCAATAGCTTGGGGAAAATGTCAGACACGCATCATATCAATCCCACAGAGACCATACTCACGAGGCTTCGCAAAGGGTATACCGAGGTAGGCATCGGTCTTGGAATTCGGATACGTGGTGCCTACGATCTCTATGGGCTGACCCTGGGATGTATCGGGATAGATGGTTGCTGTAGGGGCTGTGGCGGCTGATGTAGCATTGGATGTCGTTTCGTTCTGTCGCGCATAGAGAGGAGATGCTGCAGAGCTGCTGCAGAGGAGACCTAGAGCAACAAATGAGTGCTGTAGACGCATGGTGGCGGTGCGTAGAGAAGAATAAGTAAGAGATTGTAGATGATTGATGGAAAGAACGAAAGGTGTTTGACATTGGAGCCCATCGCATGCGTCGTACAAAGGATCGCAAAACGAGGTCAGCTGCAAAAGATCTCGACAAGAAATCCCAGGAACCCGGGCTCGGTCACCCGCGCCATGACGCACTTGCTAATCATTTCCTAACTTCCATTTGATCCCGCTAATACCCAGGTAATACCCAGGTCTAATCTTTTCTAATTGCCAGCTTGGCATCAGATCTCTACAGGTCGTGGACATTTCATGGATGAGAGACGCGACATGCTCGACTCCTTGAAGCACCAGTAATTTGAGGAAGGCGGCGAGTGGCTGGAGAACGCTCATCACATCATCAACATAATCTACATTCTGGGACGAAGAGGAGTGCAGGCGGGAATTACAATGGCGATATATAGATTGTCCAGTCTAAATTGTCCAGTCTAACTATGCTACACAACTATAAACGAAGACCCCGTATTACTTCCGTTCGAAAAGGAGAATGATGAAACAAGTTATCATAATCCAACACCAACACCAACGCCCACGCCAACGCCAACACCGATGTTCAAATCATCTCGCTTCTTGATTTCGGCATCCAGAATACTCTTTCCGGCTGCCACAACGTCAACTTTGAGGTTCAGGTCTCGCTTCAGCCCAACATCAACGCCGACACCAGCTTCAACGTCGAAATCCCGCTTCAGGTCGAGATCAAGCCCAGCACCGACGTCGACACCAGCTTCGAGGTCTAACTCCCGCTTCAGGTCGAGATCAAGCCCAGCACCGACGTCGACACCAGCTTCAAGGTCGAAATCCCGCTTCAGGTTGACATCAAGCCCGGCACCGACGTCAACACCAGCTTCAAGGTCTAATTCCCGCTTCAACGCGAGTCCAAGGTCGACTTCGCCAAGGGCAGCCACATCGGCACTGACGTCGATTCCTCGCTTGACTTGCAAGTCAGCAGCGGCACCAACTCCCACTCCAACACCAATATCGAGGTCTCGCTTGAGGGCCAAGTCCAATTCGCCGTCGACACCAACTCCCACTCCGACACCAATATCGAGGTCTCGCTTGAGGGCCAAGTCCAATTCGCCGTCGACACCAACTCCCACATCAACACCAATATCGAGGTCCAGGTCTCGCTTGAGGGCCATGCCCAATTCGCCGTCGACACCAACTCCCACTCCAACACCAATATCGAGGTCTCGCTTGAGGGCCAAGTCCAACTCGCCGTCGACACCAACTCCCACTCCGACACCAATATCGAGGTCTAGGTCTCGCTTGAGGGCCAAGCCCAATTCGCCGTCGACACCAACGCCGACACCCAGGTTCAAGTCTCGCTTGGATTCAAAGGTCGTCAAGTCGAGATCAACGACGGGCATCTCGTCGATACCAACTCCAACTCCGGCGCCGACCCCGATATCCAGGGATCGCCTCAAGCTGAATGCCTTGGGACGGGAGGTGATGAAATCGGTACCGGCCTCCCTGTAGTCGTCTCTAAAGACAGAAATGTTGTCGGCCTTGAGACGAAGGATCTGCTTGTTGTCAGAGTCATGGGTGGGCCAGTAGACGGCGTTGGAAGAGGAGTCGGCTGTGTCGTTCGGGCCGTTGGGATTGCCGTAATTGGCAAAGTTGATCCTATGAGTCGGGTCAGCGGTGTCTTGAGAAACTTTGACTTAGGCATACCAGTAGTCCATCATGGCGTCGGAGAGGCGGTGATCAGCCTCGGTATAGGTGTAGGAGAAACCTTGCTGCCCGATATCGGGTCTCGCGGCACCATAGACGTAAGGAATCTCGGTCGAGTGAGAGACTACCACACTTGTCAGCGATCTCGTATGTGCAAACTCAGCTGGACACTCACTGCCAAGGTATTCAGGCCTTCCGGGAGTAGGTTGCTCGAACTGGAATGTCCACGTCTGAGTATTACCATGGGCGTTGGCTTGCCTTAGGAAGTATCGGCGCTGGGATTGAAAGAAGAGGTCACCAAAGATGGCGGCGAAACGCTTGTACGCGGTCTTAAGACCAAACTTTTGGTTTCCAGTGTCGAATGGGCTTATGAGAGCTGTCAGCACATGAACTACACTTGACAGCGACACTTACGATCCCTCGCGCGCATCGTTGGGGTAGAGCTGGAGGAGCTTGCCGGTAGTCATGAGGTCGGGGTCGTTTGGCTCAAACAGGTTGAGCACCAAGAGTCCGAATGGGGTACTGTTGATGGAAGTAGGCGCAAACCTCGTTCCTCTGCAGAGCGATCAGCAGCATTTCCACGATCACATAGAAAGACGTACTCGTCTTTGGTGTTTCCCGTGATGAACGGCTTATTCGCGACCTTGCCATCCAAGACGAGCTGATGCGGGGAATCAGGGATGAGATCGCCGTCGATAGTCGGGCTGTAGATGAAGCCAGCTTTGAAGGCGGTCTGGTTCTTGACATTCATCTGAGCCGCAAGGATATCTTCCCCGCTGAGGTCTCTCAAACAGTCGAAGTCGCCACAATCGGCAGCTTTGAGGAGAGCTTTGTACGCATCGTCCCACGTGGATTCTTGAGGGCCCAGAGGAATGGAACTAGGAGCGCCGCTTTCCATGATCTGATACCTACGTCAGCCACATCATCTCATCGTATCTTTCCGAGACTTACGGCCTTGCTGAAGAGCGTAGTTGCCGGGTCGAGGTACAAGAGAGAGATAGAGATGGCTCCGGCAGACTCGCCGAACACCGTCACCTAGGGCTTCGCGTCAGCCAGCTACTATTACTAGACACTCTTGTCACGTACTTGGTCGCGGTCGCCGCCGAAAGCCCAGATGTTCTCTTGTACCCATCCCAGAGCTTTCTTGATGTCTCGGAGACCCAGGTTGGTAGCGTTGTTTTCCGCGAAGCCTGATCCTACACCCCATCCGAGAGCGCCAAGACGGTAGTTGAGGGCGACGTGGACGACGGGTTTACCCTGCAGGCTTGTCAGTACCGTACTTGGGGACTAAACGACGCACAGTTTCAGTCGAGTGCTGAATGAATGCCGATCCGTTGTAGGGGAAGACAGATCCAGAAGTGAAAGAGCCCCCATACCTTTTCAAAGGAATCAGCGTGGTACTATATCAGTCGACGCGACTCACACCCATACCATCACAGGGACCTTCTCTTCGGCAGGGTTTACACCCGCAGGGGCAAAAATATTGAGGAACAAACAGTCTTCAGAGCTCTCGGTGCCGTAGATGATCTCGCTCTCGTGAGGGTTCTGCAAACACATGGGAGGCTGGGTCTGGGCGGTGTAGGATTCGGTGTCGTAGACGTAAGACTGGGGGGCGGCGAAACGGAGTTCGTTGACAGCTGCGAACGCATTAGTCTCACTACCTACTCATAGCATAGCTACTTACGAGGCTGTGCATAGGGCACACCAAGGTAGACATCCGCGCCGAATCTGTCGTCGGCGAAGCCAACAATGTTCACCGGTTGTCCACCGGCGGTGTCTGGGTATATAGTCGCTGTTGGGGCGGCAGCGGCAGAGTCGTCGGGAGAATCAGGGTCAGAGTTCTGTCGGAACTGAAGAGGAGCGGCGGTGGTGAGGGAAAGGAGGGCGAGCGATGCAATAGACAGTGACCAGCGCATGGTGGTACAGTGGGGACGGGCTGAGGAGAGGAGATGTAGAGGGGAGCGTGGGGGAGAAGAGAGGGTGGTATTGAACGAGTGACTGGGGTGAGGCTGTAGAGAACGACGAGTGAAGAAGGAAGAGATGCAAAAGAGAAATGGAGATAGAGATTGGGGCGTGTCTACCATCATCCACACGGCCACCGCCGTGTTTGTTCAGACCGGACACGGTGCTGTCCGAGAACAGCAGCATCGCGTCAGCCATGGCACATCTGCGGGCATATCATTCCACAGTCTATCATCTTTGGATGGAAGCGGGACATATACCGTACTGAGATATGTCAAGGTATATGCCACGATGCCTTGTGACGATGCCACGCGTCGAGTCCTGGTATGAAGAGTCATTCCACACAGTATGCGAGCGTGTGCTTGGTCGCCTCGTCATTTGCTCACCACGGAATAAAATCTCTCTGCGTAAACATATCGTCTGCTAATGATCTCCTCTTGAACAGACAAGGGGCAGTATGTGCGCGACACCGGGCTTCTGATCTTCCCTTCCCCCGCCACAAATCGTTGCGAAGGAGACGACGTGGAGTGCTTCTCTCAACTCGCTAGTCTTGACAGTGGGGAATGAATCATATCTAGATCGTTCGCACCAATGCATGAGTCTCGCATTCTTCCAAGCCTATGACTTAACTGTTTGGTGCATTCTGCGACACAAACACAGAAGAATGTTGACTCATGGCGGCGGTAGCGGTGGTCGCCGCTTTCGGGGATCCCCTGAGAACATTACCGGTTCGCTGCCGGTCAATTCTGGTCGATTCTGGATCAATTTCTTAGTTCTGCTTGCATCTCTCACAATGTCTGCCCAGAACACTCAAGCTCGTGGGTGTATCCACGTTCTCATGGCGAATGACGCGCAGCTAACCCTCTCCAAGAGGTCCCTCTGCCCCCAAAGGCGGGCGAGAAGATCCCTCAGGCCAAGGTCGACGAGGAGGAAGAGGAGGAAGATGAAGATGGAGATGAAGACGAAGACGATGGAGAGTTTGATGATGATGAGGAGGATGATGAGGACGAGGATGATGAGGATGAGGATAGCGAGGATGACGGGGTTGACCACAAGGGTGTTCTGGCCGACTTTTACAACGTGCGTCGGCTTTCATTCGCTCTTTATCAGTACTAACGACGCGCTGTAGAACGAGCAACAAGATGAAGACGATGACGGAGACGTCGTTGAGGGCGACGAAGAGGCCGCTCTCACATCCTTGAAGCGAAAGGCGGACGAAGGGAACGACGCGGATGCGAAGAAGCCGAAGGCTTGATCGCCTCTATACTGTACTCGTACTGTGGGCAAATAGTATATAACTGACCCTTATCTTGGTGTTGTGGTAAACTCGAAATGTACAATCATGCTTATAAGCCTTGCTTGAGACCACTGACGTGACCCGAAGGTGCTTTACATCTCTACGGCCGTCCTAATACAAAGCCACCAAATATGCTCTACAACCCTGTACACTGTCTACAACACCTCACCTCACTCTGCTACAGCTCAATCACTCTCCTGCCTCTTCATCTTCTTCACAGGCCTCTCCTCCCCCTCACTTTCTTGATCCGACGCATATCCTTCCTCAATGTCGTTCCCCAATGCGGTAGGAACGTGCCCCAAAGAAGACATGATTGCGTCTTCTGCTGCTGCCTGGCTGAAAGGTACACTGGTGGGTACACTGGGCGGAACGCTGGATGCGCCGTTGGTTTCGGCCTGGACGGAAGGGGAGGTAGAGGGATCTTCGTCGGACACGTCTACTAGCGGTCTTGTCGGGAGTGGATCGCCCTTGCGTCGTAACAGATGGAAATGACGTCTACCGCAACATCAGCTGAAGGACTGCTTCGAGGCGGAATTAGACTCACTCGTCATCAACTTCCAGCCACTCTGCCTCTTCCGGCGGAATCGAAACATGGCTGGCTTTTTCCATCTTTTCCTCGTCCTTCTGGCCCGGTGTCGGTGATTCGCGTTCGACTTGACGTTTGGCATCCTCTGCTTCAGATTTCGGAGCAGGCAATGCGGAGGGGGATGGGATGGACCAGCCGAGTCGGTCTGAGATGTATGTGACGATGCTGTCTGCATCTCCCAGTAAGGAGATCTGCGAAACGTTAGTATTGAACCTGATATGATAACTGTGATACGTACGTCTGGCTGGACGTGGTATGCCGGCGTAAGGTTGATGAATATCTGAGGCACCGAGTGCGGTATATGCGCTAGAGCCCATCAGCTTCGATGACACATGTACTGTAACCATCAGGACTTGCTCAAGACCTCGCTCACAGGCGCCACCTTCAAGCTCGTCCCAATCACCACCAACAAATCCACCTCCTCTCTATCTCTGAACAAACACTCGTCAAACTCTGAATCCAAAGCTTGGCCGAAGAATGTGATATCCGGCTATTCACCAGTCAGCTTTACCAAATCATTTCAATGAGCCTACTCGCTTTGATGATACCTGGCTCCCCGCCGCCCCACTCATCCCCACTCTCATCATCACTCTCTTCCTGCTCCCACGCACTCGCCTTCCCCTTTCCATTCGCTTTCGCCTTCAGCTTCTTCAGCTGTTCCTTGTACGTCTTCCTGGCCGCATGTTCTTGGGCACACTGCGCCTTACATGGCTCGCAATATGGTATTGTCTGGGCCATGATGTGGGGCTCAATGAAGCGTCCGGGATGCCGGGTTTTGCAGCGCTATACATGGGTGAGACCAAGTGGCGGATGAGATGCTGGAAGCTCACTAGACAGGAGGCAGTCTTGAATGAGCCGTGGCATTGCAGGACCTTGCTGACACCCGCAAGGCTCTCTAACGTGTCTATGTTTTGGGTGTAGTTCCTCAGAAGCTAGATGGCATAAGCATACAATCAGCGGCTCGGAGTGGCAACAACTTACCACACCACGGTCTTCCAGCATCTTTATCCATCTATGACAAGGACTCGGCACAAAGTTGCTTGGGTAAATTTGCTTGGCAAATGAGCTTTAGACGTCAGCTCTAGTCTACCAACCGCATGGAATCACTTACTAGAACACTTCCGGCTTTTCTCTAAAGTACCGGATATCAAACATTTGCTGGGGATCATCCAGCTCATACTTGCCCTCGTTCTGTAACTGCGCATAAAGACCGGTACTGCTTCTGAAATCTGGTATGCCACAGCTTGTGGAGATACCCGCGCCAGAGAGGACGATGATCTTCTTTGCGTTCTTTAGCAAGTCGAGCGCGTCAGATAGCGAGGACAGGTCGGGGAGGCGTGACCGGCGGCGTAGGATACGAGAGAGGGTAACTTTGGCAAAAGGGAGCAAGGCGAGATTAGAGGTGAAAGGAGTGCAGAGTGGGAGCGGCTTGATAGCTGTCAGCCTCGTATTGCAGCGGCTTTGCTCGAGCTCACAGGGATGATCCCAAATCCGAGCAGTAACTTTCTAAGCGACCGCATTTCTCCCGAAGCGTCTGGAACTAGATAGCTCCTCAGAAAGTTGACAATACCCGTCTCCTTCAATTGGTGCGTAAAGTCATCCATTTCTTCCGAGTTGTACCCGTTCTCCGCTAGTTTCAATATCAGCCCAAAATCTGTCTTTCTGCAAGACTAATCGTCTTACCTTCTTCTACCAGCTTATCGTACTCGACCTCGGAAAGCTCATCGCGGGCTTGGTCAGAATCATACTCGTCGCTATCAATCTGATAAGTGTCGGCCGGTTTGACTTGAGGCGTCTCCGTTGATCCTTCGCTCATATCTGCGCCTCTGTTGTCAATAATCCAACCCCTCTCTGTGCATAGCCCTGTTGATCTTACCCGACGATGAGATTATCTGCTGCGATCGGTGGAGACGAACGAAAGGCAAAACAGAAAGCCAGATGCTCCGAAAGATAATTGAATTGGACCATCTAGGCACGGAATCAATCTTTATCAAATCAACGAGTGATTACGTACACAGCGTTTGTTTGTTTATCGCGGCCACGCAAAAAGTAAACAAATCGTCAGTTGCAAGTCAACTTTCTTGGAATTCCTAGATGTCCGCCAACCCCCCCATCCTCGCAGTGCCGCACCAGAAGTCGTCCCCAGAGACGCACATAAAGCGATACCTCTCCTCCCTTGAGCCGTACGTCAACGAACATGCCCGCGCCGGCGTCTCGTCGTTGGAAAAAGCACTGCGCGGCGAGCCGCCGCCGGAGAGTGACGGCACCCCAAAGATAGAGGGAAAGCTGCATATGTTTGGGGAGGAAGGGGAGGAGCTAGTCACAAGAGCAGAGCTGCTGGCAAAATTGAGTGGAAGCGGTGTTAAGCCCGCACAGCCAGTGTGGAGACAGCCGCTCAAGGATGTCCAGACGGCGTCGTTCAAGCTGCCACTTGACTCGCTTGTCCACAAACTTGACAAGGGCAAGACAAATCGTGTGGAGAAGAAGAAGGCGAAAGGGACGAAATCCAAAGAAGATGTGTTCGAGGAGTCAGAAACCGAGAGTGCCCAAAGTAAGTTCATTATCTACCAATGGGAGAGAGCTGACGCTCCTGCAGGACGTCTTCAACGTAAGACTCGCCGAAGAGAGAAGGCGGCCATCACCAAGCCAAAACCTCCCACTCCGCCTCCAGCCAAGAAAAGGCGCAAGTCCAAGCTTCCTTCCGTTGACGGCTCGCTTGAAGGATCAGAGGAGTCGGAGGAAGTAGATGACAGGCGGAAGGGCCGAAGGAGGCAGGCTATCCCAGAATTTGTCAAGAATTACCAGGCCAAGAACGTGCAAGCAGCTGTTGAAAGGATCACTGCGAGTCGTGACTCTTGAATTTGAGCTCGATTCTGACTTATTTTGTAGGCTAAACCGGTGAAGAAGAAGCACGGCTTCCTCAATCAAGGAAAGGCATCTATACCTATACGTCTGCCTTCAGAAAAGCCTCGACTGGCGACTGGTACGTGTTATATTCTTTACATCTGCTTCAATTGACACGCTGCAGCTCAACCGTTCTCGGAAGATGCGTTCCTGGGTTCCCAAGGCGCTTTGCGGCGATCTCACGACGAAGATGACACCTTTGGGTGGAAGCTCCCTCACAAGCGACCTCTGTCGTCACTTCCATCTGGCGATGTCGATAATGCGCCTGCACGTCAGACTTCCCGGCCACGATCCACTCGTTCCCCAGTTCGCGCCCCCTCACACACGTCTCTCCCTTCTTCGAGTGCCCAACAGCACGCTCCTTCCGCGCACAACTCTTACTCTCGAATGCCTCCGCCTGGCGTCGCCAACTCGCCTAGCTGGGATACAGAGATCACTGAAGAGCAAGCTTCTTTTGTACGAAAAGAGTCGGGGGGACAGGCAGCCACTCCTGGCCCTGCTCAGAATGTGGCTCCGTCGCTCAATCCAGTCTCTCCACCCCACATTCCTCGCGTTTTGACACCACCACGCCCGCAACCAGAAGAGCCGAGTCCCGGAGTGTTACGAGAAGTGTTCGGCGGCGAAAGCTTTGTGTGGCCGAAGAATCGAGGAATGGGCATGTCGTTCGGTCAGACCGCCCACGATGAGACTCCCGCCCGCTATCATCAGCCTTCACCAGCGTTCCCACCGCATCACGTTTCGACTGATCCCGCTCCAGAGGTATATCGACCCCACAACACGCTGCCACAGTCGACCACCATTCCTGTATTTGGTCACGCCCCATCCGAAAATGATATGGAGTATCAGCCCTTGTGGGTGCACGAAGAGAGCAGAGATGACATTAAGGTACCACGAAGCGGGTACGAAGAATACGGAGAGGACAAGGAGTACCAGCAAGACCGCCACTACGAACATGAGTCTCCGACACATCGCTTCACCTCTACCACTATGTATGACCGACAACCATCTTTCGCGCCTTACTCTTCTCAAAACGCCCCGGATCAGCTTGCATACCCCCACCACCACCATCGTATGTCATACGATCATCGAGATCTCCCACAGCCCCCGATCTTCCACGCCCCTAGTGCTGTCCGCCGCGAACCACCCCAGCCCGCACCACCGACAGTCAACAATACTCTCGATCGAAGCTTCATCTCGACAGACAGCACTTTGCCAAGGATGTACGAGCTGCCGAGTCCGCAGCCTTATTGTTACCCTGCAGTTGCCGCGAGGGGGTACGCGATGTCGAGGAATCTGGACGAAGGAAGAGATGTGAGGAGCTGGAGTGCAGGGGGACGTCGCGACATCGAGGTCGTGGATGAGTGCTACCAAGATGTACGGGGCGGTTTCGATCGAGAGGATGATGATGGACACCTGGAAGTGACGGAAGGGCAATGGAAGAGTCTTTGGAGCGGGGGAGCGGGGCTGAGATAGCAATATCGTTCAAAGTCACTTGAACGAGATCATCCAACGCCACAGGATGCAGAGTATGTATGGGGGGGAGCCCCGATGGTTGCATGCATGAGATAGAGAAGCGGCTCAGCTATGATAGTCAACTTGGACGAGAAAGATTGTTTGACTGATAGCTCGTCGTCCGACGCTACCTACTGGCCTGCCCTGTGAATGACAAGCATATCCTCCGCCTCATCGCAACTCAATATATATACACTTGCCTTCCCGATCATAAGTATTGGGACAACTTGCATAAATTCACAACTTATATAGACAACTCAACACTACAGCAGAATAATATAGCACCTCGAAACATTCTTGACAATGGCTACAATCCCATGTGATAAGATCGAGGGAAAGGACGCGATAGAGTATCGAATGAGACCGGCGATGCAGCCCCCGTCCTCTGACTCCAGCATCTCATTCTTGCCTTTCACATGTTTACGAGCCTTTTGACTTTTCAACGTCCCCCTTCGCCCTGTACGAGCACAGCTCAGGCACTAGCAGCCACCGAGAGACTCTCCAAATCCACTCCTTGCGAACTCGTCTCAAAGTCGGAAATGATCTTCTCATCGAGGCCATGCAGAGGTTTGGTCACGGGCGGCACGACGTATTGCCTCTTTTCGATACCTCCTTGCCAGGCGAGATGGGTGTGGCCCATGAGGAATGAATCGACTTCCGCAGCGGCTTGTCGACCCTCGCGGATACCCCAGACAACAAGAGATTGACCACGGTGACAATCACCAGCAGCAAAGACGCCAGGGACGTTGGTGACGTAGCTGTTGGGAGCGGTCTTGATATTGGTTCGAGGGTCAGTGTCGACACCAAGAGCCTTGAGGCACTCTTGCTGAGGCCCAAGGAAACCAAGAGCAAGCAGAACGAGCTGGGCTGGATAGAACTGGAGGGAGTCAGCACTATTCTCGCTTCCACGAAGATGTTACTTACCTCTTCGGACCCAGCAACCTCCTCCATCTTCCATTGTCCGTTCATCTTTGTCCACTCGACCTTGACCGTGTCGAGACCCTTCAGATTGCCTTCATCATCCAGCACAAACTTCTTGGTGGCCATGCAGTATCTGCGAGGGTCGTGACCGAAGTGAGCCTGGACCTCGGAATGACCGTAGTCGGTTCGGAAAGAGCGGTTGAACATCGGCCAAGGGTTGTCGGGAGCACGAGACTTGGGAGGCTCGGGGAGGAGCTCAAAGTTGACGATGGACTTGGCACCGTGTCGCATGGAAGTTCCAATACAGTCATTACCTATGCAAATGTCAGCGTGACCTTTCAGACTCGATGACTAGACTCACCGGTGTCACCACCACCGATTACAATGACATCCTTGCCCTCGGCAGAGATGAATCCAGGAGCATTATCGCCGAAAGCCTTGACCTTGGTATTGGGAGTAAGGAAGTCCATCGCAAAGTGAATGCCGTCGACTTCTCGGTGGGGGAGTTTGAGGTCTCGAGGCCATGTGGCACCAGTAGCAACAACAACGGCATCATTCTCCGCCTTGATGGTAAGGGGGTCGTATCGCTCGTCAACGCCGACATGAGCGCTGGTGATAAAGTTGACACCTTCAGCCGCCATCAAATCGACACGACGTTGGACAACACCCTTGTCGAGCTTCATGTTGGGGATACCGTACATGAGAAGACCACCCACACGATCCTGCCTTTCATAGACAGTGACGATATGTCCCGCCTTGTTGAGCTGGTCGGCAGCGGTAAGGCCAGCCGGTCCGGAACCGATGATCGCAATACGCTTGCCAGTTCGGTGCTCGGGAGGGTTGGGAGTCATCCAACCCATTTCGAAACCCTTGTCAATGATAGCACACTCAATGGACTTGATGCCGACCGGTGCTTCATTGATACCCAATACACACGCGCTTTCGCAAGGAGCAGGGCAGACTCGACCGGTAAACTCGGGGAAGTTGTTGGTCTTGAGCAGCCTGTTGAGAGCATCCTGCCATCTGTCTTCGAAGATCATGGTGTTCCACTTGGGAATGACGTTGGCGATGGGACAACCAGTGTCAGACTGACAGAAGGGAATACCACAGTCCATACAACGCGCCGCCTGGACCTTTAGCTCTTGGGGCTTGAGTCGGGCAGAGATCTCCTTCCAGTCCTTGACCCTCTTACGAGGAGGTCGGTAGGCTTCATTAAGACGCTTGTACTTCATAAAGCCTCGGACCTTGTCAACCTTGGCGAGCTTCTCCTTGGTAGCGGTCTCGTCGATCATAGCATCTTCGACGTCGACTATCGAGGGCTCCTGAGGCTTAGCCTTGGGAGAACCACTGGGTGAAAGAAGGTTAGGGGTGGATATGGTGAGGGCATTGGCGTCGCGGGGGAGGACAGGGTCGAAACCGGTAGCGACAAGGTCCACTTGGGAAGCGGTTTGAGAAGGAATGAGGTCGATAACAGACTGCCTCTTCTTCTCATCGGCAACGCGCTCAGCTTCCTGTTCGAGAACGCGCTTGTAGTCGAGAGGCATGACTCGCACAAACATGGGAAGAACATGGTGGAAGTTCTTGAGCACTCGGTCGGCAATCTCGGAACCAGTGTAGTGTCGGTGCTCCTCGATGAGGCTTCGAAGCTCAGCAACCTCATGGGGGTCGCTGACAGGGCCAAGCTCGACCGAGCCCATGTTGACCTTGGGGGCAAAGCTGTGCGCCATATCGAGGACGTAGGCGATACCGCCAGACATACCAGCAGCAAAGTTTCGGCCAGTGAGACCAAGAACGACAACACGACCCCCAGTCATGTACTCGCAACCGTGGTCGCCAGTACCTTCAACAACAAGAGTGGCACCAGAGTTTCGGACGGCGAATCGCTCGGCAGCAATACCTCGCACAAAGGCTTGTCCAGAAGTAGCTCCAAAGAAGCAGACGTTTCCGATGATGATGTTCTCCTCGGCCTTGAAGGGAGAAGCCTTGGGAGGGTAGACTATGAGTCGACCACCGGAAAGACCCTTGCCGACATAGTCATTCGCGTCACCCTCAAGCTCGACGGTGATACCGGGAGCCATGAAAGCACCCAGAGACTGACCAGCAGAACCCTTCATGTTGATATGAATAGTGTCCCGGGGAAGACCCTCTTCTCCGTACTTTTTGGAGACGTGGTAAGACAATGTCGTACCAAGAGCTCGATCGGTGTTGACAACATCGCAGTCAATCGTGACCGGGAGACCTTTTTGAAGGGCAGGCTCGGCCTCATCGATAAACTTGTTGTCGAGGCGAATGTAGAGCTTGTGGTCCTGAGACCTGACTCGGTAGGTGGCGACATCGCTTCGGAGAAGATGAGCGGGCTGGAGGATGGGGGACAAGTCGAGATGGGCAGTCTTGGGAGTACGGAGAGACTCGTCGACCTTGAGCATATCGGCTCGGCCAATCATCTCGTTGATCGTTCTGAAACCAAGCTTGGCCATGATCTGACGAAGTTCTTCGATGACATAGTAGAAGAAGTTGATGACTTGCTCTGGCTGACCGGCAAACTTGGCTCGGAGAGCGGGGTCCTGAGTGGCGATACCGACGGGGCAAGTGTTCCTACATCTAATTAGCGATTGTCCCTTGAAACACCCATCTACTCACTTGTGACAAGCCTTCATCATGATACAACCCATGGCGATCAACGGAGTAGTCGCGAACCCCCACTCTTCAGCACCCAACAATGTCGCAATAGCGATATCCCTTCCTGTCCTGATCTGTCCATCGGTCTGAACAGTGACTCGCCCTCGCAAGTTGTTCATCACCAAAGTCTGATGGGTCTCTGCAAGACCCAGCTCCCAAGGAAGACCGGCGTATTTGATGGAAGTCCACTTGGCAGCACCAGTACCGCCATCGTGACCAGAGATGGTGATATGGTCGGCCTTGGCTTTCGCGACACCACTGGCGACGATACCAACTCCGACCTCGGAGACGAGCTTGACAGACACACGCGCTCGGGGGTTGGCAGCCTTGAGGTCATAGATGAGTTGCTTCAAATCCTCGATAGAGTAGATATCGTGGTGGGGAGGAGGAGAGACGAGGGTGACACCGGCAGTCGAATGACGGGTACGCCCGATGGAAGCAGAAACCTTGTGTCCCGGGAGCTCACCACCTTCTCCAGGCTTGGCGCCTTGAGCCATCTTGATCTGGAGCTCGTCAGAGTCGGCGAGATAGTTGGAAGTCACACCGAATCGACCAGAGGCGACTTGCTTGATAGCAGACCTGCGAGAGTCCCACACGGGCTTGAGCTCCATGGCGTGGGTGAAAGGTTGTCCGTCGAGGTCGGCGCCAGGACCGGGGATGGGAAGACTTCGCTCGGCATCTTCACCACCTTCACCAGTGTTGGACTTTCCGCCCAGCCTGTTCATAGCGAGCGCAAGAGTGGTATGCGCCTCCATAGAGATAGACCCATAAGACATGGCACCAGTGACACATCGTCGAACGATCTCATTCCACGGCTCAACCTGCTCGATGGGCACAGGCGTCGCATCTTCGACTTTGAAGTCGAGAAGGCCTCGCAGAGTGCCTCGCTTGATGGCTTCGTGGGAGTTTTTGGAGTAGGTGTCGTAGGCAGATTGGTTCTTCTGTCGAACGGCGTCTTGGAGTTGAGCGACAGAGACAGGGTCGTTGACGCGCATGTCTGATCCTTGTCGGTAGTGGTATTCACCAGATTCGGGCTACAGGATCTTTTAGCTGGGATCACGGAACGAGACTCGATGACTCACCATACCGGGGACGACGATAGCATCCCTCGAGGGCCACGCCCTTTCGTGGAACTCGAAAGCATCCATAGCCAACAGTTCGTAGGTCGCGCCCTGCACCCTTGAAGCAGTACCGACAAAGCACTCGCTCACAATCTCGTCGTGAAGACCAAGGATCTCGAAAAGCTGCGCACCCTTGTAAGAGGCAAGAGTCGAAACACCCATCTTGGAGAGGACCTTGAGGATACCTTCGTCGGTGGCCTTTTGGTAGTTGCCAACGAGCTTTTCAGCGGTCTGAGAGTCTTTCGCCCTATAGTCGAGTCAGTGAATCCCTCAAAGACAACATGACACTCACAATCCCTCTCGGTCAACCTTGTAAATCATCTCCATGATCAACCACGGGCAAACCGCATCCGCGCCATATCCAATCAACACACACATATGATGGACCTCCCTCGCCTCTCCAGTCTCGACCATCAGAGCCACCTTGCTCCTTTGCCTCTCCTTGGTCAAATAGTGGTGGACGCCACCAACAGCGAGGATGGCAGAAAGAGGGACCCTATCGGGACCGGTAGCGCGGTCCGAAAGGATGAGGGAGGTAAAGCCGGCGTTGACGGCGTTGATAGATTCTTGCCTGACCCTCTCCAAAGCATTTCTATAACCCGGAAGACCCTCGCGCTTATCAAAGGTAATGTCGATTGTGATGGAAGGCCAGCCAGAGTTGGCGACCTTCATATGCTTGATGGCGTTCATCTCTTGAATCGTCAACACGGGACTCTTCAGGTGCAAACGGTGGAGCTGCTTGGGGTTGATCTCGAGCAAGTTGCCCTCGTTACCGACGGTGGTCTCGAGCGACATGACGATGGCTTCTCGGATAGGGTCGATGGGAGGGTTGGTGACTTGGGCGAAAAGCTGACGGAAGTAGTCGTAAACCGTTCGAGGGGTAGTAGACATGCACGCCAAAGCAGCGTCGTTACCCATAGACCCGAGAGCTTCGTGGCCCTCCTGTACCATGGGAAGCATGAGCATGTTGAGTTGCTCGATAGTGTAGCCAAAAGCGAGAAGCTTGGGGTCGGTGGAAAGGGGAGAGTCGTCGAGTTGGACGCCAATATCCTCGAAGCGCTCGACTCGACGGAGGACGTCGGGAAGACGAAGCATTTGGGACTCGACCCACGAAGCGAAGGGCTGGCGGCGAGCAGTCTTCATCTTGAGCTCCTTGTCATCGACGATACGGCCTTCCTTGGTATCAACCAAGAGCATCCTACCAGGCTTGAGACGGCCCTTCTGGACAATCTTCTCGGGCTCGATGGAGATGGTGCCGACTTCAGAAGCACAGACCATGATACCGTCATCGGTAAGAACCCATCGGCAAGGTCGGAGACCGTTTCGGTCGAGGTTGGCACCACAGTACCTGCCGTCGGAAAAGGTGAAGAGAGCAGGACCATCCCAAGGCTCCATCAAAGAGCCAGCCCAGCTGTAGAACGCCTTCTTCTCGGGCTCCATGAGGTCGTTGTTTTGCCAAGCCTCGGGGATGAGCATCATGACAGCCTCGGGAAGAGTGAGGACGCCATTGACGACGAGCAGCTCGAGGACATTGTCGAATGCTGCCGAGTCGGAACCGCCGCTCTCGACGATGGGGTAGAGCAGCTCGAGGTCGTCGCCGAAGCGGTCCGACTTGAGGTTGCCCTCGCGCGCGCGCATCCAGTTCTTGTTGCCTCGCACAGTGTTGATTTCACCATTGTGAGCGGCCCATCGCATGGGCTGGGCTCGGTCCCAAGAAGGAAAGGTGTTGGTGGAGAAACGGGAGTGGACGAGGGCAAAGTGGGAGGCGTAAAGGGCGTGATTAAGGTCGTGGTAGTAGTTGTAGACTTGGACAGGAGAAAGCTGGCCCTTGTAAACAATGTTGGAGGTGGTGAGGGAGCAGACATAGAACCCGTCCTTGAGAGAGCTACTTTGAGTGAGCATACGTCACGAGGTGAAGATGGGGAGCTTACATTTTGTGGGTAGCTTGCTTTCGGAGAATGTACAGCTGCCTCTCAAACTTGCGCTCATCGAACGCTCCCTCTTGGCTGTCCTGGCCCGGACCGTAGTGGTCTTCGAGTACGACGAAAGGCTGGAGGATCTTGGGCTCCTTGCTCTTTGCCGCTGGTCCGAGAATGGTATTGTCAGTAGGCACTTCTCTCCAGCCGAGTACTCTGAGACCGAGAGACTTGGCGACCTCCTCGACAATAGCCTTCTGGTCCTCGAACGCATTTTTGCAGAAGAACAAGTTGCCGACAGCGTAGTGCCCTGGAGCGGGGAGCTTGGCCTCAAAGTAGTAGGAGGCTTCGCGGACGAAAAAGTCGTGCGGAATGCCCGTCATGACACCGGCACCGTCGCCATCCCGGGCGTCTGCTCCGGCTATACGGCGAGTCAGTACGTATATTATGACAGGCTGAGAGAAGCACTCACTGGCACCCCGATGGGTCATATTACAGAGAATGTGTCTGGCATCGCTGACGATCTTGTGGGCTGGTTCTCCCTTGACAGAGCAGAGGAAGCCGACTCCACACATTGAATAGTCGGGGCGGGGAAGCTGGCTGATAAGGGATTTTCTTGTGGCAGGGGCGGTGCAGGGGTGTCTCGCGCGGCAGGGGTATTTGTGGTGGCGGCGGGGAGCGACTGGGAAGATATAAGAGCAAAAGAGAAAGAGATAGGAATGGAATGGCCATATACACACAGCTGGTGGCAGGCGGCACCCTCCGCCCCCAGAAGATCAGCCAACGGGAGGCCTCTGAAATGGCAGAGGGGTGCCTGGATCGGGCCAACTCGCGGGATCTGATTCGCTGCAGATCCAGAGATAAGCCGGCATCTTCGGCGACCCGGCCCGCGGACATAGCCGGTGGCTTACGAGGGGGGGCATGGGAGGGAGAGGGAGAGTCAGCCAACATGCACAAGAATACTCGTTCACCAGCAGCCCCAGTACCCCAAAGCACCCCGAAATTCATATCCTGCAGGTACAAACACATGTAACTCCTTTCGATTGCGATAAGATCAGGAAAATCGCCGTCAGGGCCGGAAGAAGCAGCGGAAGTTCGACTGTCGTTTCAGGTGCATCGCGCGTGGCGGGGTAGTGGTCAAGAGTAGTCAGGTGGTGCAAATGGATGGCGTGTACTAGGATCGTAGCTGGTATGCTCGGATATGCGGTAGCATCAGGCATACAACTATCCACTATCACTCCTGCAGCGTTACCGGTACCCCACTCCGTGAGCGATAAGAACCTGACCAAACCATCGCATCAAATGGAGACAACCTCGACTCGTGGAAGCCATCTGTGTGGCTGACAAAAGAAGGTGTGCCTAGGACATCTGACTCTGAGGTTTTGTCTTCGGGTCAACGGAAGCAGCGCCGCAAGAAATAGCTGTCCCTATCATCTGCTGCTCTGCATACATCGTTCTCAAGTGGTGCTCATTTTCACTGCGTTGGAAATCAGAGATGCTTCGCGTAGATACACAGGGGAATACATAGAGGCAAAGAGTTATGGGACAATTTTGAATGAATCACGTCGTCACTTTCAGCTCGAAGCTTCCGAGAACCCCATGACAATGGATGGGGAAGAATGATATGTATGACCGAAACGGTCGTGTTTTCGAGACCCGGGTATACTGTATACTTGAGAAAAGAACAAGGTATCAAAATAGAACAAAGAAGCAAAAGACAGTAAGAAACAGTTTGACAGATGACTGTGGCGCGCGATACACCGAAACAAACATAGAAGCTACAACTCTGAACTTACACAAAGGAGATTGAGAAAACGGGGGGGTGACTGCGAGACTCCACTTGAGAGGCCGAGATGGTGATGTACACAATGCTGCGAGAAGAGGCGCGATGATGGTGATCCGAAAAGGCAATCTTAATCCCCAGGCGAGCTTGATAACGCCCTCCAGACAGCCTCATCCACATCCCAGTCCCGCACTTCCTTGCTCTCCACCCTCTCTTCCGCTGGAGGCGGCGTAAGCGACAAGCTCACTCTCCCATCCCACTTTTCCACATCCGCAACACCCGCAAGGCCCGCAGCGCTGCGCATGCTCCAAAACTTGTCCTTCAAAGGGCTTGCCGAAATCCTAGAGTCGGGGGAGGATGAGTTGAGGATGTTGGTCATGGTTGAGGAATTCTTGATGGCAGGGTTGGGCGTAGAGACGCTGCGGTGTGTTGATCGGTGGGGCTGAGCGTCCAGCTTGATTTGTCCTCGCTTGATAGGTCGCTTGGGAATCGCAAGGGAAGTAGAGGAGTGGGTATAAGGGTTGGGTTCCCAGTCGTCGCACGAGGTAGACGAGTCGCTGTCCGAGACAGACTTGGGCTCGGGGATGCTCGCAAAATCCGCAGGGTCGGGCTCGAGAGAAGACGCAATCGACCTCGACTTTGCCCTCGCCTTGACCTCCTTCTCCATAGGTTCCATCTTGTCCTCATCATCCGCCTTGGCCTTGGCAGCTCGAGCGCTTTCGGAAGCTTTGGCAGCTAGAGCTTCCCTTTTCGCAGCTCTCTCTTGATGTTTTTCCCAGTTGCGCTTCTCCGTTTCCATCCTCTCGATCCACGACGCCAGCATCTTCTTTCCATACTCCTCATCCACTTGCTCGCGTCGGTGGTGTTCCCAGTACTTTTGCCAGCGCTGCCCGTCGCCGTGGGTCTGGTCGATCTTGAGTTCCCGGTAGATGACGTATATGAAGCAAAGTCTGTCGATGGTCTTGGTGCGGATGCGTTCCTTGACATACTCTTCAACGTGACCATCGCGCCCTATCTACTGACCATTAGCCCCGATACAATCAACACAAGATGCACTCACGCAGTAGGAACACAGCTTGTGCCCCTGCACCAAAAGCCTATTGGCAGTCACTTTCGTGGTACACAAATGAGGCTCTGCATTGTCTCCATCCGCAGGCCTAGCCATGTGCATCAACGGGCAAGCGCACACCATCTGACCGTGCGTTTCCGACATGTCCATCGGAGTTTTGGGGCGAGACCCATGAGAGGTGGATTTGGAGCGAGATTTGGAAGACCGGGTGCGCTTGGAAAAGGAATATGTGGCCTTGGGCTTTGCCTTGGATTTGCTCGCTCGAGAGGCGCGGGACAACAGGCGAAGAGGCTCGTCTTCAGACGAAGAACTGACATGGCCAGACTTTTCCTCGTACTCGGCATCGTCATTCTGATCGCTCTCGCCCTCGTCATCTTCCCCCTCAGTCTCTGAGACCGCCACCTCAGTCTCCGTGATTTCGGGCTCATCAAAGAACACGGCTCGAGCTAGCGCGCTCTTGGGAGTTGGGCCCGAGCCCATGCTTCGTCGTCGCGTATCAAGCTGGGCAGATGTAGGGATTTTGGGCTGCGAGAATGACAAAGAGCGAGGTTGATCCTGCTTGACAGAGGGCTGGGAAAATGGAGGATAGGCTGTCTGCTGATTGGAACCTGGCACCGGTCGGCGTTGACCCCTCTTGATATGGGAGGGAGAGGCGAAGGGTGGGGGGTGGAGTATCGTGGCCTGCTGCTGGCTTTGAGTCTGCGATCTATTGTCAAAAGCAGAGTTGAGAGACTCGCCAGGCGTTTGAGCTGGAGCCGATGCGGAAGACATGAAGCTCGTAGACATGATATCTGGCGCCCACCCAAGACCCTGGCCGTACTTGGCCCCACCCCCGAATCCGGGATAAGACATTCTTCTCTCACCGATTGGGAACGGTGCTTGGAACATAGAGGGCGTTCCATACATGTCCGAGTAGGTGCCCGACCCCGGGGTGGCGGTAGGCTCGGGAGGGAGCGTTTGAGAACGCCTCTTGCCGAGCCGTTGGCGCCAGTCGGCACTGCTGAAAGTGCTAGAGAGCGGGAGCGAAGTCTGAGGGCGGCTCATGTGAGGACTTGGAGCCTGTTGCTGCACTCGAGGCTGCATCCAAGACGGGAGAGGTGCAGCGAATGATGGAGCGTAGTGATTCATCTGGTGGCTGAAGGACGGCATCATATACGGCCCATGAGAGGTTGCCGGGCGCCCAGACATGGACTGAGAGAGGACACCGTAGGGGCTGTAGTGCTGACCCGTCGCGTCGTGGAGCGGCATGCTAGCCATGGGAGAGGCAGCGTACTCTGGCCCGGCGAGAGAACTCGCCTCAGAGGGGCCGAAAGAGGTATAGCTGTTGGCGGTGGAGGGACGAAAGTCGAAAGCAAAATTTGTCGAAGTGACAGAAGAGAGCGGGTCGACCGATAGAGCATGCTGTAGCTGAGAGGATTGTTGCGACGATGCAGAAGAGTTGTAGAAAGCGAACGGCTGGTGGCGCTGTTGCATGTCGAAACAGTCGTCGTCGCTCTGCGTAGCGGTGGTCTCCGACGAAGGGTTACGAGAGAGCAGCGGCAAAGACAATCGAGGCCTTTGCAAGGCCTCTTCGGCCAACACTGGAGGCTGACTGGAGAAAACAGAGCCCACGCTAGCTTGAGAGCCAGACATGACAGAGTGATCCACCATACTGCCAGTCGAACCGGGGCCATCGAGGGGCGAAGATCCCGAAGGGAGCTTCAAATCGTTTGGGTTCACCCCTCCGCTTTGATCGGCTTCAGATGGGGACGTGTCTTCCTTGGCCTTCTTACTGGGCTGAAACATGCTTCGAGAAGGCAAGCTTGTGAGTCGCTTTAGAGACTCGGCAGCAAGATCAACATTGAGCGGGTTCGGGCGCGCACCGACCGCCTGGGTCCCCAATTGAGGCCATGCATGCCCCCAGGTCGTCTCCATCGGATGATGGACTGGGACGCGAGCTGACTGCCCATCTTGCAAAGCACGGAGGCTTTGATTGTTGAGTAAAGGGTTCGAGTAACTCGAAGGCATGGAGCTGCTGGGCGCTGAACGTATGAGGGGCTCGCTGTTGATGCCCGTCAGCTTGGATCACCAGAGAGAAGAAAGACTCACGTTGTGTTGATCTGTAGGCTTGGGCGACGGTCATACATATCTGACTGCACAGCCGCCTCGTCACCATAGTTGGCCGAGTTCAGCTGGAGGGCGGGTGGATGGGGAGGATAAGCCTCTCCTTTGCTGGCCTGTCTGAGGATGGATTCGAGGTATGTCTGACTGTAGAGTGTGGACGGGCCTTGTGGGATGGAAGGATGATTGTCGGAGGCAGATCTCTCCCTCTGGGCGTGTTTGGGCTGTTTGTTTGTCAGTCGCGCACGGGAGGTTGACGGTGGTTGACTCACCTCGCGTGTAGTCTCCTCCCTCGCGACTCGCTGGCCATCGCTCTTCCTCCCCTTCGCAATAGGCTTGGAATGGCGCTTACTTGACGCTCGTAGAAGGTTGGCTGTTGAAAAGGGGGCGTAATCCTCATCGGCTTCGTCATCGGGCTCGCTGGGCTCCGAGTCGACAAACACCTCGCCGTAGGAGTCGGTGGGCTGTGGTCGAGACATGGTCTGATGGAGAGACAAGGATGGGGGTTGGAATGGGGGTGGAAGAGAAACAATGGGTGTATGGTAAAGCTAAGGGACGATACAAACGCGGGTTGTACAGAAAAGGGTGAAGGTGGGGAGGTGGTTGGTGCGCGGGCTGACTCAACTCGCCCGTCTTTTATATGTCGCTGGCAGTTGGGCGGGTATGCGTCAGCCGGGCCTCGGGGTAGGTGCGTTGGGGGTAACTCGCGAAATGAAATGGACTAGCTGAAGTGTAAAAGAAAGAATCACGCGCCAAGGGTCCCCTCTTGCAGCGGCTTAAAGACGCGAGACAGCCAAAGGATGTATGAGGTAGTGCCCCTCGAGCGACTCTCACACCTCGATCTCCTGCGCCTGGAGCCCGGGGCTGTCTCATATACTGCTGTGCTCTACGCTCCTATGCATAGTTTTGCCAACAGCGCTTACCAAGAGGACTTGTGTGAGATCGAGAACAACAGCAGCAAAGCGCGGGTGAGACTACCGTTGGGGGTCATCGATGGGTCATTTGTCCCAAGCAGATCTCATCAGAAGGATGTCTCCGATGCTCAGCAAATCTAGGAGTGCACGTCACTCCCTTGCTTTCCCTTACTCGGGGAGTAGTTGAAAGTGGGAGTGGGCATGTACTCTTCATCTCTCACGCACCGCACTACCACGCTTAGCGTCGCTCGTCTTACGACTCCTGAGCCCAAGATGGGTGAGTATTATATACAAATACGCGTCACTCCATATCAAAGGAGCCTACAATTTACATCTTGATGCTACATATGTACAGTACAAGCATGGCAAAGACATACGTCTTCTCGCCCTTAAGCACCCCGCGATGCTCAACGCCATCGTGATCAGTACGGGAACGGGGCACTGTAGACTGTGATCGAAGCCTCTCTGGGGACATATTAGCCTACTGATCCTCAGTCATAAACGGAGCACGTACTTGACTGCATTCACCCAGCCCGGGTATAACGCCTTCGCCCAAAGCACCACCCTATCCCCGTCTTTTGCTAGTCTCAACGTCGGGTGATCACGTAGAAGGACATTTGTGTGCTCCTTGAAGAATTGCCCGGCTGTTCAAAATATCAGCTGCGCTCGTTGATTTCGAAACAGACGCACCATGGACGTTGAACTGTATCTCTGCTCGCGATCCCGGCACCTCCTGATCATTTCTAAGCAGCGAGATCTCAAACCACGAGTGACTACCTTCATAAGTCCCTGCAAATCATCAGCATGTTGCCAAATGACCCGACGAGAAGCGCTTTACCGTAATGCTGTTTGTGATCTGACCAACCCTGATCCCGGGAGGATGTTTCAATGACAACCTTCTTCACCCAAGCTTTCCGTCTCATCTCATGCTCTTCTGTCTCCGCTTCCTGCTCTTCTTCCTGCTCCCCGAAACACCCAATCGGCGATGAGACAAGATACCAAGCTTCCCCATTCCGACATCTGAGACCTCTCTCCACTGCAGCCTCCCCCACTTCGGCTTCTTGCCCCGTCTCCCACAAGCCACCGTCCAGCATATTGATCCCTCCCTTCACCCTCGACGGGCAGGCCATTTTCGCCCGCTGCGCCCTCCAGCACACTGGCCAGATCTCGGCTTCGTCCATCACCCGCCCTACCAGCTCCCCTGGCAGTCGGGAGGCAATATAGGCATATATGAGCTGAGCATCGTGGATTGTGGGGTGGCGGTGTTTATGTGTGGGCTCCGATGAGGGGATAAAGTACGACATGAAGCCTTTCGGCTGGGAGAGAGGGGAGGAGGCTGGGAGTGTCTGAGGCGGTGGGGCTGTTGGCGAGGCATTCAAAGGGGCGGGAAGCCAGCGGTCGGCGTGTTGGGATACGGAGGCGCCCATGGTAGACGCTGGGGATTGTTGTTGATGAGATGCACCCTGGCTACCTGTCGACTTGGCCACTCGACCACCTGCTGTGGACCAAAACAAGCGAGGTGGAGGTCGCCGCTGGCAGCTTTCGTTATCATCGGCCGGGGTATGGCCGTCGGGCATGCATGCAGCGGTGCGATGGCCAGCGATGGGTATCGGTCCAATGAGGACAGCAAATAGCTCTGTCTAGCACCAGAGAGGAAGTGCATGGACAATCCCTGCTTGGCTCTCGAGGAAAGTGCCGGGTCCTCTTTGTCTAACAGTCATGCTCGTCGCACCGTGAAGGAAGACAAGGCGCTTATCACTTGGTCAGTAGGTGTCGAGCCTTTTACTCAGATATACTTTAGTCAGAAACCATACGTAGCCATGTATTATACGTAAAGAATATGTTGATTCTCGAGTACATCAAGGCCATCGGTGGCGTGTTGTTGAGCGATTCTCGTCGTAGCGCTAGCATATCTAAGCCATGATGTGTTCCTCTATCTGGATCCTCTGCTGGGCATGCGTAGTAGTCTTTGTCAGATCATGAGATATCCTGACGAACAAGCGTACCATCACCATTCTGATCTGGTCTGGACTGCATGACCTCCACTCTGCGTTTCCCGTTCCGAAGGATCAAAGCGTACAGGGTCCAAATGTGTGCACGCCAACAGCAAAAATCCTTTACTACACAACACATCGCGCACGGTCTTCATGTTTCTGAGAATACACATCGGAAACCGAGCATTTGCCGTCGGCATGTCCTTAAAGTTTCGGTCAGATTTCAATCTTGCAGCCCACCATCAGATGATGGCTTTTATGAACGTCAGCAAGTTATAAGCATCTTGATTGGGACCCATACGATGCATGTCCTCTGTCTCCTGGATCTCCTGCTGCATCTGGGCTCAGCTCCTTTGGCCTGTGTATGTACCTCAGACATCGCACACATGCCCAATCTCGTCCGTGCTCTCAAGGTGCCGGTGAGGCCGACGACCGACGACCGACGAAGAAGCGCAGGATACACTAAGCCTTCTTCCGAACACCAAAGACAACCCTTTGAGATGAAACAAGGGGAAGAGCATGTGAAGGGACGCCCGGTCAATGGGCCGGTCACACCAATCGTCTACGACTGCCCACAGCTATAGTACGTATGTATATACATATACATACAGTGTCATACCTTTCGAGCGGCAGCAGAAGACAGGACACATGTAATACAGGAAATCAAAAGGGAAACGTGGCATGAAAGAGACCTGGGCAATCCGCAGCGTAATGATAAAGTGGCTAATAATGGACAAGCCCACTTCCAGCAATGCAAGATACGCCGCACCATATTGAGCCAGGAGCCATGATAGCAGGCGGGACTGTCCAGCGGCCTTCCTCATGGGCGACCCCTCATATGTGGGGTCTTTGACTCGTGAGATTTACTGCTGCTGCCATAAGCCAAAGTATCCTTCAGCGACAAAAGCCGCCTTTTCCGGGCTTCTCCGGGCTTCTCCGGATCTGCAACCATCAAAAAGTCATCGGTGATTGATTGCATATGTTTCCAATCACTCCCTTGCACACTCTGCCGCTCTCCCTCTCAAGCAGTGGGTATCTTCTATAGCTCGACTGGAAGAAACACGTCGTCCTTAGATTTTATGTCATTATCTGCCCGGCGGAGTGCCAGATGGAGCTTTGGCAGCCTTATATAAGAAAAGGTCACAGAGAGGGTCGAGGGCACCTTGATCGTAACAACGCTTTTCGCCAGGTTGGTCACTGCTTTTCCTGGTTTCATTCCCTAGTCTCCAATATCGGCCCCTGCTAGATCTTTGTCTCGGCGATACATAAGTTGGTTCATAGATCTCTTTCGACTTCATCAACCTCTCAGTCCTCGACGCTCTTTGTCTTTTGACTCTTGCCATCGTCGCTGTCAAAGAGATGTGCCACGAATCTCCAACATCGCAGTTTATTGGCACTCTGGTCACCACTGTCGGTACTTTCTACTTCTTCTACCACATCTGGGCGTATGACAAGGGGAAATGCCTCAAGTTTACCAAGAGGACTGCTTTCAGATGGTGTGAGTGAACGCCTTGGTCTCCTGGAATTGATACTGACCGACATTGATAGTGATTGTGGTATGTCTAGTGTCTCGAAGTCGAGTAGGGAACTCACTGACGGATCCATAGTGGATGTTCATCTTATCGATGCTCCTGGTAAGCCCTCTTCCCGCTGACCTAATCTCCATACTGACTCGATGTTGCAGTTTGAAGCCTGGGGGATCATTCTCACTTACGTCAAATACCAAGAATGGTACATGGTCTACGAAGGCGATATCATCCCAGTCCCCTTCAGCGCCGTACGTCCCACCTCCTCTTATATCTCCCATATCTCCTCGAGTCTGACTTGACTTTCCACAGTGGTCCGATTCCCGACAATTCCTCGTCCGCTCCGCCTACCAGCTCCTCGCTATTGCGTGGCTGCTCGTCCTCGCCATCCACTCGGAAGAGACGCTTTACTGGGCTTATCTCATCGGTGCGATCAGGGGAAGGAACACCAAGAGTTGGTATAGGAGCGTCCACTTCAAGGTCTGGATCGCCTGTTGCATCTTTGTGAGTCAATGCTTAACGAAAGGTAGCGATGAGCTGATGTGGGTAGGTGGCTGGGGTCGTACCTGGTGTGGCAAACCTCGAGACGAAAAACCTGACTACGATGGAAGACAACATCTTTCTCGTTGGGTAAGTTCCGTGGTGTCTCGAGGAGATTTTACTGACGTTTGTTGAAGGTCGATATCGGCTTTCATCCTGTTCATTGGGAGTATTTGGCTTCTCTTTGTCTTCCCCAAATTCATTCAAGAGTCTGTGAGTATTCCTGCGACTTCTCTCAAAGATATCGGGTTGACTGTTGTGGATAGCGACGTCAGGGGGCCACTTTGGATGTGATTGCACGACTGCAGTATTTCAAGGTGAGTTTCGATGATTGGTCGGACCACCGTATTAAAGCTGACGGATGGATAGGAACTCAACAGTGTCAGGACGTTGTTCCGTCTCCTGTATTGCGTCTCCATCCTCACTCTCGCTATCGACGGTCGGACTGAAAAGAAGGTCGTCAACTCGAATCAGTATGTATCCCACTTCTTATCTCCCAGTCTGTGCTGACCTTGGAATAGTTTCTGGCTCGATTGTTTCTACATCTCCGGCCTCTTCTTTGTCTTCACTTCCAACTCGCTGTCACTCATGATCCTCCTCCCTCGTAACATGGCCGACGAAGCGGGCTTCACCCAGGGCCAACAGGTATTCGTCCGACAAAACGTGAGGCAGCGGGAACTGAGATCGCGAGGCAGGGGGCAGGAGAGAGAGCTCGAGTTGCCGAGTACTTCGACCATCGACCGTAAATTCTCGCCGTACACCCCACCTCCTACAGACGACATTGAGTCCGACGCCATCCACCTTACTCAGCTGCCTTCCCCTCGCGTTCCTCCGCACCGTGGATCCCAGCCCTGGCAGGCACTGGGCGAAGCGCTCAATATCGAGCAACAAGATCCCGAGATGGGATACAACGATAGGGTTGGCGAGACTTCAAAGGCGTCGGTATCAGTGTCGGACTTTGATAAGCCATTCGCAATGAACAGGGGAGAGAGGTTGTTGAGGGATGGTGAGAACATTGAGCAACCGACACTTGTGAGTAGTCCCACGTCTTGAATTTCCGATCGATCCAGTGCTGATATAGCGATAGCTGAATCACTTCCGCTCGCCGGCAGACTTTACTGATCCCCCAATGCCCCATGGCTTAAACATCGTCGTTGTGACAGATACTGTTGAGGTAGAGGAGAAGGGTCCATGATTAGAAACTGTTAAGTGCGGCGTCGCTGTAGTATACAGTCTGTTAGTGGAAACCAATATAATCTCTCCGCGCGTGCAAGAAGATCCCAGTCAGCTTTGATGCCCCATGTACATGTATGCCTCTTGCCTATCTGCCACTTGTATACAACGCTCTCGTTCATGGCCTCGGTCTCAAAGACCCTTGTTGAAGTACACCTTGCCCTTGATACCCTCCTCAGAGAACCTATTCTCAAGCTTGGAAGCATCCGTCTCTGCCCTTTGAGGGAAGTAGGCGATGGCGGGAGGAAGGAATAGGCCGAGGGAGAGACCGATGAGAGTGAGCTGAGCGAGCGTGGAGCCAAATTTACCACGCGGGCCGGAGAAGGCACCCCGGGCTTGAAGGAAGGTCATCACCATAGGAGGGATGATCAAAGTGGGACTATTGAGCCATCAGTATGGTCAATATTGTCAGAGAAGGCACGCACATGTTGGTAAACACCCTGCTAGCAGCACTCTGCATGACGGCCATCTGCCCAGCTTTGGAGCTCTTGCCGAGCGTCTGCTTCTCCTCATGACCGTCACTGGGGTCTTTGGTGATCTTGTACACTTCCACACCATCTCGCATCTCTTTCCATCGGATACATGAGATGCTACAGTCGTGTCAGCGTGGCTCACCGGGAGCCTGGATAAGGAGACGCACTTGACAACACCGGCACTGGCCACACTGGCGAATGGAACCAGTTTGGCGAGCAAGTCCTTGGCGGTAGGGGAGACCCGGAGACGAGGGACCAGGCGAGTCAGGGAAACGGCAAGTAGGACGGAAGTGGCGGTTGCGGCGGTATACGCTAGAAGATCCATCCGATCAGGCAAGGGCACAATGTGATGAAGCGATGGACATACCGGTTCCGATCTCTTGGGGAGTCATCTCGATGGACTTGTTGGCATTGGAAAAGTTGACGGCAACGTTGAGGGTCTGGTTGGCCCATTGCCAGAAGATGATGGATTTGAGGGAAGCGTTGGGCGTGAGCATACCGGCCTGTATGGTCGCGATTGACGTTAGCCTTGTCTGAGTGGGTACTTGATCGAGCGTACACATATTCTGGACTGACGTCAGCCACAACGATAAGGGGTTGACGAGGGAGACGTACATCAAGTTGGTAGGGACGAAGGCGGACATCCTGAAGGGCAAGGGCACAGGCTTGCCGGTGTCAGGGTGAATAGACGAATTGACCACTGTGTACCGTTAGCTGTATGTTTCGCCTTGAGCCTGCGTATCCTCACGTTGCTTGGCATTCCAGTAGGCATCCCGTTGCTCCTTCGTGACCCAAGTACCCTTGTTGCCATTTTCCTTGATGGACGACTCGAAATGGGTCGCGTCCTTTTGGGCCTGAGCGAGCTGGGAGGAGGATGCGAGGAGTGTCAATGGGGAGGTGGTAGAGTAAAAGTATGCGAGACGGCCGCCTTGACTCTACATCAGCATGGGCATATTGAGAGAAGTGACACTGTACCATAAGTTTCCAAGTCGAACCGGGGTTTAGCTGTACGAGCGACTATCAGCAGCGCCTCTTCAATTGGGTGGTGTTGTGGACCCACAGATATCGTAGAGGCCGGCGTTTTGGGACATTGTGGATACAGAGATGTCCTTCTTGTCTTTCGTACTCAGCTCGTACTGCAAAAAGTCGCGTTGCTTATCTCGGGCCTCCGCAGAATTTGATCCCGTCGTTGACTGGTTGTAAATCGGCCATCTGCCAGTATGTCTCTGTGTCATTGTGTTACCTTCATGCAGCTGCAGTAAAGGCTCGGATGGTGCAGAAAGCCTCACATACGTTACAAGCTCCAATGACCACAGCAAGTGGCAAAGGAGGTGCGAGCGAGTCAATAATTACAGCGTCCGGACATGCACTGTGGCATTTGAGGTGAGCTACGCCCAATCTTACGGATTTTGAGAGCTGACTCCGCTATAGGCCACACAACCACAGGATGCACAAAGTATCATGCGGGCGATGACACCTCCCTCTGATCGTGCATCTTGAAGGGCTGCTGCTTGCAGTCATGAGACAAACGAGATGATGCAGAATAAGAGCAGAACCGATGCTGATTGTTTGGGTAGGCTGTATCTGTTGCGTACATGCTCAACCTTGTCCGAAGTGCGATGGTACCACGACTGCATGACAAGAGATCCGGGGTCTTCTCTCAGGGACAAAACGATCATTTATTCACAGTAATTATCTTATCTCCCTTGTGATCGGTTAGTGGCCTCGCCATGTCTCAAGATCCCCATGTCCCAATGTCCCAAGAAGGTGTGGTTTCACCAGCTTCACCAGCAAAGTGTATGCATGTGATAGCCTCGCCGGGCGGCCCTGGCGGCGGGCGTCTTCTCCTAGCAGCTTCACCTCTTCCTTGTGCATGTACAATTCCTAGAAACGTGCTCTTGGGTGTCACGAGAGAGGTCTCAAACGGTGGTCACACTCATGGGCGTGCGTTTAGGATTCAGAACGACAGAAAGACGGCGACGACGAGGATACGACGTCAGTTGGTCGGCAGCTGCTCGGGTCTCGCTCGGGTCGATACGGACTGTAAGGCGTACGGTCCGCTTCCTCGCCAGGTACAGTGCAAGGCATGCATACGTGGCTGCCGCTCTGCAGAGTGTGAGGACATAGGTGGTGCCATAAAAAGCTGCAGCAGGAGAATTGCGCAACTCCCGCAAACTCTGAAATCCCATTCACCGCTAATTGCTCGACACCAATCGCCGGTCGCCGTCAGCCCAGGTAGCGCCGCTCTTTGCCTCTTGGCGGCATTTCCATTTCCCAACTGTACTTGTACATCCTCCCGTACCCCCCAGGCCACCCCCCTCCGTGCAGCGCACCCCCCATCGCACAGCAACACCCGCTCCTTTGCGCCCAACGACCGACCTTTTACGTCATTTCTGTTGATCTCCGCTCAAAAAGGCGACGAGGGCAATAAATAGGTTACAGTTGTATACTACTCTCTATTCCCAGAAGCAGCGTGGTAAGTTCGGTCCGGCTGTAGAGTGGGGGAGTATGCACTGATAAACACCCCGTGGGATGCAGAACAACAGCGCCGCCACCGGACCGGACCCCGCCTTATCCTAAATCTACATCGCATATCACGATGAGCACCCAGCAGCCACTGCAATCTGCATCCTCGACCTCGCTGGCCAAGGTGCCCCCCATGGACGACAGTCCCCAGCCTGACAAGGTGCGTCCTTATGCTCGCCCGCTTGCGGCTAGCGCTGATCGATCGCTGGCGCACAGGTGCACCTGAAAGTCCTTGTCATCTCTGGGCAAAATCGCGTCTACTCTTTCGAACCGGATTGTACAGTTGGGAGAGTGAAGGAGCTCGTATGGAGCTCGTGGCCGAAAGGTGCGTATGGAATCGACATGATAGTGTCTTGTCCTGACTCTTGGGGCGTCTTGTAGAGTGGACAGATCCCGCTCAGCCACCATCCCCGAGTTACCTGAGGATTCTGCATAGCGGAAGAATACTACAGGACGACACCAGCTTGTCATGTGAGTGGCCGACTGTTGCTCAATGCCAATCAGAGACGGAATATCTGACTTGTCTTTACAATAGCGAACAGACTTCCGGCCGGTCCTTCTTCATCTCCGCCTACAGTCGTCCATATCTCTGTCAGATCATTCTCTATCAAAGGTGATGACGGTGCGTCTTGTCTCTACCAGAGTCGAACGGTGGCTGACATATGACCAGACCCGAAAAAACCCTCTGCACACCGGAGTCTCAGCCGTCAGAGCGTGAGGGCGGCCGATGATGAAGTCGGCGGGTGCAAGTGCGTTATCATGTGATGACTACTAGCTGCCACACATCAGATTGGTCAGCAGCGAAAAGAAGAATGTGGACACTGGTTGTCAGGAAGAGAAGCGGTCTCGAGTGTATATCCTATTGTGTATCATAGATCTTTCTATCTTTTTTTTTCTCTATCATAGACCTCATCTAATCCTGTACTCTTCTATATTCGCTTATGCCATTCACGTGCCACGGTTCCATGCGTTACAACATGTCATGCATTATAGAACAAGTACGCGGTTCCTCTCATGATAAGCTCAGAAATTAGACAAGACTTATTGCCTCATCTCACCACCGCCTTCCTTCTCCCACTCTTCGGGCGTCTTGAGCCTCAAGCTCAAAGCATGCAGCCCTCGCTCGTCAAACTCTTCCTTCAAAAGCGTGTTGACCATTCTGTGTCGGGCGATTGTGGTCTTGCCTTTGAATGACGCCGAGACGAGGTGGACGGCGAAATCTGGTATCTAGGTGAGCACTGTGTCCTACAGCAGTATTTTCACAGGACTAACGTGTCTCGCCATTACCTCCCCCTTGGGCCCGCATGGGAGCGTGATGCGAATGCTTGCTAGAGTCGTTGTATACTCTCAACAACACGGGATTGAACTCCTGAATGATCTGAGATTTGCATCAGTCTGTTTCTTCTTGAGTGAACATGGTTATTGACACACCTTTTGCTGAATAGAAGTCTCAACAGGTCCAGGAATACGGACAGCTGATCGTCCACCAGGCGATGAGGGGGCAGACATGTTTCGCGAGCCGGAGGCGATATAAGTTCTTCTGACGATTTGAGCTGAGCGAGGGGCGGCGCGAGCGGTCGTAAGGGTGGCTCTGGAGAGGGGTATGAGGGAGAAGAGCTGGGGGCGCATCTGAAGGGCGGGAGATAGACAGCTGAAGATGAAAGGGCAGATGGAATTGCGCGCGAGATAATTCGTCCGGAGCTGCTGAAATTCCCAAGTCCGCCTTTGATTCCTGCCCGGACACGGCAGTTATTCTGCGCTGTGTTTGGTTCTTTGCAGGTTCGTTGTCTCCATGCAGAGCCTTGGGATAAGGATATACATCTGCCACCATGACCCAGGTATTGTTTGCATCGCATTCCTCATCAGGCGAGCCACACTACGAAACTCAATTCATCGCCGATAAACGCCGGTTATCGCTATCCCCTATCGCCGCCGACGTCCGACCCGAAAACAATATTCACTGTCAGTCCTCATATACATCGCCGACCTCTAGCATATCATAATGGAACAGCATGGCGATGGCGTACCACCACCCTCTGCCCCTCGACAACCAGAAACAGGCAGGAAACGCACCCGCCAGGTGCTTGTCTGCATGAGATGCAAGAGTCTCAAGCTCAAGTGCGACCTCGAGAAGCCTTGTGCTAGTTGCAAAAGAGCGAACATGAAGGATGGCTGTGTGTATAAGCCCTGGCCGAGTGAAGAGTGAGTCGCCGTCTACGGTTTGGGGTGGAGCTAACTTTCTGTAGTGACATCCGACCTGCCAAACGAAAGAGCAAAGCTACAAGAGAATCTCTGAGTGCCCACGGCTCCGAGCATAGGGCGGAGCTCCACTCTCCTTTGGAGGACCGGATGGAGCAGCTCGAAAACACTGTGGCGGACTTCGTCTCCCAGCTGCACTCCCAACATTCCCCTCGCTCTGCTCTCGCCCCTCCCGCGCCTTCCGAGACTCAGTGGAGACATCTTCTCGACATGCTCCCTCCTAGAGACGTCTGCGAGGATCTGTTGGACAGATTCGAGCTCTTCGATATCATGTTTCGGTCTACGCATATGCCTTCTTTTAGACGACGCGCGACCTGCATTCTGCGACAATTGCCAGCTGTCGATCAGACCGAGTCGCCTTTCGTTTGCTGTATAGCCGGTGCCCTATCAATAGGGGTGCGCTGTCCCCCTCAGAGGTCTGCGGTGGATCTTGCGTCGCGTACAGTATTTCCCTCGCACTTGGACGATCTCTACCGCCGACTCGTCTCTTTCACCGAGAACAAATCCGACACCAAACACATCACCCTCGACTATGTCCACGCGCTTTCTCTGGAAGGGTGGCGGTTGATGTATGACAAAGACATCACTCTCGCCCAAATGTGGATATCGAGTGGCAAGGTAGCCAACGCGGCGTTATTCTTGAAGCTGGACAGGGACCCATCAGAGTTGGGTCCGGCAATGGAGACCTTTGAAGCTGAGATGAGAAGACGACTTTGGTGGCAAGTGGTCATCAGCGATACGTGAGTCCGTCGGTCAACTGAGCGTATGGGCTGACCGGCGACAGTTTTGTCACCAAATGCCTCGACATTCCAAAGTCGATCATCTCCCTAATCGCTGCCAGCACTAGAATGCCCGCCGCCATTCCCGACATCTCACTCGAATCCCCCAATCCTAGTCTCGAGTCAAGTATACCTGAATGGTCATTCATCAACTCCAAAATTGCTTTTACGTCCGTTCTCGCCCGCGTTCGCGAAATCAAACCACCCCACGGCACAGTACTCCCTCGTGAAGGTCTACGGCAGTGCATTAGCATCATCGACACATACGAGCAGAACCTCGAGCCACATCTCCGCGCCAATCGAGGTCCTGTCAGACTAGAACCTCCCTGGGTCTACGCCCAAGCATGTGTCGTGTCGATGGGCAGCTGCAACACTGTCATCGAGCTCTGCCAGCAAGCAATGGCTACGCGATTGCCGGATGATCGGGCCTTTGCCCTGTCCCTCGCTGTTGAGCGCTCGCGGAGTCTTGTCACTACTGCCCGTGCCTACGTGGACCACCTTCTCTTCCGCTGGCCTGACTCTCCTCCTCTCAACGTCTGGACTTTTGGCTCCAAGGTTTTCAACGCCGGCATAATGCTGGCGTGCAGTCTTCTTTCATCGCCACGAGATCCAGGCTTCAATCTCGACCGGGATCAAACATTGGAGTTGGTGGATATGGCGATCGGAGCTCTGGCGTTTTCGATACAGGAGAACCAAGGGGAGACGCTGAATGAGAGGGCTTTGAAGACCTTGAGGACTTGGAGGTCGAAAGTGGCAAATGGTGGACAGGAGCTGGGGTCGGGAGAAGGGTGGCTGAATCCGTATACGGAACTGGGTGTGTCGATCAGCGAGGGGCAGACGGATGCTGTAGCGGTGGAGGACGTTTGGGGGAACTTCAGCTGGGGTCTGCAGTATCTTGAATCGTTTGATTGGAGCACGTGGTCGGCGTCGATGATGACGGACGCCTGTTCCACAACTGGTGATTGAAGGGCCGGACGGGTTTATTAATATGACTAATCGATGAATATGATAGATAGTTGCGCTTTGTACATGTAAACTTATAAGTAGAAGGAGACTGACGGAAGCAGGACAAAAGACAGCCGGACGGACGGAAGACCGAATAGTTGCTTGATATCGCATCGTCCGTGAAAACTCCACGTCATCCTTCAACAGATCGCTCCCCTGCTTTCATGAAAATTCTTTCTAACATTGCGTAAACCGGTATGGTATTTAGAGAGCTGCTTACCTGCCGAACAAAATTCAGTAAACAGCCGACTCCTCAGCGTCCCGGCATAGCTCAACGACTCGCCCATTATGTTCCTCCGACTTTCGCCAAAAATCGC
Source organism: Cryptococcus floricola (assembly GCA_006352305.1). Classification (NCBI taxonomy): domain Eukaryota; kingdom Fungi; phylum Basidiomycota; class Tremellomycetes; order Tremellales; family Cryptococcaceae; genus Cryptococcus; species Cryptococcus floricola. The sequence continues at coordinate 1,313,265 of CM016934.1, read as the reverse complement.
TCTAATATCCCTCTCGTTTTCTCATTCTTCATCTCGCCGATTTTGTCCGCTCGACTTCGATCTCAATCCCAAACCTCAAAAAGTTACTATCTACCGAAACCTCTTTCGATCCATGTACGCGTGCTATACTTTAAAATTCAAAAAGCTGTTTGACCGCTTTAATCGACGTCGGGATTCGAACCCGAGTTTTCACCTTGCGCGAGAAAAACCGGAATGTGATATGCTAACCTCTGCATTACGCCGACAAAGTACCCTGAACTTGGTGGCATCGGTCATCATCTTTGCATCGAGTCACGCTGTTTCTCACAAGTCAACTTTCTGTTGCTCCTTTCGTCTTTTACGTGCACAGTACTGCATGCGCGACTCAACACTCAAGCAACAGCCATGGGCTGTTCTCTAGTGAAGGTCGGGGCCATAAGTTTGGCGAAGGAGGAGTCTTGTAACATATATTTCGCCCACAAGTTATGGAGGACAAGATTTGACCAATGTATCATCACTGCCAGCTGTCTGCTTGTCCATCGATAGTAGACCATCACACCGAACTCTCTGTCAAAGAGCCGGGAGGTCGCTGGTACATATCTTTGAGGGCTTGCAGACAGTAAAGTGCCTGTCGATGATGTTGATTCACCCACTGCATACATAACAAAATACTTTAATACATAGCCTTCGCGACGCCCGACGCCCGACGCGCCGCGTTAGTTTGGCTCCGCAGCATCGTCCATCTTTCCTCCTCGTCCATCTATCTCTCATTCTTTTCCATCAACAGCCACATTCTCGCCGGCCCATCTGTGTACTCACCTCCTCCCCCTCGCGACCCCGCCCATCTCTTGACTACCCTCCAGGTCACCCGCTCGGACCCCTTGTTGTGTTGTTGTCGTCGTATGGGTTGGCGACCCTTACCCCCAAGACCCAGACCATGTCCTCTCCCGCATCCTCCGTCCCCCCTCATCTCAATCCGCCCCTCATATCCTCCAACCTCTCCCCGACATCTCGCTCTCGACCGTCGCCCACAGGCTCTCCCCAACAGAACGCAAGTCCCAGAACAAGTCCGAGAGGGGGAACGACTGGCATGATCGACATTGAAGGACTCTTGAGAGTGAACGGAGGAGACTGTAGAAAAGCGCTGGGAGTCGTTGTTTCTGACCGGAATAATCTGGTATGTGTTGAATTAAGCTGTCAATTGTCACTGACAATTGTCACTTGTAGCAAGCCCAAAACTCGCAGCTTTGGAAACTCATCGAGAAGCAACGCTCGCAATGCGCATCACTAGCATCAGACAACGACCGCCTCCGACATGATCGAGAGCGCGCCAACCACAAGCTAGTCTCTGCCGGATTGGACCCAGAGGGCCACGTCCGAAAGATAAATGCGTCCTCCAGCGCCACTGGCTTGGGAGGACTCGCAAACGAATTCCCCAAAATCCGGCGAAACCATTCCGACAGGGAGGACGTAGTGAGACTGAAAAAGACTGAAAAGGACAAGGAGAGCGAAGGGCAGAGGAACAAGGAAGGAGGAAGGGGCTTGTCGGCACCACCCGAATCCCAACAGTCTTCGGGCCTGCTACCCTCACCCATCCCCGACCGCAGGGCAAAGAGAGAAAGCCGGATGGTGTTCCCGCCCGAGGTTTCGTCGTACATGGCCCTGGTCGACTCACCGAAAGAGGGAAAGCACAACACATCGACGCCGCCGACTTCTTCCTCTGCCGATCCTTCCCCTCAGGTGGTAGCTCCCCAGGTGGTAGCCAGCGCAGAGTCGGAAGGGCACGAGGACTATGGAATTGTACCTCCTCCGTCGTCCAAGGCTTTTGCCGCCACTATGGCGGCTGAGCCCTCACAGCCATCTCCAAAGCCAATCGTTCCTCCCGTCGTCACGAGAGGCAACTCTGCTGAATCTGTTGCAACGCTTCCGACACCTTTGCGCGAGACGTCAGCAAGCTCCGTGAAATCTCCTGCAGAGTCCATCCGGTCAGAAATGATTGCTTCGAGCATCTCCGAGTCGACGCAATCAAGCGCGTCGATTGACAAGCTGTCTCGACCGTCGCTGGACTCTACGGTTTCTGTAGAGTCCTCCAACCATAAGACACCTCGTCAGTCGATTGACCACACTCCCCAAGCCCATCAACAGCAGAAGTCTGTACAACAAGAGGCGCCGAGTAGCGCTCCCCGTCTCTCCCCCGCTTTACTTCCGCACGCTCGTATCACGATCCCCAGCAGTACCGTCTTCCCTAATACATCTGGTCGAGACGTTCTCTGCTTTATCGTCGAGATTGTTATCCGGGCGCCGAATGCTCAGCCGGTGACTTGGAATGTCGCCAAGTTGTTCAGCGCGTTCTTGGATCTCGACACCAGGATCAAAGTGTCGTCAAAAAAGAACAGGAAAGAGTGGAAGCAGATGGTCATGCCTCTACCGGAAGGGCGGTCTTGGAAGGACTTTGCGCCCAGCAAAATTGACCAGCGAAAAGCGGCATTGGAAGCGTATCTGCAGAGCTTGTTGGTGGCGCCCATCAGCGACAAAACGGATCTGTGTCACTTTTTGAGTACCGATCCTGTGCAAGCCAAGAGACACGATTCCAGGAAAGAAGGGTATCTTACCAAAAAAGGAAAGACGTTGGGAGGCTGGAAGACGAGGTACTTTGTGCTTGATGGACCTGTGATGGAGTATTTCGAATCCGTACGTCTAGATCATATACATTGACAATAGCGCTGACACCTCTGCAGCGTGGCGGAAATCACCTTGGGTCAATAGCAATTACCAACGCCCAGATAGGCAGACAAAATCGTCCTATAGACTCGTCTGATGAGCGAGACTTTCGTCATGCCTTTCTCGTCATCGAAGCTGGGAAAAAGGGGACGTCTCACCGACACGTGTTATGTGCCGAAAGCGACGTGGAGAGGGATAGGTGGATTGAGATATTGGTGAAACATGTCGATCCAGAACCTGCCCCTGCTCCGGCTTCGGCTCCTGCTCCCGTCTTGCAACCCCATCAACCCCATCAACCCCCTTCCCAGCACGCTCCTGCTTCTGTGACTCCTCCTCAAGCGCCAGCTCAGCCGCAGCAGCAAGGACAACAGTTGCGACGGAAAGCGAGTCAATTGCGAAAGCATAGCAAGGACGGAGTTATCATTACCAACGCACAACCATTGTCTGGCTTTGCAAACAACACCAAATTCGCTGGTGCACCCTCGCCGAGTATGTTCAACAGTATGGAGACCCAAAGAGCTCTTACGCAATCGCCCGTCTCTTCTGCACCCACACAGACCTTCCCAGTGCCCCACGTGTATACTGCCGCAGACCAGGCGTCGGTCTCCCAACCGTCCCGCTCCAATTCGTCCCAGGAGCCGCCTCAGCAGCAGAAATCCACAGAGAAAGCATTCAGCGCAAGCGCCCCTCCTTCAGAAACTATCACCTCTGGCCCCATCGTTACCGAACCTACTTCAAAGGCCAGTAAGAGGCAAAGCGTGATGCCCGGGAAGGCGCCTGGGTTCTTGACCACTTCCAGCCAACAAAGTCTCGGTGCACCCGCGCCTAGCCCCACAGGGGAGAAAGACAGGGATAGGAAGGCTAAAAGTCGGATGTTCTGGGGCTTTGGTAAGACACCGGAAAAGATTGCCCGACCAGTCTTTGCTGTGCCTTTGACCGATTCACTAGCGATAGCAAGCGTCGCAAATCTTCCTGCCATCGTTTTCCGCTGCATCGAGTATCTCGAAGCTAAAAAGGCGGAAGACGAAGAGGGCATCTACAGGCTGAGCGGGAGCTCGGCAGTGATCAAGGGCTTGAAGGAGAGATATGATGCGGAGGGGGATGTCAATTTGTTGGCGGTTGATGAGTATTGGGACCCGCATGCTATCGCTGGGCTGCTCAAAACGTTTTTGAGAGATTTGCCAACGAGCTTGTTGACCAGAGAGCTGCACACGAGATTTTTGGCTGTCATGGGTACGTGATTTGACTTGATGCTGGACACGATCTGATTTTCTCTTAGACCTTGTGGACTCATCTGCTCGCATATCTGAGCTCGGGCGTCTCGTGACAGAGTTGCCGCCTCCCAATTATGCTCTGCTCCGAGCCCTCACCGCCCATCTTATCCTGGTTGTTCAAAATGCCGGAACCAATAAAATGACTTTGCGCAATATCGGCATTGTCTTCTCACCGACACTCGGTATACCTGCGGGTATCTTTTCGGAACTGATTAGCAATTTTGGACCGATTTTCGATGACGAAGGCGAAGCGCTGGATACTCGGGCACCCGTAGGGGAAAGTGGCTCGGCTACAGCCGGTGCAGGCCTGTCTGCGTTTGAGGATGCCGAGGAGACTGTCAAGAGGAAAAGAAACAGTATGTTGTATCAGGCTGGTGGTGCAGACACTATGCTCGGATTGACGGGGAGGCAGCTCGATTCGAGTGAGTTTCTTTGAGGATATGTGTTAAGAGACAAAGCTGAGTTGCCCAAAGCTGAAGAAGACTCATCAGGGTCAGATGATGACCTCGAGCCAGAAGAACCCTCGGACACATCCGTTGCCCACTCATCTTTGCCATCATCATCTGCAGCTGCATCTTCCGAGCCCAGCTACCCTTCAGCAGCTGCTGTGCGGAAGGCCAAAGCTGCTGCCAGAGGCTTGGCTGTGGATACTCAATCCAACAAGGAGGATGAGCACGCCATGACCGCTAATAGCGTGGTCTCCGGGAAGACGCCAGAGTCAAACGCGCTGCTCAGTCCCAGACCGCGCACAAGTGGGCCGGAAACGCAGCAGGGCTGAAAAATAGACTGATACTCGAGGAAGTCGTGGGATGTTCTTATCTTTGTTTTGTTGTTTACGACGTATGATACTTATGAATTCCGGAGTGTTCCACAGCATCTGACTATCCCCTGAGAGTTTGACAGTTGAATGTATGTCATATGTCAGAGGCGCATTCTTTGGTTCCGAGGCACCGTCGATTATGTAATGACCAACTGCTCGTTCGTCGGCGGCAAAAGGTCGACTTTTCTTCTCTTTCGTTTGTGCGAACACTGCAAAACGACAAAATGGCCCCCCTGCTGACGGAAGAGGAGAGCGCCATAGACCCCTACGCCGTCCTCGGGCTGGACGTCGACGCGACCGCCAAGGACGTACAGAAGGCGTATCGAAAGAAGTCTCTGCTATACCATCCAGACAAGGTATGTACTCTCCAGCTCTCATCTACGTGGACTCTAGCTGACAGCCCACATCAGAATCCGGCCCCGGAAGCGATTGCCATCTTCCGTCAGGTGTCATTGGCTGTGGGGATACTGAAAGATCAAAACAAGAAGAGTTATCTGGACACGAGACTGGAGGATGACAGAAAGAAGAAAGCGAGATATGCTGAAATGGATAAGAAGAGGAAGAAGATGGTCGATGTAAGATTTCAGTTTTCACAATATCCCTATTTGCTGTGGCTGATCGACATACGCAGGATCTGGTGGAGAGAGAAGAACAGGCCAAGAAAGCAAGAGTAGAGCAGCAACACAGGCGGCGACAGGAAGCCGACGAAGAATCTATCAAGGACGCTGGTAAGCGCATGCTGGAGGAAGCCCAGAAAAAGGCAATGGCTGCTGCTGCGGCTACCGTCGCTCCATCCCCGGCGCCGACTCCTTCCACTGAGAAGGCTGCGAGCAACGGGGAAAGTGGTCCAGACATAACACCTGAAAGCCTCACCCTGATCTTTATCCTCCCCTCCACCAGCACCGTCAGCCAGCCACAGCTTCTCAAGAGTCTGACCACCTCATATGGTGCCGTCAACCATCTTATCCTTCCCGAAGCGCTCCCTTCCACTCCAGCCATTCTGGTGGAAGGAACAAAGAAGAAGAAGACCAAGAGCCGGAAAGCTGTGGTTGAATTTGCGAAAGGGAATTGGGGCGGATGCTACTCGTGTTGTAGAGACGTGGAAGATGGAAAAGTCGGGAAATTGGGAGTAGAGGGAGTCAAAGTGAAATGGGCTGTGGGAGAGGTTCCGAGCTGGGTTGCGTGGGCAGAGACGCAATTGCCTAGCCGGCGGAAACCTTCAGACGCCACGACCGCCTCATTTTCCTTCCCTCTTCCCTCTCCGTCGTCGGCCGCTACCCCGCCATCCTTCACATCAGCTCCGGTGTTTTCATCCTCTACTTCGATGGCCGATTTGCTCGCATCGCATACCAAGGAGAGGTCGTCGAAGGACGACTTGAGGCGGGAAAGGGAAGAAGCTGAGAGTATGACCCTGTCGAGGATGCGGATGATGGAGAGGGAAAAGCTGGAGGCGGAGATCAAAAGGCAGGAAGAAGAGGATTAGAGTTGCAGGAGTACGAGCCCGTACTTGTACTCGAGTTCATAGTTGTATAATGTTAGTATTGCGCCTCCTTTAGCCTCGACACAATACTTGGGTTGATAGCAAGTGCATTTTCAAATCGTTCCGGTATGTGTATAACAGTATTGAAATACAATGGCCCCTTTGCCGTAACCTTTCTGGGCATGTCCAAGGTTCGTTCTGACAATCAATCAATCCGAGGTGCTTTGCCATCGTCCGACCATCACCGATGTACCCGGTGAGGGTCATTTGAACTTCTCAGTTCGCTGAGTATGACATTAGTCATCGCAATCAACAGTCAGAGAGAAGGGACCCACTTGAAAGCAGCTTCAATACAGTGCTTGATCTCTCGATAGCTCACAACTAGGCAACTCTGATCATCTCTCGACACCAACATGATTCTCTCGTCCAGCCCCGCATCCAGCTATGCCAGCCCATTAGTCCGAGTTGAATGGATGCAAGACAAGAGATCATTTACCTTGTTGAGACATACAAGCACATGACTCAAATCAAGTATCGGCTTTCCATCGACCCCGATCGAATGGAACACATAATCTCTAAACAGCTTCAAGATATACCTGTCGCCCGTATCGGACCATCTGGGATCGAGCTCAAACTCGGCGCGCTCGTTGATGAAGCCCAACTTGGTGAGCAGGCGGGCAATGCGGCCATTGGAAAGTTCGGAACCAAGCTCATTCTCTAAAGTGTCTGTGTAGCTATAGAGTCGGTCAGTCGATGCGTGCACGAATCCAAGGTGCTCACCTCTGCATTGCATCCAACTCATTCAAGATCCTTGGTCCCATCATTTTGATCACTTCATCGATCGTCTTTCCAGAAGACCCCGACCCTGGGGGTTTGGTTATCAGCCACAATACCAGATCTCGCATGTCGGGAGAGTATTGGCGGGAGATGTGGTCGACGGCAGCGGGAAGAGATTGCTGGGGCATCGAGGGCTGGAAGAGGTCCGAAGCAAGGGATACGATGAGTTTGCCGAATTGCATCAAGTCTTCTTGCTATTGAAGAATTAGAGCATGTAGAACACTTGAAGCGGCCAACTTACCTGGAAAACGGAGATCGGCGTCTGCTGGTCGAACGCCAGCACATCCCACAGCCCACACCCATTCAACCTTACCCTGTTCTTGCCTGTCAACAACACCTTGCTCGCGTCCAAATGTCGCACTGCAAGCCCCGAGCTGTGGATCGCTTTCAGGGCATTAGCGATCTGAGTGATGTACGACCACAGTATTCTCTCGGGGATGGGCCCTCGACGCTTGGTGGGGTCTTGCGATGACATGCCAGTGGCGATGTACTCGTCATGAAGAGACGTCGCGCTGGGATGGTAGTCATATACGACCACAAGAGAGTTGTCCCCGAAACCTTTTGTGGTAAAGGCTTCTCTCAGGCCGACAATGTTTGGATGCCTCATTCGCCGCCAGGTGTCGATCGCCCCAAAAGCCATCTCGCTCACAAGCTTGTACCCTTCCAATCTCCTCAAACAATACGTGCTCCCGTCGACTTCGGACGTAGCGCGATAGACTGGAGCGGAGAGACCGTAGACTTTGGAGGTAGGGTTCTGCCCCGAGGAAATTGGGTTCTTCGACGTAAGAGGAAGAGGCACCAAGGAATGGTAGACACCAAGTTCTTGCGGCAGACCCGGCGCAGATCCCCCGTTCGCCCCAACATAGACAGCCTCCTGCCTCGTCTGTAGCGTTCTCCTTATCTCGTCGTCCACGAAAAATGCGTGTGGGTGGGCAGGATGCAGGGGGTTGCTGCTCAAGCTAGGCATAGTTGAAGCGAACAGGTGTTGGTCCAGCGGCTGGCGCGGATGGAGGTACATCCCACTCTGATCCAAACCAGCGTTAGGGTCAATTATCGAAAGAGATTCGTCGTAAGTCATGGCATTGGGTGTGACCCCAGCACTTGAGGGGGCCTGGGTTACAGGCAGGGATGCTTGGGGCGTGAATGGGGCAGAATCTGGCTGGAAAGTTGGTAATCCAGACAGACCGCCTTGGGACGGCAGCGGCGGCCAAGCCGGGGGAGTCGATGTGGCCGCTGCAGCTGACACAGGGGTTCCCAGCCTGATGTGAGTGAGCTCTTAGCGCCCTAGATGCCTGGAAGCCACTCACCTGGGAGAGGAAGTCTCAAACTTGGGAACGAAGACGGGCGCTGCTAGATGTTCGGCGCTGATACCCGATGCCTTATCTTTGGACAGCAGCTTTGAAGCGGCCGGAGATGGCGAGGCATTCTTAGCTACGGGGCTGCCATTCTGAGACGCTGTGGGGTCCACTCCGGGCTGTAGATGGGCTCATCAGCATGGACACGTCTCTCCGATAAGACGGCGTACGGGCGGGTGGTAGTAGATACACTGCAGAAGAATAGCGTCAGCCAAGCCTGCATATACTGTCTTCATCACATACACCTGAGTCCTGGTATTTGCAATGACTTGTAAGACGATCAGCGGTGTCTCCGAGTGACCCTCCAAGCCATTGCTCACCCGTAGATCATCACATTCCGACATATTCTTTGCGGGGCATCTGTGCAGTCTGTCAGCAATACTTTTCACGCCGGACTGGAGCAGCTTGCAGGCCGGCTGCATGACTCACCGCGCTTTTCGGGGCTGGGCTTCTTGTCCTTGTCCTTGGCCTTCTCCGAGGAGGGGGAGGGGGGGCGGACTATCTGGACAGCGGCGGAGCGGGCGGGGGGGAGGTTCATGGGGTCTGGGGCGAGATGGCAAAAGATGGCAAACGCACGAGAAGAGCAGCGAGTCGCGTCGACAACAAGCCACAGCGATATTACGTACTCAACGCGTATGTACTGCGACATCGTGGATTCATGTTGAGAGAGGATAGATGCATACAATTTCTAGGCCGCTCTAATGGCATGCTCTTGTACAGACATAATGCTAATCCACTGGGGCGCCCATGTTTAAGCAGAAGCCCCTTCCTCCTTCGCCTGCTCCGCCTTCTTCGCCTGCTCTGCCCAGTGAGCCTTGCCAAACGTGGCAGCCACCACCAAAGGGAATACAAGGGTAGCGTCGGCATACACCTATGTGGTCATCAGCATTCATAGGCCAATACGCCTCGGCGGCCTACCTTGACGCTTTCTGCACCAGCCTTGATCTTTCCCCAAGAAACAGCCTCATCGGGTCGAGCTCCCGAATCTGAGCCGTCATACTGGGGTCATGGTGAGTACACGTTCCATGTTGCGAACGAGCACTTACCTCCTGTCCAGTGTTGATATACACGGCGTAGTCGGCTCCATTCCTCTGTGGAAGGCTTAGCACTCATGACTAATCGGAAGCTAGGGGCCACTTACAAACAGCATCGCGTTAGCAATTTGGTGCTTGCAGACACCTCCACCGAGAATGATGGCACCAGCCTGCTTGGCCTTGACACTCATGTCATTCAGCTTCCTGATATCGGCGACGATGTCGACAGATAATTGAGCAGGGGATGTTTTGTAGGTGTGAAAGTACATCATGTCGCCGAGGGAACCGTCCGTCAGAGCTGGGCAGAAAACTGGGATATCGTTCTGAGATGTGTCAGAAAGTGTGTTCATGCTGCGCATACAATACAAACTCACTTTGTAGCACCAATAATATACACTCTCCTCATTGTCAATCTCCTTTCCTAGACGGCGGATGATCGAACTCGGGGACCACTTTGTGCCCTGTTCCTCCTGTTCCTCTACCATTTTGTCGAGGATGGGAACAACCCAGTCCTCGAAAGCGCAGTAGTTGGAGTTGGGCACCAGCAGGTTTCCGATTCGGTTCAATCTGAAATCATATTAGCCCTATTTTCGTCCTTCATAGTCACAACTTACCCTCGCTTTCTTAGACTCGCTCCGTCCAGGTGGAAATCTCCCAATACTGTCGACCCAAGGCACTTGATGAAATCCTCTTCCACACCTCCAGCCGTCGTCACAAAACAGTCCACAAGTTTGTTCTGGGCCAAAAACTTCAGGATCTCGCGAAGACCGGACGAGATGAGATTGGAGGTGTAGCCAAGAAAAAGTGTGAGAGGCTGTTCGGGGTCTTTGCGACGTTGTCTCTATATCAACAAGACTTGTAAGCATCATCATTCTTTCAATGAGACTACGTGGGCTCACCATTTCCTCTATGATTTGCACGGCTCTGGACAATCCTGTAGCCTGGAACCCAATAGTCTCGTACCCTTTCAAGAGAGTCTCCAAATCGATCGCGTTGTTGAAATCTGGGCCCTTGATGTGGACTGCATTCTCCGGCAGGGCTTCGGAGGGCATAAGGACGGCATTGTGGGCGTCGCCGGACATGGTCGGTACGGAATTGGAACGCTCAGAAAATGTTGACAAAAGTAAGAGACCTCCACTTGCGCCTCCACCAAGCATCTTGCGGTCATCGCCGCCTTCGGGCTGCTGGACGCTGGTTTGCTGACTTCTTGGACTGTAAGTCGGCTGTAAGATCATTTGCTCCCTTGGGCATTATAATACTCGGCTGGTGCGATGCTGCTGGCGCTTCATGTGTTGTCTCAAAGGTGCAGGGCTCCTCATGTGACACTTGTCTTCCTTGAGATCACTAGGTTGGCAACGTCATCTGCTGTGACTTGCGTTCTGTTTTACGATGACCAGTTGTGAACATAAGAAGGACGGTACAGAGCTTCGGGGCTTACAGCACAAGTGCTGGAGTGATACCCATGACTGCTCAAGTTTTGCACATGGCGATGGGCAGCCACCGTTACCAATCGTCTCACGACTCGGTCCACCGACCACCGACCATGAGCAGACTAGAAGTGAAGACGCTAGGCTATACTGCTATAGACTATATCTTGTTTAAACACGCACCGTGTCCATCTGCAGACAGAAAATTGTCCTTCGGTACATACAGATATTTCCTCATCTTCGGAGTCCGACTTGCATCCCACTCGCGGTGAAAGCCCGCATGTTTTTGAAAGTTATGCATAGACATAAGCGATAGCCGATTGATGGTATTATTGGTGTGGCTGTATGTGCGTGCACCACAGCCTCAGTCTGCTATGCTGCTATGTGCGTGATGTATAGCTGCGCGGTGCGATGCGGCTGCTGGTAATGGCGGATGCCAAAACACAAAAAAATCCGAACCGGGGCCCCTGCAATCTTTAGCGGCATTGCAAGCGATATTTTAATCAGATAAGGCGCAGATCGCAGTGGCCGCTGATCTTCTAGAACCTGGAGAGATGCGAAAACCATACAGGAACCCTAGATAACCGGCCGAAAAAGAGATCTGAAGGAGCTGAAGGCCAAAACAATTTATAGTTCAGGTACCTCGTCGTCATCGTAGCGAGATCATCTCGACAGAAAAGTACATACAGAAACAAAGACACGTTCGAAAACCTCCTGCCTCCTGCTCTTGGCTTGCTGCTTGGCATCTGCATGTGCTATTTTTGAAGGCTGGGCGAGGTTGAAATCTCTGGTGGTGATGGCTAGTAAGATCTGTGTGTCGGCTACCTGGCCTGGTGGCACCGTCGTCAATGGGTCATAGCCCGTTCACGTATGTCGGCCAGAGACCGAAAGTGTCTTGCCTCCAGATTGGGGCCGTCGGGCCCGTCGGTCTCACCTCTATTTGATGAACAGGTCGATTAGAGTGATTTGTCCCCTCCTCTCCTCCAGTCTCCTAGCGTTCAGACGTGCAACGTGTGATCTGACCATGTATCATTATCTCATTGTGATGACTGCAAAGTAAGCTCTTTGTGTGCTCACCTCACGACACGACACAGTCATGCCGCACAGTACCATATATGAAAGAATATTGGAATACATAGCCCAGTGGACACCTTGAGGCATTTTCTGCAGCAAAGAAGTCCCGACCAATGACTCGCCTCTACAACGTATGTACGTATGGCACTCGTCCACAGGACTGCAGTGCCTCTCAGAATCGCTCAGTCTGCAGTCTGCGGGATCTGCGGCCTGCGCCTTGATGCATACACATACAGTAGGCCGAAGAGACGATGCAAGTGACGTCCAGCCGGGCCTCTCCAACGGTGGGGAGTCAGATTCGTCGCCCGATGGTGCCTGGTTCCTGCGGATACAAAGACAATCAGATACGGGCCAGGGACGTCCTCGCTCTAACGCGGCTCTAACGAGAAATTTATCCATTCTCCATCCCACATGCTTCTGCTATCTCCCATCGAATCCCATCCAGCCAGCATTCGGTAAGCTCATCGGTAACAGCGGCCTCCCATCGTCCCTGACTTTTCGGGGAGATGGAGAATATCCCGCAAGTATGCTTGTAACGGGGCTATGACCATCACCGGCCGATGAAGACGTCCTCTCCATCGATCCACAGCTCAGATTGAGATAATTTCTCTCCCCGAACACGACAGCCAATAGTTGCTTTCTGAACACGCCCGGACCGGGGAGCATGCGAGAAAAAATGGAATCCCTGGACTGTGAGTGATAGATACATTTATACCGGAACGGTCTGACTTTGTCGCCAGATAGCATCCGCCATTCATTCGATACCACTCCACTATCACGATGTCTGCGACTGCCACTGTAGCCAGTGTGGCCAGTGCTATCGCCAGCACTGCCGCTTCCGCCTACTTCGATGACTTCGCCGCCAATTCTACCACCTCCGACAAAGGCTCCTCTGGCAAAAGCGCCAAAAGCTCGAAAAGTACCAAGAAAAAGGTCAAGCCCTTCTACAAAGACTACCAGGTCTGGATGTGGTATGCGGTGTGCGCCGTGATTGGCCTCCTCGCTATCTACTACGCCTTTCAGCTGCTTCAGAGGTGGCGCCGTCAGCGGAAAGCCCCTATCAGTCAGGAGGAGGCTGCTAGGAAAAGACTCAAGCCTTGGGCGGCCACCGTGGCAGGGGCCAGGAACTGGATGGTTGCTACTGGTTTTCCTTCCTGGCTGTACGCACCGGAGACAGTCGCCGACGCCCTGTGGACTTGTGCGTATCTGGTCGTAGCTCTTGCCCTCACCTTCTATCAAGCCGACACCTGTGAGTACTGTTTTATAATAGATTGGTGCGTTACTGACCAAAGTCAGGGCCCACTGCCAAGAGTGCGCAGACTGTTGCCAATGTGTTTGGCATCATGGTAAGTCCATTGATATCTTTAGCGTCGTATATATCCTGATCGGTATCGCAGGCTTTCGGTCAAATGCCCTTGATCATGTTTCTCGTCATGAAAAACAACCCCATCTCTTGGTTGACCGGTATTCCATACCAAAACCTCAACTATCTGCATAGGGCTGGCACTCGCTGCATCTTCCTCTGGTCTTGGATACACGTCGGAGTCTCCACTATCAGGATGTGAGTATTATAACCCATGATGAGTCTATGTCATATGGCGTACTGATGATGTCTCCAGAAACCTTGGTAAAGACAGCTGGTCTACCACCTACATCATCTGGGGCTGGGTCGCCATTTCCTCCTTCACGCTGTTGTGGCTGTCATCTTTCGCCATCGTCCGACGTCGCATGCACCAATTCTTCTTTACCTGTCATATCATCTTTGCTCTGTGAGTCTGCTCATGTGCGTTTTATGATTTAGCAGCTAACGATATGGTAGCCTCTATATGGTCGGCGCCTACCTACACTGGGACCGTATGGGCAAATGGATCTATATGTGCTTCATCATCTGGGGCTTCGACCGAGCTGCTCGATGGGTCCGCACCATCTGGACCAACAGACTGTGGACTGCCGGCCGCGGCGAGTGTACTATCGAGGTTCTCGAAGGGGATTGTATGCGCCTTACTTTCAAGCGGTATGGTTTCACATGGAAGGCCGGTCAACACATGTATGTCTCCCCAGTCAACTTGAATTATTTCAATACTGACCTATAACATAGGTTTGTATCTGCCCCTCGCGTCTCTATGGGTCCCGTCGAGACTCATCCCTTCACCATCGCGAATGCTCCCAACGACGAACATGAGGTCGTGGTTCTTCCCCGAGTTTACGGAGGTGAGACAGCCGACACAGCATCATCAACCATGCTGACCAATTCGTCTTGCAGGATTCACCAGTGATCTTCTCAAGGCCGTCTCCTCTAGCTCTGACAAAACTATCCGATGCTACATCGATGGTCCCTACGGCTCTCCCCACAGTTTCGCTTCCTACGACCATGTCTTGATGGTTTCTGGTGAGGCTGTCCGCTCCTTTGGATGTTCAATGCTGACTATTCGCAGGCGGAACTGGTATCGCTCCTTTCACCGCCCAGATGCTCGAGCTCGTCAACAGCAAGAAGCACGCCCGTACCCAGCTCGTCCGCCTCGTTTGGATTGTTCGAGACGCCTCCGCTATTTCTTGGGTCGCTCCCATCCTGAACCAGGCTGCCGAGCTCCTCAAAGCAAACTCCGGGAATATCCAGCTTGTATTCGACGTCTATGTTACCCGAGGCTCCATCCCCGTCTTCCGCAAGACCAGCACCGACGGCTTTTCTTTCGCTTCTGGCAGCTCCCAACAAGAGAAGAGGGGACACGAGAGAGAGGCCTTGGGGACAGCCTCTACCGACAACACCTTGGTCGGCGGCGACTATACTGAGAAGAGCGGTCAAACCACGCCTACCAAGAGTGAATTGTCGACACCTACCGAGGGCGACCACGACGCTATCGTCCACCTTCCCGCCGCTCCCAAGGAGCTCTCTTCGACCCTTGCCGACGAACCATCCCATCACAGTATCCGAAAACTCTTGTCCCCTGAAGCAATGAGCTTCGTTCATTTCCACAAGGGCCGACCCGACTTGAAGACTATCATCGAGAAAGATGTCAGCACATGTCCTGAGGCTATGGCGTACGGAGGTGAGACTGTCTGTGCCTGATCTTCGAACACTTGCTGATCTTTTACATTAGTTTGCGGACCTTTCGGTCTTATGGAAACTTGTCGAACGGCTCTCAAACAGGCTTCCAACTTTAGTACGGTGCTCAAAGGTCAGACACCCATTGATTTCTTCGAAGAGACCTTGGGCCAATAGAAGGTTGCGGTGGTCTTGAGTATTCCATATTCGCTTTCCGGGAATTTGAATTTGGGGAACGATTGCAAGGCGCTTTTAGATCTTGCTTGTCTTACGATTTTTGGGTTATATGTAGAGTAGAGTTTCAGTGGCTTTTTGGTAGAACAAACGCATCATGTATTTAATGAATTCAACCTTGCATACATGATGATTGATAGCCAGACTGGGGCTGCTGACGTTGTCTGAGCCGTGAGGTGCCCGGCGGGATCAAATATCGCGAGTGATGTCAACAACACTTGCGCGCGAGCATTTCCACGTACAATCATATATTTCGTCGCCCAGCCATGCCCCCGCCGTCAGCCGCCCGCTCTGCCATCCCAGCCCCCTCCGCCCGCCCCGTCCTCGCCCCCAGCACAAGCACCCACCTCGGCAAACGCCCCTCCTCGTCCACCGACATCGACGACCCTGCCCATTCGCGCAAAACTCAGTCCGCCTCCTCTCTCAAACTCCAGTTGTCGTCCTTGGAGAGAGAAAATCTGAGACACAAATCGAATGAGAGCAAGCTGCAAGTGCAGCTGGAGGAACAGAGAATAGAGATCGAGCGACTGAAAGAGGAACGGTACGGGCTCTATGAGGCCAAGGTGGATGAAGTCAAGCGAGGTGAGGAGAAGGAGAAGAGGTGGGGAGAGGAGAGGAGGAGGTATGCGGATGAGGTCGCCTTGCTCAGGCAGCGCAATACAGCGCTGGCCAATGAGCTGGAAGAACTTCGAAGTCAACACACCCTTCTCTATGGGAAACATACCAGCTTGTCTTCATCTACCTCAAACGAAATCAATTTGCTTCAAGCACGGATCGTTGAGGTGGAAAAAGAGCGAGAGTCTCTCAAGGGGTGGGAAAGGAGAGCAAGGGGACTGAGTATCGAGCTCGAAGAGGAGAGGAGACGGAGGATCGAGGGCGGGGAAAAGGAGTCTGTTCCGAGCAAGCCCGACGAGACTTTGTCCAATGAGGTCAAACGTGAGTGCAGATAATATTCAAGACGGTTCATAACTGACAGAACTCTACAGGACAATCCCTGAACCTTTCGACCATCTACCGAGCCAATGAGACACTCAAGTCCGAGCTTGTTGAACTCCGCTCCCACCGTAAAACTATAGAATCCGTCGAGCGTGCCCACAAGGAGACTGAACAGTCCCTTGGGGAAGAAATCAAGGTGCTTCAAGAGCAGCTCGAACGTGCGCGTCGAGATATGGACTCTCTCACGCAAACTTTTCCCTCGGCAGATGATACGGCGGAGTTGACCCAACTCAGAACTCGACTCTCTGCGCTTTCGACACTGCATACTCAAGCCGCCAGTGAGCTTGCCCAAAGAGAGTGTACTATCCGAGACTTGCGCACAAGGCTGGCGGACGTGGCAGAGAGCTCAAGAGCGACTGTCGGCGAAATCTCCTCGAGGCTGCAGGAAACTGAGCGCGAGCTGCGTTGGGCTGTGGAAGGCAGGCAAAGCGCCGAACGGAGGGAGGCTCTCATCAGGCAAGAAGTGGACACATTGAGGTCGTCAGGTGCTGGGGGTGGAGTGGATGCAGCAGAGATGGACCGACTCCTGCAAACCTACAGGGATATGGTCGAAATGATGCAGCGTGACTCGAGACTAGTTGAGGAGAAGGTTGCTCGGGGGCAAGGATTGGTTCAGGCCCACGAGCTTGCCAATGCTCAGGAAAGAATATCTCAGCTGGAGTCTGGTAAGCCTCATCCCTTGTAGTTGTGATGAGTGGTCTGACAATCTACAGATGTAGTCGAGTTTGACAAGACCATTGAGGAACTTACAACCGCCAACACTCGCCTTGATGCTGAGGTCAGCTCCCTGATGTGCCGGGTGGCCTCAGGCGAGTTCAATCCCGGGACTGAGCGATGTCTTGAGCTGCGCAACAACCCTGAAGCCAAAATACAATTCATCCGCAAGCAAGAGTTGACGGCTCTGCGCCAGGAGAACGATGAACTGCTTGAGAGGTTGGCGGAGCTCGATGGGATACTGAGTCAGCAAGGGATGAGCGGGGATGTCAAAGAAGGGATGGTACCCCGTTCAAGTTATGAAAGACTGAAAAAAGACCAGGAGGACATTGGGAGGGCCCATGAAAAGAGATTGACGCGCTTGAAAGAGGTATGTATTATTTATTTATTATTGTTCAACCTTCCATGTCTACCAAAGCTAATCAATTCTCTCAGGTCTTTGCTGCCAAAACATTGGAATTCCTTGAAGCAGTGTATTCAGTCCTCGGCTGGCGTATCAAGTTTGAGGAATCTGGCTCCGATATCCGCTTGACCAGCATGTACGCACCGAAAGGCAAATCTGGCCTCACAATCAGGATGACATCAAGAGAAGGGCATTTTGGGTCCATGAAGATGAGTGGCATGATGGCAAGAAGTCTGGAGGAGGCCAGACACTTCTGGGTTGTGGAAAGACAGAGTGTACCTGGGTTCTTGGCGCAGGTCACTATTGAGATGTTTGAGAAGACTACTGTGAGTTTGAGCACCTTCATATCATTCTGAACAATTTTTAACACTCTCATAGATGGGAAGGGCTGCAGGGTATGTTGGCTTGGAATAGAAGTCTGCAATGAAGGCTAGTAAGAGCTTAAGTCATATCCCTCTTGCAATATGGAAACATGAAGGCACAATTTGCACTTAGTCTTAAGAGTGCTGTTTTCTGCTTGCCTCCTCTGCTGCAAAGTATTGATAGTAACAGGATGTCTTGCCATATATTATCATACATGTAAGAAGTCAAATAGGTGCCAGAGCTTATTTTGCTCCAAGGAACTAGGTACTGTCCTGGTGTGCTGGCTGGTTGGTTGGTCAAATGATGCTAGCATTTTGCTTGCAATGTTTGCGTGGGATCTGGACTTCATATGTATGTAATAATGTCTTGTGGGTTGTGAGCCATGGTCATGCCAACTAGGCTGGTTATGTGTAGTGGGTCAGCTCATGACAGAGCTGCAATTGTAGCGCCTTGTATAGCTAGGTAGTAGTGACAAAACACAGTAGGAATTCTTGACTCATACTTGAACCCACGAATGTAGTGTGCTAGAACATGTCAGAACAACGAGAAGATGGTTGGCCTCCTTCGTCTCGACCTTGGCACCAATGGAGAGTATAGAGGAAATAGATGACAGCACACTCTTGAGGTAGTCAATTGTAAGGATAGCTGGTATTATGCCAAGAGGGGAGTTGGAAAGGGTTTACCATCAGGCTCCGCCCAGGGAGACTCCTAAATGGCTGACACTAAGATCTCCAACCTGCCTGAGCAGCTTCCATCATGGGCCAAGGTACACCAAGCGCCAACGACCTCATCTTACCACAGGGATTGGAGGCAAAGTGATTTATGTCAAGGTCAATCTGGTAGACAATTTGGTGGCTGAAGAGTCAACATGTACTGCACAGATGATCCTATGTCTTTAGGGGATGATACCATGTTGGCAATGACAGGCATTTTGTATATTGTTGGAGCCATGGACACTTATTGCTGTGTAGAATCAGCAAGTGGAGGAAGCAGATAGCATACTCACTATATTGGAGGAGTATAGATAGAGATTGGATGCTAGAGAATATGAGGGGATGGAAGAATGAGAGGAGATGAAGGGGTGCAGGGGATGGAAGAGTGTAGGGTGGTGGGTGTGAACAATGGTGGTAACAGATTTGAGAACGGCTTTGTCAAGGTCTCGGGCTTAGTGGCAGCTGAGTTGCATTGTTGTTTGTGTTGTAACAGTACCGTTAAAGATAAAGACCTAGCAATGTGTTGGAAAAGATGGTCTTGGATGCAAAGAGACCCACCTGGAGGAATTTGGGTGCCTCCAAATTGGTAAAATCAAAGATCCCATATAACAACTCATCTTCTCCTCAATCAAAAAGCATCAACACCTGCTGACAGCCACTATCAGACCAATGAGGTTCATCTTGACCCCCACAGCAGTGAAATCTAGAGAGTTGTTGTAGGATCATATATCCTTTTTTTTGAAAGTGACACACTTCTAGAGACGGGGGAGGTCAGCCACAGCTCTTCTTGCAAAAACAAAGTGACTGACCATTACTATCATCAGTCAAATCCTCAATTGTATAATAGAATGCTGGTCTTGGAAAGGGTATATCTCCACGGCATCGGATCAACAGCATGTCTGAGAAAAGTTCTCATTGACTCCTCCTTCCAATGCTTTCTCCTGAGCAGACAACATTCATCCTGCCGCAGTAATGCTGAACAGGAAATCCGGGCTTCAGGGACTGGCCAGTCCATAGGCTTGTGGCGCTGTTTCCAAGACAAGCATTGATAGGAGTGTGGTGTGAATGGGTTGGCTGATAGGAGATGTGTGTCACAGCATCTAGCCAATGCTTGCGTTGTTCATTCAAGCATGGTCGATGTATCCCTTTTGGTGTTTTGTATTGTTGTTCATTGGCATTACATGACTTGATGGAAAGATGTTCATTGTAATTGGGTTTGTTGGCAGGAAGTTGCTGCAAATGGAGTTGTCAGAGACAAAAAGGCTGCAAGGGGTGAGGAAAATTGAGGTTTGAAGAGCGTGTTTATAAGCAACTTCATGGTGGTATGGGTTATGTGGCAAGGGATGGGAGGGGCTGGCAGAAAAGAGGAGAAAAGTAGATGGCTGCAACAGGAAAAAGCTAAAAGACCAAGCAGAAAGATGGAGCTTGCCACAAGTCTATGGCCGTGTTGTTGGGTACCCAGGCCAAAAAAAATCCATAGATTGAAAAGTTTCATAGTGAATTTCAGAGGGCTACAGTGGCCGGTTCGTCCACTAAATTTTGGACATGATTTTTTTTACTTTTTTTTTTTTTTTTTTTTTCATTCTTCCATGTACCAGGTGTCACGACCGCGCTCCAGCTTCCACGTCATCAGATATATCATTACATATTCCTTTAGGAGCTGGACGCGTCGCGACACTCATCACTCAACACTCGTCATTACTTCCTCGTTTGTGGCACCCCTCTTGCTTATCCTGTTACCTCACAACCATCATATAGATCCAGGAGCTACGCATCTCAAGGGACATTGCTATCACAACACTTACACAGCAATTCATCTCCGAGACACAACCAACTCCGACTCAACCCAATACCTATCTCCAACCTAGACCTAGACACCCGAGCACCCTCATTCTTCTTCACCCCAATTACGAACCAAAGACACGCCCAACTACCTTGTAACATAGAGACACTTTCTATACATAGAGACACTTTCTTTACATAGAGTCTGCTTCCAAGATTGTCAGGTCCTACCCACAGTGTCCCTATATCTGTCCAGCAGTATAAAGTAGTCTCTTGACTTGATGAATGTAAAGGGCTATCTAAGTATATGTCGATGTCTATATCAACAATATACGAGTATGTTTCGGGACCTGGTAAGCAAGGCTATCTTGGACTCGATAGGGGCTTGCACACTAACCTAAGGCTGAGGACTTCTTGTCGGCTTAGCTAGTATAAATTGAATAGGCCTGTTCGCTTGGATCCTAGTTCATAGGCAAGTCAGACGTATTCGAGGTCGCTGAGATCCTCGAATCTATGTAAAACTATCGACTTATATAGACATCCAGAGCCCTACCGGCTTACTCAGCTTTCCCATCTTCGCCACCCAACTGACTAAGCCGTTCCCTTGGCTTGCTGCGCTTTCTCATGAGTTGCTATGGAAATAAGTTCTAGAATTGCTACGGCTCGCGATATCTTGGAAGCAGACTCTATGTAAAGAAAGTGTCTCTATGTATAGAAGGTGTCTCTATGTTACAAGGTAGTTGGGCGTGTCTTTGGTTCGTAATTGGGGTGAAGAAGAATGAGGGTGCTCGGGTGTCTAGGTCTAGGTTGGAGATAGGTATCGGGTTGAGTTGGAGTTGGTTGTGTCTCGGAGATGAATTGCTGTGTAAGTGTTGTGATGGCAATGTCCCTTGAGATGCGTAGCTCCTGGATCTATATGATGGTTGTGAGGTAACAGGATAAGCAAGAGGGGTGCCACAAACGAGGAAGTAATGACGAGTGTTGAGTGATGAGTGTCGCGACGCGTCCAGCTCCTAAAGGAATACGTAATGATATATGTGATGACGTGGAGGCTGGAGCGCGGTCGTGACATATTCCTCCTCCTGTGAAAAGCGAGGTCCCTCGAGCTTCGACGTACGACTTGTTATTCCAACAAAATTTACCAGACCATTCCTGTCCGATGGGAGACACCACTATTCGGTAACGACAAAAGGTGTGAAAGAGACAACTATGGAAAAGGGCGGGCGGGTGGGTTCTATCAATCAAATCTACGAGTTGGTACGTCTATGGTCTTTTGGTTTTTCGTTCTACTTGAATGTCTACAAGTTCCGAATAGCCTCTGCTACGTAAGAAAACTACTAACAAAGATCTAGATAGAAGGGGTCAATGGTTTTCTTTGGGTATCTTCTTGAATGTTGTCGTGATGAGCGACAAGTTGCTTGCTTCGGGTTGTTTCTGGATTGACATGTGAGTTGGCAATCCAAAACATCACATCCAAAGAAGTCCCAAAATAACTAACGCTAGTACTAGGTTCTATTTATTCGATATTCTACACTATACTCGATAATCAACGTTCTTCGGCGGTCGAAGACTCATCCTAGTCATTCGCCTAACTCCTGCCTCGACTTCTCTTTCTTCTGCCTCGACTTCTTTTTCTTCCTGTCCATCGATATCCATCCTCTTGCCAGACACTTCTCATTGGCCACTGTCTGGGCAGAGTCGGGGGCTGTTGGATGGGATAATTTCAGGGATTTTCGGGGGCGGAAGCGCGGAGCTACGGGCTTGTCAGGATGATTTTTATGAAACTCTTCTATCAACTCACGAGCGTTGACGAGATGAGAAGAAGGTTCCCACTGAGTTTCATTAGTGCCCTCATAGCCTTTCCATTCGACAAGATAGCTCACATCTGACGTCTTGCGTTTCCGGGTTGCTTTTGAGTCAAGGATGCCAGCTACTTCCCATTCTTTATCAGCAATGACGGTCTGATATGGTTCGGGTTGGGAAATAGGAGACTTGCTCTGCGGTGACGGGTTGTATGACTCGAGGTAGGCAACATGGAAGACGGGGTGTATCTTGATGGAAGAGGGAATCTTGACTCTGTAGGCGTTCGAGCCAACTGCTTCCTCAACTTCAAATGGTCCAACTCTCTTGTAGTCCAACTTCTTCGAAGGTCGCGTTGTCGAGAACCGCCGTATGTCAATGAAGACTAGATTGCCGGGGGCGTATGCGGGGTGACTATGATGGTGTTTGTTGTAGGTTCTCTCGTAGCCTGCGTTCGCTTCTTTGATTCGTAGGCGGACCTCTTCTCTGACCTGTTTCATCATATCAGCTCTGACTTGAGCTCTTTCGTGATCATAGCGATCACTTACTTCTGGATTCTGTTCTACCTCCTCGACATACTTGGGTGAGTATCCGTACATGACGGAAAAAGGGGAATGGCCAGTAGCGGCGCGAGGGGTATTGTTGTAATTGAATTCCACTAGGGGAAGGAGAGAGACCCAGTTGTCTTGATTTTCGGTAGTGTAACCGCGCAACAAGATCTCAATTTCCTGGTTGGCTCGTTCGGTAAGACCATCTGTCTGCGGTCGGTACGCTGTACTCAGGTTTTGCTGAATACCTATCTTCGCGCACAACGCTCGCCACATTTGAGAAACCATTGTCGGGCCTCGGTCCGATACAATCCTGTCTGGCAAGCCAAAACGAGACCAGACATACTTGATAAACATGTCTGCCTGACCGTCGGTGTTGATTGTTTCGGAGACCGGGATGAGAATAAGGAATTTCGAGAAGTAGTCGGTGACTACCAGCAGGGCGTCGTGGTTGCCAATTTTCGGGAGACCCGTCACATAGTCGAAGCCAATTTGGGACATGGGTCGCGGGGGCACAGGCAAGGGAGAGTAAATGCCGTAAGGTGCGTGGTGGGCAGGTTTGATCCGTTTGCAGGTCATGCAATTGGCGACGTGCTTCGCACAATCTTCCTGAATACCTTTCCACACATAATCCCTTTCAATCAAGGCTCTTGTGGCTCTGGCTCCTCGGTGTCCTCCTCCAATGAAGTCGTGTCGAGCAATGAGGATCTTGTTGACGCAATTGGGCGGGATGTAGATCTTTCCGCGACGAAGCAGGAAACCTTTACTGGAAAATGACCAGTCGCCAGGTAGACGGTGTCGAGGATCGGGGTATAGAGTAGGGTATGACGGCGGCGAAAGAGGAGTGGTGGAATTGCAAGATGGGTGGGTACAGGAAGAGCATTTGACAGCCCAGAGTTCTTCCTTGAGGGAAACGAGCACAGGATCTGAATTGATTCCTTCTTGTAACTCGTCGTCGCCTATATAGAAGTCTCGGTTAACCCAGTCCGGTAAAATTGAATTCTTAAACATACTCAAAAGTACTGGAGGCGTTTTCTCTGGGAGAGGAAGCGTGTCGAAGTTCTGGAGGATTCGTTGATAAAGGAAGTCGTTACTTTCTTCGAGCTGTCTGACAGACACTGTTGGATAGATGTCAGCTCTTCGAGATAACATGTCTGGGACAAAGTTCATCTTACCCGGTTGGTAAACGATGTGAGAGTCCAACTGGTTCAGTACCTCACCCCAGCGAGCAAGACGGCCATTCGGCGTGGGTTTTGATCGATAGTCTCGAAGAGGTTGATGGTCGGTTACAAAGGTAATTGGGTGGGGAGAGTTTACGAGGAAATGTCGGAATTTGGTGATAGTTGCCAACATTGGGAATAGCTCTTTCTCTGTAGTACTATAGTTTCGCTCGGTATCGTTGAATTTGCCAGAGAGAAATGCTATAGGTCTTTCTTCTTGAGGAATGCCGTTTTCGAATTGTAGCTGGTTTATCGTGGATCCCCAACCGAATTCTGACGCATCAGTTCGGATTATGATTGGGAACTTGGGGTTGAAATGGGCCAGTACGGCAGGAGAAACGAGAATGCCTTTGATGATGTTGAACGCGTCGTCTTGTTCCTTGTCCCATATGAAAGAAGCTGTCTTTCGCGTCAGCCTTGTCATAGGTTCGGCGATGATAGAGAAGTTTGGGATGAATTTGCGATAATAACTAAACGCACCAAGGACTGAGCGGAGTTGTGAAACGTTTTGCGGGGCTGGTAAAGAGGTCATGGCTTCCGTTTTCTCTGGGTCTACGTGAATGCCATTAGCGGACACTCTATGACCTAAGAATCCAATGCTGCTCTTGAAGAACTCGCACTTGGATGCTTTGAGATAAAGGTTGTGCTTACGTAGTCGTGAGAAGACCGCTTGGAGCATTTTCGTGTGTTCTTCCTTAGTGCCGGAGTAGACTAGAATATCGTCGATGTAAACGAATATTCCATGACCTATCAAGTCAAAGAAGATGTCGTTAATGAAGTGTTGGAAGGAGGCTGGCGCATTACAGAGGCCGTCGCGCATCACAAGGGATTCGTACATACCAATGGGTGTGCGGAACGCTGTGAATGGTTCGTGACCGTCTGTAATGACCCGAGGTCATTACGCCCATTCAACTCGGCGCGCGCCGTCGGCGGAGACCTCCGCCGACCTCCACCTTACTAGACCATTCGCGCGCGAACGACCATCCGTCATAGATCATTCACAGAGAATGATCCAAAAGGTCTTAGCATGTACTTCAGAGGCCGGTAGGGCGTAGGATGTGATATAGGGGGTGGAGGCTGATTCAGCGATATCACATACGCTGAATAAGTCGGTGGCAAATGTGCAAAGAGAGAAAGAAGCGTTGGAAATCATCGATGAGCCAGAAAGGTATATA
The DNA here is from genome assembly GCA_006352305.1 of Cryptococcus floricola. Classification (NCBI taxonomy): domain Eukaryota; kingdom Fungi; phylum Basidiomycota; class Tremellomycetes; order Tremellales; family Cryptococcaceae; genus Cryptococcus; species Cryptococcus floricola. Next base: position 1,288,273 of record CM016934.1, on the reverse strand, counting down.
AGGAGCCGTGGTAGCGGTAGAATAGAACCTCATCGATGATATTTCGTAAGACCCAAGCTTAAGAACCTCACAAGCCTTAAGCCTTGTTCGATACAGTGGTAATCTATACATACACACACTCGTCTACTCGGTATCGAGACCTATCTTAGTCGTCCATCCGCTAGGGACTCATCCGTATCCGTATCTCTTCGTCCCCCAGGCATTACGTCACCACTGCGTGGAGTCTGGACCTTACACCGTCAGCCATCCGTAACAATTGGTATGCTCCAGGCAAATCTAGTTTGGAAAAGATTCGACCGGTACCTAACTCACCCAAAATCTGCGATATGAGAGGCAAGGGGTAAGCGTCCTTGATCATCACCTGATTGAGATCTCGGTAATCGACCACTAACCTGAGCTGTCCATTTTTCTTTGGAACAAAGAAGCAAGATGAGCCATAAGGAGCTTTACTGGGACGAATTCGACCAGACTCACGTTCTTCGATGATGTATTTCGATAAGGTTTCTTTCTCGGCGACTGAGAGGGGGTAGATAGGATGAAGCTTCAGCTTAGCTCCCTTTTCAAGATGAATGGTGTGATCATATGGGCGATGGGGAGGTAGTTGTTTTGCCTCCTTGGCTTGAAACACATCAAGAAAGTCTCGAAACTCACCAGGAACCAATTTCCTGATTTCTTCCTTTTCGGATACCTCGTCGTCCGTAAGGTGTTCTATTTCCTTTCGTACTGCTGCTTGTCGCAGGTACGCTTCCTTTTCCCATGGCAACGGGGCATAGTCGGCCTTGCTGTTTGTTGCGAATGGTTGTGGGTGGTTTTCGGGAGGGGTTTGGATAACTGAGCGAGCCGGACTCGACAGTTCAGATGTTGATAAACGTGGCAAGATCGAAGGGGAGTCTTCGCTCTGCAGGGTGTTCTCAGTCGTGAAATCTTGAAGACATTTCTTCTCAGCACGTACGTCTCGAACATTCCATCTCTCAGCAGGTGCGTCCACAGAACCTAGTTCCTCGGCCCATGCATCTTGAGAGGATACCCGTGAAGTGGCTTCAGGTCTCGGCCATTTGTTGCGTCGTAAAGGAATGTTATTTGGGTGAGTTGCTATAACTCGTTTCTTGGGTTGTTTATCAGCTTTCTTCAAGGCCCTTGCGCTTGAGATGCTTACTTTCGGTGGGAGTGTCATTGTGCTAGTTCCGAAATCAATATTGACTCCTAGAGTCTTTAGTCCTTCGAATCCCAGGACGGCCTGCGTCGTTCTGGAACCTAGGTGGATGACATCGAACTTCAGAATGGTTGGGGGGTACTTTGGAAGCAGAGTAACTTCCAATTCGACGAAAAATCGAATTAGGGCTTCGTGATTTCCGAAGCCTAAAAGGGTATATGGCGTGTCGTGGGTTTTTATCAGAGCTGAATGTAGTAATGAGGAGTGAAAGTCGATAAAATTTTCGGTGGCGCCTGTGTCGATGAGAGCTCGGACGGCGGTTGTACCGTGGTATAAGTTACAGTAGATTGATTTGTGGAGCGGGTTGAAGTGTAACAAAAGGGATATCTTGTTACAGTCTTCGTGGAATTTCATGATAGTGTTTGCCGTTTTTACAGGGGGTTCAGCGGATACAGGACCGACTTTTCTTACATGAGCATGGCCTCTTCTGCGATCCTTTACTGAGAAGAGGCACTCACTTTTTCGCGCGACGAGTAATTGGTGGAATCCTTGGTATGGTTCTTTGTCGGACAATCCCTGAGGTAGTGCCCGGGCTGTGCGCACGATAAGCACAAGTTATTCTCAATCCGGTGCTGCTTTTCTTCCGGAGAGGGGTATCGCTCACTTTTCCTTCCTTCTCTCTCTCGCCTGCTGTCATTCCTTCCATCTCGCTCCTTCCTGTTATCGTTTCTTCCATCTTTCTCTCTCCAACTATTGTTCCTTCGTCCCTTATCCTGACTGTTCTCCGTACTCTGTTCCTTGACTTGTTTGTCGACTTTGTCGGTGGAAGGTCGGTAGGAGTTCATCTCGACTTCGAGACGGTTGAGTTTTGCGCAGAACTTCTCCCAAGTCTTGGGTTCCTTGCCGGACAATGAAAGGCGATCTTTGAGTTCTGTTGACAATCCTCTATAAGCGTGGGCAATGATAGGGGTGTCTGACCAACCTTCTTTCTGTAGTACTGCAATGAGCGTACTGATGTCGGCGAGGAACTGCATGACAGAGCGTTTGCCTTGTGTCAGCTCCATGATCTTGTTCCTAGCAGTACGGTACTCGTCGGGATCTCCATAGTTCTGCCTCAAATAAGTCCTGAACTCTTCGTAGTCTTTCAACCATACAGGCTGAGACTCTAGAGATAGCTCAAGGTACCCATTGATGTTGCGATGAGGAGATCCTCTGAGGTACGAGATGATGTAGCGAATTTTACTCACATCTGACTGATATCGAGTAGGTTGGAGGTTGAATACCAATTGGCACGCAGCCAAGAACAATTTCAAGTCGGAACGCTTTCCAGTGAACACATCAGGACTGTTGACTTTCGGTTCCTTGAACTCGTGGGTGGACGGGCTTACACTCATCTGCTTTTGCTGACTGGCCAATAACTGAGCAATCATAGATAATGCTTCAGTCATCCTGTCATCAGACTTGCTAGATTCTACGTGCGCCTGCCTCTCCAGTTCTTGCTCCATCCTTTTCCTAATCCTTTCCTCCTCCTTACGCTTCTCAAACTCCTCAGTCGCAATGACCAGTTTCTCATATTCGCTAAGCTCTTTCTCCTTGCCCTTACGACTGGGTCCTGCCTCCTGTCGCATAGCAGCAGTGATCTCATCTTCAAGGCTTCTTCGGGGTACTGGTGTGTGTGAAGGATCATCGTCGATTGCGGATGGAGTAGGGGAGTGTTGAGGTGTTTTATGTCGGTGGTGGGTTGGATTCGGGGTGGTGTTGTGTTGTGATGGATGTGCGGAAACAAGTGGATTGTCGTCAATGTTATCAGGGTCGTCGTCACCGTCGGAAGAAATGATGTCGTCATGAGAAAATTCTTCGTCAGCGTGCGTTCCTGACGGTCCAGCTTGTGGCGAACCTGGCTGAGAAAAGGTCTCACCTTGACCAGCAAGTTCCCTAAGCGGTACACCAGTAGCAGACCTAGTGGTGATGCGTCTAGTACCAGAAGGATTCGACATGGTTATAGATGGTGGTGAAGGTGTTGTTATGGTTGTTGTTAAGGTGTGTCGGTGTCCAAGAGAAGACTCTTATACTCTGATAAGCAGCGACCTCGAATTATGTCAGGTCCTACCCACAGTGTCCCTATATCTGTCCAGCAGTATAAAGTAGTCTCTTGACTTGATGAATGTAAAGGGCTATCTAGGTATACGTCGATGTCTATATCAACAATATACGAGTACGTTTCGGGACCTGGTAAGCAAGGCTATCTTGGACTCGATAGGGGCTTGCACACTAACCTAAGGCTGAAGACTTCTTGTCGGCTTAGCTAGTATAAATTGAATAGGCCTGTTCGCTTGGATCCTAGTTCATAGGCAAGTCAGACGTATTCGAGGTCGCTGAGATCCTCGAATCTATGTAAAACTATCGACTTATATAGACATCCAGAGCCCTACCGGCTTACTCAGCTTTCCCATCTTCGCCACCCAACTGACTAAGCCGTTCCCTTGGCTTGCTGCGCTTTCTCATGAGTTGCTATGGAAATAAGTTCTAGAATTGCTACGGCTCGCGATATCTTGGAAGCAGACTCTATGTAAAGAAAGTGTCTCTATGTATAGAAGGTGTCTCTATGTTACAAGGTAGTTGGGCGTGTCTTTGGTTCGTAATTGGGGTGAAGAAGAATGAGGGTGCTCGGGTGTCTAGGTCTAGGTTGGAGATAGGTATCGGGTTGAGTTGGAGTTGGTTGTGTCTCGGAGATGAATTGCTGTGTAAGTGTTGTGATGGCAATGTCCCTTGAGATGCGTAGCTCCTGGATCTATATGATGGTTGTGAGGTAACAGGATAAGCAAGAGGGGTGCCACAAACGAGGAAGTAATGACGAGTGTTGAGTGATGAGTGTCGCGACGCGTCCAGCTCCTAAAGGAATACGTAATGATATATGTGATGACGTGGAGGCTGGAGCGCGGTCGTGACAGCACCAAAAGGGGCTCACAGCTCAGATGAGACGGTTGCAGCTCCAGTGGGGGTGGCAGGGATGCTGTACGAGGCAGCGCGCGAAAGAGGAGGGGTGGTGCTGGACATGGAGAGGGCTGAGGCTGGGGATTGGGATGGAGAGGGTAAGTTTGATGAAGAGTAGCTGGCACTGCAGTGAGGCTGTGTAGGGGTGGGCGAGAGAAGGCATGTCTGATCTACAATACATCTGTTGTTGAGCAGGCGCAGAAAGAAAGACACCTCAACACCGGTAACATTCCCTGAGAGGCACGGCTGGTCTCCAACTAATTTCTCCTTACCCCTGGATAGGGTGTCTGGGAACCAAAACGAGTCGGTGAGGAAACTTGCTGAAACCTGTTTGGGCACTGGACAACAATCCAGACCAAAATTCAGAGGTTGTCGCCCCCGAGAAGGTGCCACACTTGTCGCCTGGATTCTTGACGCGGCCTGAGTTCCACAATCCATGACAACCGAACACCCCCTTACAGTGGTGCTGTGACTCGCTTAAACCCATAATCCTTTGAATTATATATGTGAATTCAATTTTCAACCACAGTGTGTTTTTATTTTATTGTAAAGCATAGTTGTTTACCCTTCTACACACTGCCCAGTTGCTATGCTGACTATAGGGCCAAGCACCATCAGATGCAAGCCCCTGTTTGTTTGTTTTTGATTCATAATTTTTCAGCAAAGTGGCCCATTTGCTTGCCTTTGTTGCTGCAAATTTCTGTATGGGCCACATTGTACCTCTGAGTGTACTCTACTATTACTCCAAGTTGCTAAGGCGGATATGCCCTCTGGGACCAACTATGAGTTCTCTCAATTTATGGACTTTGTCAGCCTGGCCACCAAACAACATGTGGCAGCTTCCGCATTGGGAATTTTGGTACATTTTTCCCCTCTTTTTTGCAGCTTCTTTGCCAGCCCCTCCAGTCACTTGACCATAACTCATACTGGCCAATATCACCCCCATCATGGAACCATTAAAAACCACACCCATCAGCCCTCATTTCTCCCCACCCATCACTCCTTTTTGGCTCTGACAATACCACCCACTTCCTTGCCCACCTCACAACAAACCTACTCGCAATGGACCTCTTAACATCACAGCTTTTCTCAAAGAACCCAATCACAATGCACCCCTTCCAAAGCCTGTGGTGTATACCGTTGAGCCCCAATTCTCTGTTCTGCAATATTGCGGCAGGGTGAACATTGGCTGTCCAAACGGCAACACTTTACACTGAGCTGAAAAGAAATGATTAGAAGGAGAAGTCAGTGTGAACCATTCCGGGACATGCTGACACTCTGGTACCATGAATCTGTAATCTTGCAAACAGCCACCGGTGAAGGCAATTGAGATGTTGACCAGTGATAGTCAAGGTCAGTCACCTCTTGTTGTGTGAAGAGTTGTTGCTAATTTCCCTTCTAACATCAATTCCAGGAGCATATAAAATATTACAACAGCTCCATGCCGTCCACTTCTTTGGCGTGAAGAGTAATCTGGCCTGACAGTGGATGTCAGGTCTATACCCACAAGTGTACTGATCCAGCAGTAAAATAATGCTCTATTGACGGGGTCCAATGAGCTTGGTATGCTAGAGCAACTTCAGCAGACTCAATTGGCGGAGTGTATTGGGATACTAATCTAAGACTTGTCCAACTGTCTGGTTGCTCCTGATTAAAGTGTGCTTGGATATAGATCTGTCCACTAAGCCCTTTTCATAGGCAGGTCATATTTGAGGTTGCTGAGGAGCCTCAAATCTACGGAATACTACAGATTTATAGATGTCTCAAGCCTCTAGCTTACTCATCTTTTTCCCATGCATCTGACTCATCTTTCTCATGAGTCTTACCAAGCTTTCCCATGAGTCTCACCGATCCTACCTCGGAAGTATGCCTCGTATCTATGCGCTATTTTATGAGATAGTGATCATTGGGACATTCCACAAGAATACATCTATGTATCTAAACCAGGTTACCAGAGTTGTGTCTCTATGTTTCAAGAATGAATGCTTTCTCCTGACAATAAAGAGGGTCATGGAAAATCCAAGCTTCCTTGGAAGAGATGTTCTTGTTGAGTGATGACAAGCTTGTCTTGACATCCAGCTTTACTTTCTTACATAATATTTTGGACTTCACCGTTGAAAGCGGGGGTGCAGTTTTGAGAGCGGGTGCCAATGCTCTTCTGATCAAAGGGAAGTTCAATCATGGGGAGGAGTCCAGATTCCTTCAGGTGAGTCTCTCCTCACCCAAGACAATTTTCTCGTAACAGAGTTAAGAGTCTTACCAGCAGAATTTTGGAGGGTGGGGAATTCCTCCATTAGACAAGCACCCATTTATGCATTACGTAACCCACATAGTCTGTTACAAGTCCCGCCGCGGTGTCGGCCATTCCCCCAGATATTTTTAACATATCATGTGGGGGGGGGGGGGGGGGGCACCAACTTTGTGGCAGGTTCTCGTAATGGATCTAAAAGTGCCCCCAACATACCCTTATTTTCAGTTTTGTCCCCCCCCCCCCCCGCCCACACGTGCTAAGACCCCTCAACTCCGTTACGAGAATTAGGTCTCTATCTCCCATGGTACTGTTTAGACTCACACAATAATGTCACTTAGCTCACTACTTCTGAGATTTTGACAACACTGTTCTCAAATATCTTACCACCATGGTCCACACCCACCAGCCTACACTCTTCCATCCCCTCTTATTATTCAATCCCCTCATATCCTTCAGCATCCAATGCACACTTCTTTGACACAGTGAGTAGAGCGTATTAGGGAGATTCTGTACATCCCGGAAGCTCTGATTTTTTTGTCAGGGAAAACTGGCGGACCTATTTTTCCATACCCCAAGAACTCCCTATTAGAATACGAGCTGATTCTGACGTCAACAGGCATATATATTGTGGATGAAAATTATAGGATTTCCCAGGAACACACACTGTACAGAGTGTAAGCAGTGGGCTGCTTCTCACGACTTAGCCGTTTCGAGTTGCGTTTTGGTGATCGCCGCCTCTCGCGACTTAACCATTTCCATCCGCGTTTTGGTTACCTGTCCCAATCTCTCCTGTCCCGATCTCTCCTGTCCCGATCCGTCCCGTCCCCGCGTCATGCCACTTTCGGCTATTCGGTGTTTGACTTGTGTGTTTCGTTGTGCGGCTGCAGGGCAGAGAAAACAGGCGCGTGGAAAGATGCTGGATCTTCGTCCATTCTTCTTCTCCACCTTTGCCTTCCTCTCTGTCCCTGTGCGTATCGTTCTCTCCTTCTGTGTCTTTCCATGACTGATTCCTGGCCAGTATCCTCTTCGTCTTTCTTGGTCTATTGTGTTATAGAGATTGACGGATATTGTCCAGGTGAGCCTTGCCCTTCTTTCGTCTTTTTTCGTCCATTCTTCTTCTCCACCCTTGCCTTCCTCTCTGTCCCTTATCCTCTTCGTCTTCCTTGGTCTATCGTGTTATAGAGATTGATGGATATTGTCCAGAGTTTATGCACAAGGGGTCTTGTTTGCTTCTCCTCAACGCGAATACATCGACCGATCCGACCGATACAGTGAAGGACCGACACCCGGTCCTTACACTTTTTTTCAAACTCCTACCCCCCTTACTGACGACGAACCTGAACCCCTAGAACCCCCAGCATGTTGCCACACGACGATCCCGCGAACAAGGCCCTTCCCGCTGGAGGCGTGCCCCACGACGATTTGCCCCCTCCCATTGGAGGCGTGGCCCCCAAAGCGAAGCTTGAAGGAGAGCGAAGAGAAGCGAAGGACGAAGGAGAGAGTGGGACTGAGAACGACGATGGCTTCTCCCACGAAGAATCGGTCCATAGTGACCCCCGCCCTCGATTGCGCCAGGACACCCCCTGGGCTGCCACCGCCCCTGTCCCCGCCAGTGACATGTCCGCTGTCCTTAACATGATGGCCACCATGCAAAAGCAGATCGTCGACCTCCTTGCCAGAGAGAGGAGCACCCCTGCCCCTGCCCCTGTGTAAAGGAGCTATGGAGCCACCATTGCATTGTACATAAGCTGCAAATACTGTTCCAGTGGGGCTGGAATGGTGACCTTTTGCAGCGGTTAAGAGGTTCGAGTGATTGAGTGTTCCTTTGCAGTTGCATTCTTTACAGCATTCCAGCCCCAAATGTTACCGTGGTTCAATTCGCTTTGAGGGTGTCCTCATTTTGTCTTTGTCTGTCCATGGGTCACGGGTCACCCACAGCAAAGCACCCAGGGTCAGGGTCGCTGTGAGGACCGGGCGTCGGTCCTTCACTGTATCGGTCGAGTCGGTCGATGTATTCGCGTTGAGAAGCAAACGAGACCCCTTGTGCATAAACTCTGGACAATGTCCGTCAATATCTAGACTCAAGAGACCAATGAAGACGAAGCGGACAAGGGACAGAGAAGAAGGCAAAGGTGGAGAAGAAGAATGGAATGAAGAAAGACGAAAGAAGGGCAAGGCTCACCTGGACAATGTCCGTCAATATCTAGACTCAAGAGACCAATGAAGACGAAGCGGACACTGGCCAGGAATCAGTCATGGAAAGACACAGAAGGAGAGAGCGATACGCACAGGGACAGACAAGAAGGCAAAGGTGGAGAAGAAGAATGGATGAAGATCCAGCATCTTTCCACGCGCCTGTTTTCTCTGCCCTGCAGCCGCACAACGAAACACACAAGTCAAACACCGAAAGGCCGAAGGTGGCATGACGCGGGGACGGAACGGATCGGGACAGGAGAGATCGGGACAGGAGAGATCGGGACAGGAGAGATCGGGACAGGAGAGATCGGGACAGGAGAGATCGGGACAGGAGAGATCGGGACAGGAGAGATCGGGACAGGTAACCGAAACGCGGATGGAAATGGTTAAGTCGCGAGAGGCGGCGATCACCGAAACGCGACTCGAAACGACCAAGTCGTGGAAAGCAGCCCACTGCTTACAGTCGCCCACATCAAAGCGCTAGGGCAGACACACAATTTGACTACACAAAAAAAAACCCTGAGTGAATTGGAGGCTCTAGCCACATCAGGTACACAAGCTCAGCTTGGAAGGTGTTATGTACGCTCCGGGACGCAGCTTTGTTCCGGAGGGGGAAGATGTAAAGGAGCTATGGAGCCACCATTGCATTGTACATAAGCTGCAAATACTGTTCCAGTGGGGCTCTAATGGTGACCTTTTGCAGCGGTTAAGAGGTCCGAGTGATTGAGTGTTCCTTTGCAGTTGCATTCTTTACACCCTGCTCCTGCCCCTGCCCCGACCCCCCCCCCCCCCCCCCCCTCCTCTTCCACCCCCGAGCGTCCCAAGCTGTTCAAGCAGCCGGATAAGCTCATCTGCCCGACAATGACCCGGTTTACTGCCGGCCCATTTGTTGTCATTCGGCACTTGTACGCGCTTGAAGCACATTTCAACAGCGCACGTCCTACTATCGACCCCAAGTACTTCACCCAATGGATGCTCGACCAATGCAATTTCTCAGTCGCGAGTGTCAGACAATGGGTGGCTTGGGCGCGGGAAGAAGGGTCCCGATGCATCGATTTTGACGACTGGAGCAGGGCATGGAAGAAGAAGGTATTGGACCCCGATTGGGTTTTGTAAGCAGTGGACTGCTTTCCAGCGAGGACAAGGAGCCACCGTTTCTGTCGTTCAGAGAGTTTGGGTTGGGTGAAAAAATGGCGGAGGGTGGCGTGGTCGGTCATAACGTGGACAGGAACGCCGAGCAGGAGGGGTCGCCACTCTTCGAGCGCCTCGATGATGGCCAGCATTTCTTTGTCGTGTACAGGGTAGTTTCGTTCGGCGTCGTTGAGGGAACGGGAGAAGTAGGCAACGGGGGCGACAGCGTCGGGGAGCTTCCCAGCGCCTAACCACGCCCCGATTTCAGTGTTGCTGGCGTCGGTGTAAAGATAAATCTCTTGTTCACCGCGCTTGACAGCGTCGTGGTCGAGAGGGATCAGTCCTGTGATCTGAGCAAGGAGACTCTTACACTCGGCAAACGCTTTCTCCGCCGCCTCGGTCCAATCCCATTTCCATCGCAACTCCACCCCATCCACTGCCTTTCCTGCCTCCAACTGCTTCTTATACGCTTCATATGCTTTCTCGGCTGCTTTGTTGGGAGGGATGTTTTGGGTGAGGACGGAGAGCGGGGCGGCGATGTGTGGAGTAAATTTTCGGACGTAGTTGAGAAGCCCAAGGAACGAGCGGAGCTGTTTGACAGTAGTAGGCGCGGGCCAGTTCATGAGGGTCTCAATCTTTTTCGGGTCGGGGCCTATGTGGTTGGCGGAGATTGTATGCCCTAGGAAAGAAGCTTCGCCGATGAAGAACTGTGACTTGGATGGAGAGCAAACAAACCCGGCGCGTTTCAGCGCACTGAGCACTTCTCGTATCCGCGCGTCTAGCGCAGTTTCGTCGTCTCCCCAAATTATGATGTCATCGACATACGCCTCACGGCATTCTCCCAGCAATCCGCGCAACACTTCATTCAATCTCCTCTGTTGCGTCGCTGGCAAATTGCAAGCTCCCTGCGGCATCACTACCCACTCATACAGCCCCCACGGCGTCGCGATGGCCGTCTTCTCGACATCCGGCTCATGCATCAACGTTTGAAAAAACGCATCCGTCAAATCCAACTTTGCAAAAATTTTCCCACGCGCCGCCCGCTGCAAGATGTCCTCCACCGAGGGCACAGGGGTGCTGTCCTTGATGGTGACGGCGTTCAACCCTCGGTAGTCGCATAGGAAACGGAACTTGCCATTGTCCTTCTGGATCAAGAATGCCGGGGCAGCCCACGGGGAACTCGAGGTACGCAAACGACCAGCGTCGACATGTTTGCTGATCTCTTCTTTGAACGCATCCCTCCATGCCAGGGGAACTCGGAAATGCGGCCGAGCCACTGGCTTCGTGTCGGGGAGCACGTTGATGTGGTGCCGGACTTGGGAATCCTGCGAGGTTGGCTTTGGGTATTGCGACACCTCAGACAACTGAGGAGGGAGGATGTCGGCAAAGTTGGCGAGGATCTGAGCAGTGAGTGTTTTGCGCTGGGCCACAAGGTCTGAAGCCAATTCCAAGGACACTTCACTAATACGCGTATAGTCTTTTCCTGGCAGAAATCTTTCCCCATCTGGTCGAAACCACGAGCTCCAACGAACAAGGCATGTTGAATGTGGAAGGGTAGATGAAAGCAGGGGCCGGTCTTGGCGTGCTACACTAGGCGGTGGCTTGGAGTTTGGGCGTGAGGGCGACGAGAAGCGAACAAAACCCCAATGTGCATGTAAACTGGACAGAGTCCGTCAATATCTATGCTCAAAGAACCAAAGAAGACGAAGAGGACGAGGGACAGAGAAGAAGGCAAAGATGGAGAAGAAGAATGGATGAAAGACGAAATAAGGGCAAGGCTCACCTGGACAGAGTCCGTCAATATCTATGCTCAAAGAACCAAAGAAGACGAAGAGGACGCTGGCCAGGAATCAGTCATGAAGGACACAGAACGAGAGAACGATACGCACAGGGACAGAGAAGAAGGCAAAGATGGAGAAGAAGAATGGATGAAGATCCATCATCTTTCCACGCGCCTGCTTTCTCTGCCCTGGACAGCCGCACAACGAAACACACAAGTCAAACACCGAAAGGCCGAAGGTGGCATGACGCGGGAACGGGACGGATCGGGACAGGAGAGATCGGGACAGGAGAGATCGGGACAGGAGAGATCGGGACAGGAGAGATCGGGACAGGAGAGATCGGGACAGGAGAGATCGGGACAGGAGAGATCGGGACAGGAAAGATCGGGACAGGAAAGATCGGGACAGAACAAAACGCGGATGAAAATGGTTAAGTCGCGAGAGGCGGCGATCGCCGAAACGCGACTCGAAACGACCAAGTCGTGGGAAGCAGTCCACTGCTTACACCCTCCCCCATCTGGTACAAGACCTGGGGGTAGTAATAGCAGGACACAACACGAAACAGACGGGAACAGAGAAACAGGAAAAACGGAAAGAAGAGAAAAAAAACAAACCTGACTTTGAACAAAAAAGAGAAAAAATCGAAATGAAGAAGGAAAAAAAAACGAAATGAAACCACGGCAAAGCGCTATCCGACTGGGGTACCTATGTAGAGCGGTAGCTGGCAATGGCCTAAGTTCATTTGTGACGGTGAATCCATCCACCCCGCTGGTGTGAACAGAAATGACCGAGATAATTCGCACATGCCTATGTCAAAAATAGAACAAGTAGCAGGGAAAACCCAGTGGGAAAACCTTATGCCGTTGGCGAGTGCTTGATGAGAAAGAGAGTCGATATCCTGTGAGTGTGATCAGTCAAATATACAGGGATCGAGAAAAAAATTCGAAGTAGGGAGATGGGATGTTGAGATAATACAGCTCACTCGGCGACGTCGTCCGATAAATCAACCCATTGGGCATCATCATCTTCCAGAACCACCAAGTCATCCCACATTTCCACCATCAACATGTCAAACAACAGTTCATCGTCACCCATAAACTCCTCCCATGCTGCCCGCCATCCTGTATAATTTTCAGCTTCGTCTTTGCTAACCCACTTTCCTTTAACCCCTTCCCCGGCAAGTCGTACTCGAACCTTCTCAACGGGGGGATGCGGTGGGCGGGGATTGAGGGTCTTTTCTTCAAGGACTTGAATTATATGAGGTGGGGCCAGGGCAGGAGGGCGATCCATAACGCGCGGCAGGATGTCTTGATGATAAATATCGGATTCGTGATACGGCTTGAGTTTGGAGGCATGTCGGCGGGTGGTTTGCTGAGAAGACGTCAGCGGGATACTGAAAGCAGGTGTCAAGACCTTACTCACAACCTTGTATATCGGCCTGCGATACTTTCTGTTACCTTACTCTGTCAGCCCAAATCTGTTATGGGAGACAACTGAAGAAGCCTTGATACGATACCCAAGTGGTACGATAAGACCTTCTTCCTACTAACCTAGAGTTGTTCTTGACTCACGGTCTACTCTAGTTAGGTTCTTGATGTCTGTTGTACTTGGCTTTGAATAAAGTCTATTTACTTCCTTGAAGCAGTCTTCATATACTCAATGATGACTTAGACTCAATTCGAGATCGCTGAGGAGCTCGAAGTGAGAATATCTAGCTACTTATATATCTTTCAATCTGCTAAACGTTTACCAGCCCGTTCTATTCTTATCCTTTTCTCTTGCACCGCCTCTATACTAGCACTGGCCTCTTTCTATAGCTCATTCGTGTTTTGGGGTTTCTCTAGCCATACTGGCTCTAGCGATGATATGGAGTTCAGGTTATCTTTCCTTGTCTCGGTCTCCGTTACTTCTAGGCCTTGATGCTATGCAGCACAGCGTTACTAGCTTCAATCTATTCGTGAGTCTAGTCACGGATGTTCACAGCTCTCTTGATAAGGCTTGATGCGATAGGTTGACTGATCAAGAGTCTTGCTGCGACGCGAGTAGCTAGTTTAGGTTATGCTGTGAGCTCGAGGTGATTGCTGTGGTGATTGAGCCCTTGCATCTAGTTCGATGCTACCGTTGCTAGTGCCGAGTATGTAGTGTGAGGGTAGGGGAAGCACGAGGCCAATCAGATGATATCCTGAGTGCTTAACAGTGTCGGCGCGAGTACGGTAAGTCGCGGTGGAGGCATGCGGTGGAGGCATCGCGGTGGAGGCATCGCGGTGGAGGCATCGCGGCGGCGATGGCCGGTGCTTTGACGTAACTCTGCGGTCATGTCCGGTCATGTCCGTGACATATGCCGTCTCCTCAAAAAGCGAGGTCCCGCGAGCTAGTAACTCTTCTTCGTTCTGGTGCTGCCGGCTGTTAAAAACAAAACTCAGTCGGCCCCTAGGAAACACAAAATTGGGTGGGTGGGTGGGTCTGGTCTACTAAGAAATGAGACGCGAAAACTGACTATCTACGATGACAGGCATGTCGGATTTTTGACAAGTCTATCCAAAAAAAAAAATCTTCAACGACTTCAACTTTGCTTTAACGTCCTTAGATTCACTAGTAAGTTCGTCGCTCTCTTCTACGCTTGCGGGATGAATTCCTGGGAATGCCATATTTAATGGTCCAAGAGTCTTCATCCGTTGACAACCTTTTCGTCTACAACTGTCGTTTCTATCTAAATGCTCTAAGCTACAGAATGACGAAATACAACAAGAATTATATGCTAACTCTATCGTTAGGCTTACACCTCTTCTAATACACCTTCCTCAACAATCTCTGAGACCTTCGCGGCGTTACCTCTTTCGGAGACAAAGAGCGGAACCGTTTTGCTACAGGTTTGTCAGGATTGTTCGCATGGAATTCCTGAACGAGCTCACGAGTATTCTCCAGATTCTTAGAGGGTTCCCACTGCGTCTCGTCAGTACCTTCGTATCCACGCCATTCCACCAAATAACTCACATCTCTCCCTTTCCTCTTCGAGTCAACTATACCAGCCACTTCCCATTCTTTGTCGGCGACCACAGTTTCGTACGGTTCAGGTTGTGCACCCGAATGCATTACTGTGCCATCTTTGAAGGTCGTGGTGTGGTTGTCGGGCTCGAGGAAGGAGGTGTGGAAGACGGGGTGAATCCGAATGGACGAAGGGATTTTCACCTTGTAGGCATTCTGACCTACCGCCTTTTCTACCTCAAAAGGACCAACTCTCCGGTAATCGAGCTTCGGGGAAGGACGTGTCGTTGAGAATCTGCGGATGTCGACGTAAACCAAATCGCCAGGCTTGTAGGCGGGACTCGGAAGGTGGCGTCTGTTATACGTTTTCGTATAACGGTCTTGAGCTTCTTCTATCGACGCGCTTACCTTCTCCCTGAGCTCTCTTAACGCCTGCACTCTATCCCCAGCGCTTGCATCGACGTATCGGTAGGCCGCGTTCCCTTCCGGAGGACACTCTTGGACGAATCGAGGGTGGTAACCATGGAGGACGTAGAACGGTGTCTCCCCGGTGGCTGTCTTCACTGCGTCGTTATACGAGTACTGGACCAAAGGCAAGAGCCTCGCCCAGTTCTGCTGGTCTTCCGACGCATAAATTCGCAACAAGATCTCCACCTCCTGGTTGGTCCGCTCTGTCAACCCGTCGGTCTGCGGGTGGTACGCCGTGCTGACACGTTGCTGAATTAGCAACCTCTCGCAAAGGGCTCTCCACAGATTCGAGACCATCGTGGGTCCTCGATCTGACACGATAGAGTCGGGGAGGCCGAAGCGACTGAAGACATGGTTGATGAAGAGGTCGGCTTGCGCGCCGGAGTCGAGGGTATCGTGGATCGGAATGAGGATGACGTACTTGGAGAAGTAGTCCGTGACGACCATAAGAGCGTTGTACCCGTCTGCCTCTGGGAGTCCCGTCACAAAGTCGTAACCGATTTGTGAGAACGGCATTGGCGGTACCGAAAGGGGATGGAGGTGTCCGTACGGCTTGTGGTGTAGGGGCTTATTCCTCTTGCACGTTTCGCACGCGCCCACGTATCTCTCACAGTCCTCTTTCAACCCTTTCCACGTATAGTCCCTCTCAATCAATCTCCTCGTCCCAGCGGCTCCTCGATGCCCTCCCGCAATGAAGTCGTGTCGCGCGCGGAACACCTTTTCCAAACAAGACGGCGGGACATAGATGCGGCCTTTTCGACAGAGTAAACCGTGGCCGTTGAAAGACCAGTCACCAGGATGTCGTAATGAGATGGAGGGATATAATCGGGCGTAGCTCGGGGGATCAATGGGTTTAGATGCGTTGCAGCTGTTGTGGTTACAGCTATAACATTTTATCGCAAGCATCTCTTGTCGAATGGCCTCAAGGGCCTTGTCGCTTTTAAAGCCTTCTACAAGCTCGGAACCTGAGACGTAGAAGTCAGTATTGATCCAATCCGGAATTATCTCTTTTCTCGGAGGGGATGTGGACATACTGAAGAGGTTTGCGTTTGGAGGGGACTTTGGTAATGCCGCTGTATCGAAATGAGACAAAATAGTCTCGTAAAGGCGGGCATTGCTTTCCTCGAGCAACTTCTGATCATTTTCTGTTGAATAGTCAGGTCGACGTGACAACATATCTGGGACAAAGTTTGTCTTACCTGGTTGGTAGACGACAAACGACTCTTTTCTCAACAAAATCTCTGACCACCTAGCCTGCCTCCCGTTCGTATCGTACTTCACCTTCCAATTGCTAAGAGCTTTGTGGTCGGTCACATAAGTCACAGGGAACTCGGAAGACATGAGCCAGTGGCGACATTTGACAGCGACCACCACCATGGGGAATAGCTCCTTGTCGGTGATGTGATAGTTTATCTCTGTCGGCGTAAATTTGCCCGATAGGAATGCGATGGGGCGTTCTTCTGGAGAGGATTTTCGAATATCCAACTGATTCACCGTAGCTCCCCAGCCGAACATAGAGGCGTCGGTACGGACTATGATTGGTAGGTCGGGGTCGAAGTGGGCTAGGACTTGGTTGGATACCAATATAGATTTCAGAGTTTCGAAGGCGTTTTGCTGTTGTGGTCCCCAGACGAAAGCTGTATCTTTACGCGTCAGCTTTGTTAAGGGTTCTGCGATTACCGAAAAGTTCGAAATGAACTTCCGATAGTAACTGAACGCACCCAGGACAGATCGTACATGATGCACGTTGATTGGTTCTGGTAGCGTTATCATAGCGTCGACTTTCTCCGGGTCTGCATGAATCCCATCAGCTGAGATCAAATGACCGAGGAAACCAATGCGGTCTTTGTGGAACTCGCACTTGGCTGCTTTCAAGAACAGATGATGCTTACGGAGTCTAGAGAATACCGTCTTTAGCATCCGATTATGTTCGTCGACCGTTGCCGAATAAACCAAGATGTCGTCTATATAGACAAATACTCCTTTGCCTATAAGGTCGAAAAAGATATCGTTAACAAAATGCTGGAATGATGCGGGCGCATTACACAGCCCGTCGCGCATAACAAGGGATTCGTACATACCAATCGGGGTTCGGAAAGCTGTGACAGGTTCATGTCCGTCAGCCATCCGCAACAATTGATACGCCCCTGGTAGATCGAGCTTCGAAAAGATGCGACCGGTTCCCAACTCACCTAAGATCTGCGAGATAAGAGGTAGAGGGTAAGCATCTTTGACTGTGACCGTATTGACGTCGCGATAGTCGACTACTAACCTCAGATTTCCATCCTTCTTTGGAACAAAGAAACACGATGAGCCAAACGGTGCTTTACTGGGACGAATACGACCAGACTTACGCTCGTTGACAATATACTCTGAGAGAGCATTGCGTTCTTTGACTGAGAGAGGGTAGATAGGATGTAGCTTTAGCTTAGCTCCTTCGACTAAGTGGATTTCGTGGTCGTATGGTCGATGAGGTGGAAGCGCTTTCGCTTCTCGCGACCGAAAGACATCTAGGAACTCGTGATACTCACCTGGTACCAGCCTCTGAAGTTCCTCGAACTCTAGTGATCCTTCGTCAGCATACTGGTCTATGGCCTTTCCATAAGACATCTGACGCAAGTACGCACTAGGTTCCCATTTCATGTCCATTTCTCTTCTGGCCCGTTCCATCTCCATGATCTCTTCCGTATCCTCGTCCACTTCGTTCAACATCTCCGCATCTTCGTCTGTTATCCCATCTCGCTTTCCTCTGTAAGGCTCCCCAAAGACACTTCCAAACTTCTTCACCGCGTTGAGCTTTATCGGTCGCTTTTCCATAGTTTCCGAAGAGAACTCAATGCCTTCTCCCATCGAAATAGACCTAAGAGCACCAGCTATCTCAGCCATCGGCTGAACGATAGTCTTTGCACTCTCCTTCAGGTGTCCAGTCGATAAGGGAGGGGAGTCGTTGTTGATAGATGTCGCGGGAGTGGAAATGGGTGACGATTCTGGCGAACTAGATGTAGTCGACAGGGAGCGAGTCGGAAATACTTCTCTATAAGCCTTCTCGAGATCATCGCCTCTCTTCTTTAGCCTTTCGGACCATGAGGGACGTTGTTTGGAGGGCGTTTCCGGGACCTGTAAGACATCAGGTTCCGATTCCTTTACTGGTGTAGACTCTACCTTAGAGGTTTCCGTCTCTACACTTACTTGAGACAAAGCTTGCAGACGAACCAACCTAGCCTTTTCTGACTTCTCCTTGGTGGTTCTCAACATAGCCGCCTGCGCTTGAATTGCCATAGTCCTGTGTGACTCATATCTGTTGTCGGACAAGGGGATTGCATTTGCCCCACTCGCCGGTGTAGCCTTTTCCTTACGGTTAACTCTTGCGACTCTACAAGATGGACCGCCTTTGGAACTTACTTTAGGCTTCTCTGGGAACACCACTGCGTTCCGGGAGTGGTCTATCACCATCCCTATCTGGCTCTGAGCCTCGAATCCTAAAACTGCCTTATAGGACTCAGGCCCTCCTAGAGCTGCCACGTCGAAGCGAATATTGATTGGTGGGTAATGGTGGTGAATGGTTACTGGGAGCTCGATATACTCGTGCACATATGATCTTGCGCCATTCGAGTACTGGAGCTGAAGAGGATGCTGGTATGAATGTCGAATTGCCTCATGCAGAAGCGGGGAGGATGGGTCGATGAAGCAATGAGTTGCTCCGGTGTCGATCAATGTCGTAAGAATAGAGTCGCCATAGAACAAGTTACAGTACGCTGCCTTGTACTTTGGCGAAATAGGGATGTTGATTTGGATCTTGCTCGTGTCTTCGTTATACACAGGAATTGGGGTATATCGTGATAAATCGGAGGGGTATTCTTGAGGACCTTTCAATACAGCTTCAGCGTCTTTGCCTCTTCCAGGGTCCGTTACTGAGAAGAGGCTCCTACTTTTGACCAAGAAGTTGTACCTTCTTGCTTCACTGGTGTCGACGATTGCTTCGTCTCTTGGCCAGTAGTAGTAGGACAGGTCGTTGCGAAGTGCCCGTCCTGGCCACACAACAAACATAAGTTGTTAGCCTTCCGTCGCATCCACTCTTCTCGCGGAATGCGCTCACCTCTGTTCGTTTTCTCATTCCTCCTGTTACCACCATTCCCGGTGTCTCTGTTCTCCTTGTTCTCCTTGGTTCTAGCGTTTTGGGTGTTTCTGTTGTTTTTGGTGACGTCTTCTTCACGGAAGGTAGAGGTCGATTTCTTGTTTTTGTTCTCGTCGCGATTGTTGTAAGGCTTGCTGACATTCATTTCCACTTCAAGGCGGGTCAGCTTCTCTGTGAACTTTTCCCACGTCTTTGGTTCCTTACCAGAGAGAGAGAGTCGTTCTTTGAGATCTGCGTTCAGGCCACGGTAGGCCAAGCCGATGATGGGAGCGTCGGTCCATCCTTCGGTCTGTAGAAGCGCCATAACATTTGAAATGTCAGCAAAGTACTTCATCACAGAGCGATTGCCTTGGGAAACCTCCAATATCTTCGAGCGCGCTGTGCGATACTCGTCCGGGTCCCCATAGTTCTGACGCAGATACGTCTTGAAATCCTCATAGTTCCTAAGCCATGTAGGCTGATTCGCAATGGGGAAATCGAGATATCCGTTGATGTTCTTGTAGGGGGACCCTCGCAGATAAGAGATGATGTAGCGAATCTTACTCACGTCTGTGTTGTATCTCTTTGGCTGCAAGTCGAAGACGATCTGACAACTAGTCAAGAACGGCTTGAGATCGTTGCGGTTGCCAGAGAATTCCTCAGGGTCGTTGACGCGTGGCTCTTTGCTGTCGTCGCGGGTCTCCGCACTCGGGGATCTCGCCTGCTGCTGATTCTGGAGCAACTGCGCGATCATACCCAATGCACTCGCAAGCTGGTCCTCCTTCTCTACGCTCTTGCCGCCTCCTCGAGAAGTCTCCTCATACTGGTCTGGGGCAGGAAGATGCACTTGCCCACTACCAATATTCATAAAAGAGGACGCTTCCCTTCTCTGTCTAGTGTTCTCTTCACGCTCCTTCATCCTCAAAAACTCGTCAAACTCTTCCTGTCTCTTTCTCAACTGCTGATATGTATTGTCCACCCTTTGCTTGCCCTTTTCTGTATGCTTGTCAGCAGCTGTTGCCGACTCAGAGGGCCTAGCGTTGGCACGGTCGAGCTCACCTTGTAGGTTTCTCTGGAGGACTGTTTCATCGTCGTTGCCAGCGTCGAGATGTGGAGCATCATAAGCAGAAGAGTGTCGAGATTCATTGTCGTCATTGTCGGATGCGCCGTCCAAGGAGTCGTTGGACAAGAAAGCAGCGTGGTTGTCGTTATCGTTGTCGTCGTGTGGGATGAGGGCAGGATCAAGAGTGACATCGTCGTCCATCTGATTAGCGCCTGATCCACTAGCTTCTGGTACAGATGACTGCTCACCCTGGGGCAATCCAACAGGTCGACCAGACCTTGCGGGGTTCTGTCGTCTAGCTTGGGGGTTGGACATTGTTGCGATGTTGTCGATATCGGAGTTATCGGAACTATTTTTGTAACACAAAAGTATGCAGTAAGTTTGCGATCTCGAATTATGTCAAGACCTTACTCACAACCTTGTATATCGGCCTGCGATACTTTCTGTTACCTTACTCTGTCAGCCCAAATCTGTTATGGGAGACAACTGAAGAAGCCTTGATACGATACCCAAGTGGTACGATAAGACCTTCTTCCTACTAACCTAGAGTTGTTCTTGACTCACGGTCTACTCTAGTTAGGTTCTTGATGTCTGTTGTACTTGGCTTTGAATAAAGTCTATTTACTTCCTTGAAGCAGTCTTCATATACTCAATGATGACTTAGACTCAATTCGAGATCGCTGAGGAGCTCGAAGTGAGAATATCTAGCTACTTATATATCTTTCAATCTGCTAAACGTTTACCAGCCCGTTCTATTCTTATCCTTTTCTCTTGCACCGCCTCTATACTAGCACTGGCCTCTTTCTATAGCTCATTCGTGTTTTTGGGGTTTCTCTAGCCATACTGGCTCTAGCGATGATATGGAGTTCAGGTTATCTTTCCTTGTCTCGGTCTCCGTTACTTCTAGGCCTTGATGCTATGCAGCACAGCGTTACTAGCTTCAATCTATTCGTGAGTCTAGTCACGGATGTTCACAGCTCTCTTGATAAGGCTTGATGCGATAGGTTGACTGATCAAGAGTCTTGCTGCGACGCGAGTAGCTAGTTTAGGTTATGCTGTGAGCTCGAGGTGATTGCTGTGGTGATTGAGCCCTTGCATCTAGTTCGATGCTACCGTTGCTAGTGCCGAGTATGTAGTGTGAGGGTAGGGGAAGCACGAGGCCAATCAGATGATATCCTGAGTGCTTAACAGTGTCGGCGCGAGTACGGTAAGTCGCGGTGGAGGCATGCGGTGGAGGCATCGCGGTGGAGGCATCGCGGTGGAGGCATCGCGGCGGCGATGGCCGGTGCTTTGACGTAACTCTGCGGTCATGTCCGGTCATGTCCGTGACAGCAGGGGCCAGTCTTGGCGTGCTACACTAGGCGGTGGCTTGGAGTTTGGGCGCGAGGGCGACGAGAAGCGAACAAAACCCCAATGTGCATGTAACTGGACAGAGTCCGTCAATATCTATGCTCAAAGAACCAAAGAAGACGAAGAGGACGAGGGACAGAGAAGAAGGCAAAGATGGAGAAGAAGAATGGAAAGAAGACGAAATAAGGGCAAGGCTCACCTGGACAGAGTCCGTCAATATCTATGCTCAAAGAACCAAAGACGACGAAGAGGACGCTGGCCAGGAATCAGTCATGAAGGACACAGAACGAGAGAACGATACGCACAGGGACAGAGAAGAAGGCAAAGATGGAGAAGAAGAATGGATGAAGATCCATCATCTTCCCACGCGCCTGCTTTCTCTGCCCTGGACAGCCGCACAACGAAACACACAAGTCAAACACCGAAAGGCCGAAGGTGGCATGACGCGGGAACGGGACGGATCGGGACAGGAGAGATCGGGACAGGAGAGATCGGGACAGAACGAAACGCGGATGAAAATGGTTAAGTCGCGAGAGGCGGCGATCGCCGAAACGCGACTCGAAACGACCAAGTCGTGGAAAGCAGTCCACTGCTTACACCCTCCCCCATCTGGTACAAGACCTGGGGGTAGTAATAGCAGGACACAACACGAAACAGACGGGAACAGAGAAACAGGAAAAACGGAAAGAAGAGAAAAAACAAACCTGACTTCGAACAAAAAAGAGAAAAAATCGAAATGAAGAAGGAAAAAAAACGAAATGAAACCACGGCAAAGCGCTATCCGACTGGGGTACCTATGTAGAGCGGTAGCTGGCAATGGCCTAAGTTCATTTGTGACGGTGAATCCATCCACCCCGCTGGTGTGAACAGAAATGACCGAGATAATTCGCACATGCCTATGTCGAAAATAGAACAAGTAGCAGGGAAAACCCAGTGGGAAAACCTTATGCCGTTGGCGAGTGCTTGATGAGAAAGAGAGTCGATATCCTGTGAGGTGTGATCAGTCAAATATACAGGGATCGAGAAAAAAATTCGAAGTAGGGAGATGGGATGTTGAGATAATACAGCTCACTCGGCGACGTCGTCCGATAACTCAACCCATTGGGCATCATCATCTTCCAGAACCACCAAGTCATCCCACATTTCCACCATCAACATGTCCAACAACAGTTCATCGTCTCCCATAAACTCCTCCCATGCTGCCCGCCATCCTGTATAATTTTCAGCTTCGTCTTTGCTAACCCACTTTCCTTTAACCCCTTCCCCGGCAAGTCGTACTCGAACCTTCTCGACGGGGGGATGCGGTGGGCGGGGCTTGAGGGTCTTTTCTTCAAGGACTTGAATTATATGAGGTGGGGCCGGGGCAGGAGGGCGATCCATGACACGCGGCAGGATGTCTTGATGATAAATATCGGATTCGTGATACGGCTTGAGTTTGGAGGCATGTCGGCGGGTGGTTTGCTGAGAAGACGTCAGCGGGATACTTATATCATAAAGAGATTGCTCCGGGAAGGCTGCCACAATAGTGAACGGGCCCACCCATCGCGGATAGAGCTTAGCGGATTTATGAGTCTTCGTCTTGAATTCGTGTCGAAAATCTGCAGTGTTGTAAGGACCGAGCGTCGGTCCTTCACTGTATCGGT
Organism: Cryptococcus floricola; assembly: GCA_006352305.1. Lineage (NCBI taxonomy): Eukaryota > Fungi > Basidiomycota > Tremellomycetes > Tremellales > Cryptococcaceae > Cryptococcus > Cryptococcus floricola. Next base: position 1,265,144 of record CM016934.1, on the reverse strand, counting down.
CGAATCGGTCGATGTGTTCGCGTCGAGGAGAAGTAAACAAGACCCCTTTGCATAAACTGGACAATGTCCGTCAATATCTAGACTCAAGAGACCAATGAAGACGAAGCGGACAAGGGACAGAGAAGAAGGCAAAGGTGGAGAAGAAGAATGGATGAAGAAAGACGAAGGAAGGGCAAGGCTCACCTGGACAATGTCCGTCAATATCTAGACTCAAGAGACCAATGAAGACGAAGCGGACACTGGCCAGGAATCAGTCATGGAAAGACACAGAAAGAGAGAGCGATACGCACAGGGACAGAGAAGAAGGCAAAGGTGGAGAAGAAGAATGGATGAAGATCCAGCATCTTTCCACGCGCCTGTTTTCTCTGCCCTGCAGCCGCACAACGAAACACACAAGTCAAACACCGAAAGGCCGAAGGTGGCATGACGCGGGGACGGAACGGATTGGGACAGGAGAGATCGGGACAGGAGGGATCGGGACAGGAGAGATCGGGACAGGAGAGATCGGGACACCGAAACGCGGATGGAAATGGTTAAGTCGCGAGAGGCGGCGATCGCCGAAACGCGACTCGAAATGGCTAAGTCGTGAGAAGCAGCCCACTGCTTACAAGTGTTCAGCGAGACCTTATCTCCAACCTTGTATACCGGCTCTAATCGGCGATGTTTGTTTGCTTGAACCATCTGCTGATGCTTGGAGATAAACAAGTTGTCCCGGGCCTCACCTTCTCGTAACTCCATAACGCGAGCGGCGAGAGCCCATTCTTCTTTTGTCGGGTGGAAGTTGGGATAATCCGACTTTGGCGCCGCGAGCGTAGGGGGCGTGAGGGTAAGACGCTTGCCAAATACTACTTCCGAGGGTGAGTACTTTGTAGAGCGACGTACCGCATTGTTCATCGCATACGCGACGCGTTGGAGTCGGTCGCTCCAATTTCGCCCTTGATCGTCCGTCCACGCCCTCAGCATCTGGGTCACCGTCTTGTTGGAGCGTTCTGAGATGCCGTCGGTCTGTGGATGGTACGCTGTGGACATGGTCAGCTTAGTTCCCATCAACTCACTAAGTCGGCGCCAATAGGCAGCCGTGAACAGCTTGTCGCGATCTGATACGATAGTCGTCGGGGCTCCAAACTTGGAAACCCAGTTGTCAAAAAATAATTGGGCAAAGGCGGTCGAAGTGAGAGTCGTGACGGATGGAATCAACACAACCCATCCGGTGAGTTGGTCGGTAATGACGATAAGGAAATCGAGACCGTGGGATTCTGGCATGGGGCCGACAAAGTCGATGCCGATGTCGGAGAACTTGTTGGGTGGGACAGGGAGGGGGTGTAGCAACCCAGGCGTTTTCTGTGTAGAAGCTTTGGAGGTTTGACACGCAGGGCAAGTGCGGACAAACTCTCCAACATCAGCGGCCATTCCTTTCCAAAAGTACTTACGTCGAAGATATTCAAGCGTCTTGTCAACACCAAAATGCCCCATGGCCTCGTGACACTCTTTCAAACACGCTTCCTTAACCTTCTGAAGATCGGGGATGCACAAGCGATCCCCTTCCATCCATACATCCACCTTCCCGGACCGCCCTTGTACTTCCACCTGACGGATACCCGGCGGGCAAGACCCTTCCAAAGGCCAAGTCTGCATAACCGTATCCTCCGCGTACCCCTCACTGATACGATCCATCAACTCTTCATTCGGACCCAGTACCAAGATAGAGCCGATAGAGGAGAGGCGGAGGGACGAGAGTTTGGGGTGGGGTATGCGGGAGAGGGCGTCGGCAATGTCATTTGTAACACCAGGGATGTAGAAGATTTCGAGGTCGAAGTCGGCGAGGACAAGGAGCCACCGTTTCTGTCGTTCAGAGAGTTTGGGTTGGGTGAAGAAATGGCGAAGGGTGGCGTGGTCGGTCATAACGTGGACTGGAACGCCGAGCAGGAGGGGTCGCCACTCTTCGAGCGCCTCGATGATGGCCAGCATTTCTTTGTCGTGTACAGGGTAGTTTCGCTCGGCGTCGTTGAGGGAACAGGAGAAGTAGGCAACGGGGGCGACAGCGTCGGGGAGCTTCCCAGCGCCTAACCACGCCCCGATGCCAGTGTTGCTGGCGTCGGTGTAAAGGTAAATCTCTTGTTCACCGCGCTTGACAGCGTCGTGGTCGAGAGGGATCAGTCCTGTGATCTGAGCAAGGAGACTCTTACACTCGGCAAACGCTTTCTCCGCCGCCTCAGTCCAATCCCATTTCCAGCGCAACTCCACCCCATCCACTGCCTTTCCTGCCTCCAACTGCTTCTTATACGCTTCATATGCTTTCTCGGCTGTCTTGTTGGGAGGGATGTTTTGGGTGAGGACGGAGAGCGGGGCGGCGATGTGTGGAGTAAATTTTCTGACATAGTTGAGAAGCCCAAGGAACGAGCGGAGCTGTTTGACAGTAGTAGGCGCGGGCCAGTTCATGAGGGTCTCAATCTTTTTCGGGTCGGGGCCTATGTGGTTGGCGGAGATCGTATGACCTAGGAAGGAAGCTTCGCCGATGAAGAACTGTGATTTGGATGGAGAGCAAACAAACCCGGCGCGTTTCAGCGCATTGAGGACCTCTCGTATCCGCGCGTCTAGCGCAGTTTCGTCGTCTCCCCAAATTATGATGTCATCGACATACGCCTCACAGCATTCTCCCAGCAATCCGCGCAACGCTTCATTCAATCTCCTCTGCTGCGTCGCTGGCGAATTGCAAGCTCCCTGCGGCATCACTACCCACTCATACAGCCCCCACGGCGTCGCGATGGCCGTCTTCTCGATATCTGGCTCATTCATCAACGTTTGAAAAAACGCATCCGTCAAATCCAACTTCGCGAAAATTTTCCCACGCGCCGCCCGCTGCAAGATGTCCTCCACCGAGGGCACAGGGGTGCTGTCCTTGATGGTGACGGCGTTCAACCCACGGTAGTCGCATAGGAAACGGAACTTGCCATTGTCCTTCTGGATCAGGAATGCCGGGGCAGCCCACGGGGAACTCGAGGTACGCAAACGACCAGCGTCGACGTGTTTGCTGATCTCTTCTTTGAACGCATCCCTCCATGCCAGGGGAACTCGGAAATACGGCCGAGCCACTGGCTTTGTGTCCGGGAGCACGTTGATGTGGTGTCGGACTTGGGAATTCTGCGAGGTTGGCTTTGGGTACTGCGACACCTCGGACAACTGAGGAGGGAGGATGTCGGCAAAGTCGGCGAGGATCTGAGCAGTGAGTGCTGTGCGTTTGGCAACAAGCTCTGAAGCCAATTCCAGGGACACTTCACTAATACGCGTATAGTCTTTTCCTGGCAGAAATCTTTCCCCATCGCCTTCTCTCAATATTTGGTCGAAGCCACGAGCTCCAACGAACAAGGCATGTTGAATGTGGAAGGGTAGACCGAGGATCAAGCGGTTAGATGGACCCAAGGGCATGACGACAAATGGGGAAGCGGGGTAGACGGTAGCACCAACGTGGATGTCTATGAAGACTTTCTCTGAAATTCGGGGTCCAAACGATTCATCGGCCATTTTCGTCACTACCGGCAACATCCTCGTAGTCTCTATTCCCAATTCTCTAACCAGCTCCTTGTCGATGACGTTCACCGCCGCGCCCGTGTCCATTAAAGCCTGATAGGAAAGCCCATCAGCCTGGACACGCGCATTGACAATGAGGAGAGGTACTGACCCAGAAGACTTGACACCAGGGTCGGCGTCTTCTTGTCCGCGAGCAGGAGCCTGCAGAGCAGGGCCCGCCAACGAAACCAAATCAGGAGCAGGGAAAGGAGGACCGATGGCGGCGATGCGGGGTCGGGAAGGATGGGTCGGGCAGGCAGCTCGGACGTGTCCGTATTGGCGACAGCCGAAACACGCCGCTCGGCGCTGGAGAAAGGTTCGAGCTCGCACACCACCTTCACCAGGGGGCAGGCTGATGTCGGGATTGAGCCAAGCAGCTTGTTCGGCGGTGAGAGGGGCACTGCTGGGACTACCGTTGGCGATAGGGGCGGAAGGGCGCATGGGGCTGGGGGTAAAGGTTCGCACCGAGACAGCGGGTTGACTTGCCCGCATGTAACTCTGCATGGCCGCACGATCCTTCGCGGCCGCGGGCGCGACTGTTGCCGCCGAGAGGGGTGACCTTGTCCGAGATGTACTCAGAAAATCCTTCAGAACTCCCCTTACTGCTCTCCGTCTCTCCCTTCTCGTTCTCCTCTTTCTTCGCCACCTCAAGCGTCTCCATACTTCCTTTCTCTACCGGAGCAGCCTCCAGCGTGGGACCGTCGGTGGAATTCTTGTCGTTGGTTGGGTCCCCCTCAGCGGGCTTCCCGGTCGTGTCGTCTGTAGGGTCCCCCGTTACGGGCTTCCCGTTGTCGGGGAGGTCGGCCAGGTCGGCTAACCTCGGGGGTTCGAGTTGAGGCAATGCCCTGCCCATATAGTCACGAATGCGTCGACCATGAGCGTCGTGCGTAGGAGACGACATGTTGTGTCTGGGTGTCTGGGTGTCTGGGTGTCGGGGTGTGTGGGGTGTCGGGGTGTCTGGGGTGTCTGGGTGTCTGGGGGTTGGTAGAGGTTCGAAAAAAAGTGAAAGCAGGGGCCAGTCTTGGCGTGCTACACTAGGCGGTGGCTTGGAGTTTGGGCGCGAGGGCGACGAGAAGCGAACAAAACCCCAATGTGCATGTAAACTGGACAGAGTCCGTCAATATCTATGCTCAAAGAACCAAAGAAGACGAAGAGGACGAGGGACAGAGACAAGAAGGCAAAAATGGAGAAGAAGAATGGAAAGAAGACGAAATAAGGGCAAGGCTCACCTGGACAGAGTCCGTCAATATCTATGCTCAAAGAACCAAAGAAGACGAAGAGGACGCTGGCCAGGAATCAGTCATGAAGGACACAGAACGAGAGAACGATACGCACAGGGACAGAGAAGAAGGCAAAGATGGAGAAGAAGAATGGATGAAGATCCATCATCTTTCCACGCGCCTGCTTTCTCTGCCCTGGACAGCCGCACAACGAAACACACAAGTCAAACACCGAAAGGCCGAAGGTGGCATGACGCGGGAACGGGACGGATCGGGACAGGAGAGATCGGGACAGGAGAGATCGGGACAGGAGAGATCGGGACAGGAGAGATCGGGACAGGAGAGATCGGGACAGGTAACCGAAACGCGGATGGAAATGGTTAAGTCGCGAGAGGCGGTGATCGCCAAAACGCGACTCGAAACGACCAAGTCGTGGAAAGCAGCCCACTGCTTACATTCCCACGATGAATCCCACAAAGAATCGGTCCATAGTGACCCTCGCCCTCGATTGCGCCAGGACACCCCTGTAAGGTCCAGACTCCACGCAGTGGTGACGTAATGCCTGGGGGACGAAGAGATACGGATAGACGAATGAGTCCCTAGTGGATGGACGACTAAGATAGGTCTCGATACCGAAGTAGACAAGGTATTACGAGTCGAAGTGTGTATATGTATAGTTTACCACTGTACCGAACAAGGCTTACGACTTGTGAGGATCTCAAGCTTGGGTCTTACGAAATATCATCGATGAGGTTCTATTCTACGGCTACCACGGCCCCTTATATACCTTTCTGGCTCATCAATGATTTCCAACGCTGCCTTGTCTCTTTGCACATTTGCCACCGGCTTATGCAGTGTATGTGGCATCGCTGAATCAGCCTCCACCTCCTATATCACATCCTGCACTCTACCGGCCTTTGAAGTACATGCTAAGACCTTTTGGATCATTTTCTGTGAATGATATGACGGATGATCGTTCGCGAGTGAATGGTCTAGTAAGGTGGAGGTCGGCAGAGAGACCTCCGCCGACAGCGCGCGCCAAGTTGAATGGGCGTAATGACCCCGGGTCATTACATAATCCCCCCTCTCAAGCGGGCAGCTCCTGCGCCCGTATGTTCCCTTCTTCTTTCGTTGTTTCCTTTGGATCTCTGGCTTATCTCAGCATTTTACCCTCTTCGGCACCTCTCATAGCCCGATGGCTAGGCTGTCGGCTACTGTAGTGGGATCGCGCTAACTTGTAGCAGCACATGTATCCCCGTATGTCATATCGGCTTTGACGGTCAAGTCCGATAGATAACGATAACCACGGTGTGGTCACATTGGCCTTTGGCATGTTCTGCCGTGGGCTTCCAGAACATGAAGCTGTCGTCAAGGTGGAGACGTAAGGCTGTCAGGTGACGCTGAATAGTGAAAGGGTCAGTGGAATGGGTATAGAGGGTCAGACAGGACAGTTTGTCGGGTTGGTAGTGGGAGGCAGGGGGGGGCGACGTATACTCTCGGGGCAAAGTATACTCTCGGGGCGAAGCCTCAACGCGGTCGAGACGGTCACTGACAGCCCTCTGCCCTGCAACAAGCTGGGTCAACAAGTCGCGGAGATAGTCCTCGCGAGGTTGATATGCGGCAGTGGTAAAACCAGGTGGCGCAGGGGTGTCTTCGCGGCCGCGGGCGCGGATGTTGACAGCAAGAGGGGTGACCTTGTCCGAGATGTTCTCGGAGAATCCTTCAGTACTCCCCATATTGCTCTCCGACTCTCCCTTCTTGCTCTCCTCTTTTCTCGCCACCTCAACCGTCTCCGTGCTTTCTTTCTCTCCCAGAGTCTCCCAAGTCTCCAACTTGGGGCCAGCGGTGGGCAAACCGGTAGACTTCTTGTCGGTGGGGTCCCCCTTGACGGGCTTCCCGGTCTTGTCTTCGGTAGGGTCCCCCTTGACGGGCTTCCCGGTCTCGTCGGGGACAGGGCTGCTGGGGACACTGTCGGGGACGTCGGTCAGATCGGCTAACCTCGGGGGTTCGATTTGAATCAATGCCCTGCCCATATAGTCGGTGCCAACAATGCGCCAACCATGAGCGTCGTGCGTAGGAGGCGGCATGTTGTGTCGGTGGTTTCTGGGTGTCTGGGGTGTTTGGGGGTTGGTAAAGGTTCGAAAAAAAGTGAAAGCAGGGGCCGGTCTTGGCGTGCTACACTAGTCGGTGGATTGGAGTTTGGGCGCGAGGGCGACGAGAAGCAAACAAAACCCCAATGTGCATGTAAACTGGACAGAGTCTGTCAAGGACCTAAATACCAATTAAGATCAATTAACCGGATGAGCAGCAAAAGCCATTGCATCACAATTCCAACCCTGGAATCATAATGCATATGTTGGTATTTGGACTTGTTAACTCACGCCCCGGGACCTGACCACTGGATCCTTACAGAGTCCGTCAATATCTATGCTCAAGGACCAAAGAAGACGAAGAGGACGAGTGACAGAGAAGAAGGCAAAGGTGGAGAAGAAGAATGGATGAAGATCCAGCATCTTTCCACGCGCCTGCTTTCCCTGCCCTGGACAGCCGCACAACAAAACACACAAGTCAAACACCGAATAGCCGAAAGTGGCATGACGCGGGGACGGGACGGATCGGGACAGGAGAGATTGGGACAGGAGAGATCGGGACAGGCAACCGAAACGCGGATGGAAATGGTCAAGTCGCGAGAGGCGGCAATCGCCGAAACGCGACTCGAAACGACCAAGTCGTGTAAAGCAGTCCACTGCTTACACCACTTCTCTTGGGAATTCCCGTCAACGTCATGACGGACCACGCCACCCTTTGCCATTTTTTACCCAGCCCTCGCTGTCTGTGTAAGCAGTGGGCTGCTTCCCACGACTTCACCATTTCGAGTCGCGCGCGAGGCCGCCTCTCGCAACTTAACCATTTCCAGCCGCGTTTCGGCTATCTGTTTCCCGGTTTCTGCTCCCTTTTGGTTCCGTTCCCCACCCCCACATCACCGCTTCCCTCGTTCGTTCCGTCCCGTCCCAATCTACCCCGTTCCGGTCCGTCCCGTCCCCTGCTTCATGCCACTTTCGGCCTTTCGGTGTTTGATTTGTGTGTTTCGTTCGCGACTGCACAGGGCAGAGAAAGCAGGCGCGTGGAAAGATGCTGGATCTTCATCCATTCTTCTTCTCCACCTTTGCCTTCTTCTCTGTCCCTGTGCGTATCATTCTCTCCTTCTGTGTCTTCCCATGACTGATTCCTGGCCAGTGTCCTCTTCGTCATCTTTGGTCTTCTGAGTATAGATATTGACAGACGCTGTCCAGGTGAGCCTTGCCCTTCTTTCGTCTTCTTCTCCATTCTTCTTCTCCACCCTTGCCTTCTTCTCTGTCCCTTGTCCTCTTCGTCATCTTTGGTCTTCTGAGTATAGATATTGACGGACGCTGTCCAGTTTTATGCACAAGGGGTCTTGTTTGCTTCTCTCGACTCGAACACTTCGACCGACACAGTGAAGGACCGACGCCCGGTTCTTACACTTCTTTGCCAACCGCAAACACATCCCCTATGACCCCGAGCTTTTCAAACCCGGCCGTCAAGTCATGCTCAGCCGCCGTCACCTCCAATCCTCTCGCCCTTCCAAGCAACTCAACGACAAGCTGGCTGGCCCCTTCACCATCCTCCATGCCGTGGGACGTGGCGCTCTCAAGCTGGACCTCGGTCGTGAGTTTGCTCGTGTTCACCCTGTCTTCAACTCCTGCCTCCTCGAACCCTATCGCACCAGCTCCATCCCTGGTCGCCCACAGCCGAACCGCCCAGCCCCCGATATCGTTGCCGACGAGCTGTGTGTAAGTGGTGGGGTACCACTTCACTGACGACGGGGGAGAACGGCGAGAGTCTCAGCTATGGGTAGCTGGACGGCAGAAGCGAAGAGCGGCGAAGAACGGCAAAGAGCGGCGAAGAGCGGCGAAGAACGGCGAAGAACGGCGAAGAACGGCGAAGACTTGTTTGGGGCGGTGTATACTGTACTGCAAACAGGACCCCAGTGCATATATGTCACACAGACGAGGGAAAAGCGGTGACTCTGGATAGAAGTCAGTCCTAACTGTAACAAACACACACACAGACACCTGAGCTTGTAGCAAAGGGCAAAGAACGGGGAACAACGACGGGTATATACGTACCTGGATAGAAGTCAGTCCTAATGTAAGGTCCAGACTCCACGCAGTCGTGACGTAATGCCTGGGGGACGAAGAGATACGGATAGACAAATGAGTCCCTAGTGGATGGACGACTAAGATAGGTCTCGATACCGAAGTAGACAAGGTATTACGAGTCGAAGTGTGTATATGTATAGTTTACCACTGTACCGAACAAGGCTTACGACTTGTGAGGATCTCAAGCTTGGGTCTTACGAAATATCATCGATGAGGTTCTATTCTACGGCTACCACGGCCCCTTATATACCTTTCTGGCTCATCGATGATTTCCAACGCTTCTTTCTCTCTTTGCACATTTGCCACCGGCTTATGCAGTGTATGTGATATCGCTGAATAAGCCTCCACCTCCTATATCACATCCTGCACTCTACCGGCCTTTGAAGTACATGCTAACGACTTCTGGGGTGCACTCTGTGAGTGATATGACGGATGGATCACTTGCGCGCGAGTGGTCTAGTAAAGTGGAGGTCGGTGGAGGTTGGCGGCGACCTCCGCCGACGGCGCGCGCCAAGTTGAATGGGCGTAATGACCCCGGGTCATTACACCTAACTGTAACGACTATCCAGGTTTTAGCTATGCACTGATTTATGAACAAGAAGGGGACTCACACACACACACAGACACCTGAGCTTGTAGCAAAGGGCAAAGAACGGGGAACAACGACGGGCAAAGAAAGAGGAGCCACGTCGCGTTCCACCAAGTCCTTGTCTGGTGCGCGTGCGGCCAGTCCCGCAAAACTTCTGAAATGACGTGGCATTACACATTACGTAAAGCAAGAGTGGAGGCGCTTCTCATTTGTTTGAGTTCTTTCTGCTCTTCATCCACCAGCTTTATCAGGCCGCCTCCTGCATAGCAGGAGCGCTTCTCATTTGCTGAGTCCAAGCACACAAACGCAACAGGCTGCCCTCCACTAGTGCTTACATGTATGCAGTCCAAACAATCAAGGCAGAGAGTCGCAACCAAAGGGTCGACGGGTCGTACGTTGGAGGAGGGTATGAGGCAGGCCTCTTACACTGTGGTATACCATCAGCGAAATCTTGGACTCCCGCTCCTCTCGCAAAGCTGGCCTTCAGTACTTCGTAGATTTCGATGGCTGGGGACCTGCAGACAACAGCTGGATCAGCACCGCCGACACCAACCCCGACGATGCCCTGGTACTTGCCTTCCATCGCGCCCATCACGCCAAACCCGGTTATGCCAGGGTTTTTCCCGCCACGACCCCCGCCGCCGCGCCTATCACTCCTGCTACCGCCACCGACCGTTCTGAGCCGACACCTAACCGCCGCCGATCCGCCCAACTCGCTCATACCTGTAGTCACTAGCCGTTTGTACTCCGGTTTTCCCTCTCACGTTTTTTCCCATGGGGTTTCCGGGTTTGGGTTTTTCCCTGGCTTTGCCTAAATCTTCCGTAGTACATAGGTCCATAGTACCATAGGTCGGACAATTTTGTCACGCCGCCAACCGGACCTCAACTTGGATTTGATCCCGCCGCCAACAAACACAACAAATGTTACAGATTTCCATAGTTCTCTCCATATGCGATAATTTCCTCCTTTTGTTGCCCCTTTGCCTGCCCACCTGCCCTGCCCAAAATTACCCTGCCCTGCCAACTACTGCCGCTTGTGACAGATGCACAAGAAGGCAGCACCAGCTTGTTATTTTATTTTGAATAAGAATTTTTTTTTGAATAAGAGAGAGACACCCACTTTCATGGACCTCAGGGTCTCCAACATGGCTCAAACTTTGAAATATGGCCTTACAACAGAAATAACCGCGAGAAATAAAATAAGCTGGCCAAGTTGACTACCCCATTCAAAAAACAACATCCCAATAACTACCCCTATCATTTCAATATTGCCTTTTCCTATTTTTTGACAATTTCTTCTCTCTCCCCGTCTAGACACTGGTATATTTGACTGATCACTGCACACAGGTTCATCTACTACTTTTCTCTTGCTCCCTATCCACTTCAACACTATCTCATCTCATCAACTTATCTCAAACTTGACATTCTTTGCCTTTTCCTTTCCTTTTCCTCTGGTCCTCCCTATCCTTCCTTTTCTTTGTCTGCTACTAGTACACCCAGGTTTTGTACCAAGTGGGGGAGGGTGTAAGCATCAGGCTTCTTCCCACAACTTGGCTATTTCTGCACGTGTTTTGGCCATCACCACTGCCAGGCAGCAAAGTGTGCTGTCCTCTTTCTGATTGATTCTGTCTTTTGGTTCTGTCTGTTGTTGATTGCCACTTTGTTCCACTTCTTTGGCCTTTCGGCTGTAGTTGTGCTTATTTTGTGACATCACCTTTGTTCACTCTTTGGTAATTCCAGAGATCAAAAGACTTGGGCATTTGAGGATGTTTAATCTTCATCCTTCTTTCTTTCCACTTGCCCTTTCAACTTCTAACTTCTCTTGTCCATGTAAGCATACAAGCCATTCTGTTTCCTTCTGCGTGGACTGACACCTGGTCATCTCTTTTTTTCCTTTTTCTATCTTGTTGTGGCTTTGTTTGGTATCTATTGACTTGCACTGTCCAGTGAATGCACCAAAGGGTCTTGTTCATTTCACACGGTCCAGATCCACACCCACCTGTCAACCAGTGCAGCACACTAACCTGGCCTCTGCTTACAAAAGAGATGAGAGAGGGCAAGGTCCCTAGTTGGGTGGACAACTAAGGGAGAGGTGTTGGTGTTGGTGCTGGTGCTGTTGATATTACCACTGAAGGAATTAGGGTGCTTAAAATGCTGAGGCTAAAAGCTAGAGTATTACAAACTTACATCCATGAGGTTTCTACTACTGCCAACCTGGGCCCCTTTTATATCTTTCCACTCATTGATGTCAAGCAGAGATACCACCCAGCTACATCTAAGTAGTATTCTTTTCCCGACAAGTGTGTAACTCTCTTTCTCAAAAAGCTTGTCCTTCAATATATATGCAGGTTTTTTTTCATTTTTCATGAATAATTTTTTCCCGCAACTCGGAGCAGAGGTAGAATAAACTTAGAGGAATACTGTGGTTCATACAAGAATTTGAAGCATCAAAGGCGGGCAAATGGGCTGCATTATTGTGTCGTCTCATCACACATGTAGTCTGAATAATGCTTGAAAAATCTGTGCATGCATCTGATGGCACTCAGCCCTATAGTAAGCATAATGACTGGACAATGCAAAGAAGGAAAACAACTAGTCATCAAAAATGAGAACTCACTGTGCCTGAGTATCAAGTTTGTGTATTTATTTGAAAAGAAAAAAGCAGCATATATGGTTTAATAGTGTAATTTGTGGGTTCAAGTATGAGCAAAGTGATTGGTAGCAGCTGTGCAATGGATTGGAGAGGGAAGTGATGTGGCAAAAGGAGAGGAAGGTAAGAACCAGCGTTGAGGAGAGAAAGTCTCTTCCCGCCAAGCTTTTTACACATCACAAAGGCTATCCAATACGGGTGATGTCAGGGCACGCCATTCCTATGTATATGAATAGGACAGAATTCTATGAAACACATGAGGAGAAGTGAGCAAAGATATCACACGGAAGATGGAGATGCATAGTGATGAAAGAGAACAATAGAAACTAAACAGATCTTGGAAGAGGGAGAGGCTTGAGTGCCAAAGGTGTTTGGCAAGTGGAGGCAAGGTGGAGGTTGACTTGCCAAAGCCAAATTGAGAAGCTGAAGTCCCAGAGCAGGTGAGGCGTCTCAATAGCAAAGGAGAGGGTTTGACAACTCTGATGGGTGCCTTTGTTATGACTGAATCCCGCAAGTAGCTGACACGTGACTCAGGGACAATGGGATGAGGTCAGGCGAGAGGCCAGACAGAGACGGACAATAGGAATGGACTCTTTGACAGTAATGCCTGTGAGTACTGTGGTCGTTGGAGTATGGATGTGTGTCACAGGGGTGTGGCTACTTGGATCTGCCACTAGAGGAGTGGAGAGTAGAGTAGAGTTTGTAAGTTTGTAGAGTGTTGTGGTGAAATTAACATCAATAAAAAACTAGGAGAGGGCTACGAAGGGGTCCTTTTATATCTTTTCTTTCCATTGATGTTTTCCAATCCTTCCCTGTATTTATTCTGCTTGCTGAATCAGCCTCCACTGGCCTATTTGGCAGAATGGAGCTGGTTCCAAATGACTATCTCAAATAAAGCGGTATTTGTACTGTAAAATGATAAAGTATCTTATTTTGTGAATAAACGTCCTGGTATTTGATCTATGATATGATAAAAGCGGCTATGTATATGATAAAGGCGGCTATGTATATGACAAATGTCCTAGTATGTGATAAAAGGGCACAGTGGTGCAATAAGATGTTTCCTGAAGCATGCCAAATGGCATGTTGAGTGATGCCAAGGTTGTGCCGCAGGCGTTGAGCCGCGGGGCGGCCATCGCCACTTGGCTTGCTGTTATGTAACAGACTGCCTGACAGGCGGAAGGTGGGCTAGATTGTAACAGCTTCCCTTACAGCCTGTCCAGCAACGCAACAAGTCCTGACAACTTTTTCAAGCCAAAGTCAACAAATACCAACAACTTTCAGCTTGAGAATCTGTAATGATTTGTAGTGGTTGCCTGGCTACTGGACACTCAACAATTTCTTTCAGATTCCAGTGCATGTGGTGAGCACTTGCTGGGAGTATTTCCGAGGTTGAGCCAAGCTCTGTAGGACTTGTTGCTCCAAATTGGACTGACAACTTTTGAGCAAGTTGTCAGAAAAAGTTGCCCCTTTGGGAAAGTCAGTGTTGGCCTGTTTCAGATCTTTGTTAGTATTTGTCACATTGCTGAACCCTATACATCTTTTCAAACTTGTAGCCCGACAAATTTTTGGTATGCAGATCTGGAAGTTGTCAGAGTTTGTCAGGACTTATCGTGTTGCTGAACAGGCTGTTATACACAGTCCTTATCCCGTCCCTACCCTTTCACAAGCTCTCTATATATATAACCTTGTGTCCTTGACACTCCTCCAACCACTTACTATGACAATGATTGACATTGTCCTATCAACTACAACTGGAACTCAAATATCTCAATAGGCACTTCCCTTATACACAGTCCTTACCTGTCCAGAAACAATTCTGATGCAGGATGGGGCGGCAAAATCTTGAATTGGGATAGAATTGATCTACCCTGTTTGATATCAGTTTAGGATCATTTTGAACTTGGTTCAGGATTGTTATCTCAATCTTGTTTCTGGATGAAATGTTGCATATGTGTCACGCCGCCAACCGGACTACCACCCCTTGTGACAATATGCCATAATCTTGATATGGGCTCATTTCTACTCTTCTTACAGCTACAGTACAAAGATCTCTCCCAAACAGCTAAACACACACAAGAACATTGTATTGTGAAGTAACCACCTGCCCTTCATGACACAACAAGTCAGAGCCTGTATAGCATGATAGTGAATGGGTATATTCCTTCCACAGAAATAACAGCTCACAGTCAGTTATTTCACGCACTGAAGGGGAACATCATTGGCAAAAGAGAAGCAGGTATGGAAGGGAAAGGATGCTCGTTACCAGAGAATTGCTTGGTGCAGTGAAAACAACCCTGCAATGGGATGAAAGTAATTGGGAAAGATCAAACAATCTTGCTTGGACCCCGCATTGCCCATCCCTACCCCGTCCTACCCCATCACAAAAGTGGCAATACTGCTGGGTAAGCACAAAGGAGAATGTCATACAATACTATGGCTACACTGAATAAGCAGAAGGGTCATATGGCCAAGTGTCCATATGTAGTCCAAAGAAGGATCATGTTGAATGACCAGCCAAGCACTGCTGATGTGGTGATCAGACCTGCTCTGGGGTGAGAGCTGTGGTTATCACCTAAGGTTGTTGTAGTCTGAGTCCAACTACATGAAGGGAAGTATGTTGTTGTGCTTGGATGAGGTCTTAGAATGAGTAGTAAAGGCTAGAGGAGAAGAGGAAGGGTGAAAAGAGAGTCAAGAGAGTTTTGAAGTCACAACTGTAAAGGGACGGGGCTAGTTGGGGCAGTCAGGTTGATTGGTGTCGGGTGCAGGCACCCTCGTAGTTAGTCTCGGATATGTTGGGGTGTCGTATAGATTAGTAATGAGCATAGTCCAACTGTTGGACACTAGTTGGGGAGATTGTAAGGTATATAAGGACACTGCTGGGCAGTACATAGCTCTCCCTCATGTTACGTATTCTTTGCTTATTCTTCACACACTTTCCCAACTCGCCCTCATACTCAAGTACACGGACTCAAAGGCAGCTGAACGAGCGACTAGCAGCAACCGAAACTACTACACTGTAGAGGAGTCTGGCGCAACAACTATCCTAGTTGGAGCCCAGACCTCTCCACAACAACCCAGTGTTCAGCCTTTCTTATATACTGTACATGAATGAGTGATGAGACAATAGACGGAGTGACTACGTGATATGACTACGGCACAACGTGAATAAGGGTGGGTACAGGTTGACCAGCAAAGTGTACAAAAAGGCTCAAGACAATAAGAAAGACAAGATGAGTGGAAGAAGGTAAGGGTAGTGGATATGGGCGTGTCAATATATGTTGGACAGCCTTACTAGAAGAGAGGAAGAGGAGAAGAACGAGTAACAATGAACGAAGGACAGAGGACAGAGGACAGAGGACAGATGCAAAGATGGGGGCAAGAGCTAAGAATAGAGTCTGTGGGGTGTGCAGAAGGTGGCTAGCACGCTACAACTGAGTTGGCGCGGAGGACGCAGGCGGCGGTCTCGGTTGTTTGACTGGTGTTACATAATTGGTCTGACATCAAGAGGACCAACGGAGTTTTGCCACAACAGCAAATATGGGGAAGGGCACAAAAGTCTCATTATTGATTTCCTCCTCAATAATCAATATTCTTGATTCATAGGTTACTTCATTCAGACTCAACCAATCCACCCTTCCATTTCAACTGACAATGCCATCCACCTCTCTCACTCACCTCCCAACAACCCTGCTCACAATGGATCTCTTGCCATCACAGCTCTTCTCAACCGATGGAATCACAACGTGCCCCTCTCTGACACCATACACTGTTGATAAAAAAAGAAATCATTTCTGCAATACTGTGTAGCGTGCTAGGCGCCTACACGCCCCATGGACTATTTTTAGCTTTACTCACATCCGTCTTCACCTCTGTCTTTGTGACATTACTCGTTCTTGTCCTCTTCCTCTCTTCTAGTAAGGCTGTCCAACATATATTGACACGCCCATATCCACTACCCTTACCTTCTTCCACTCATCTTGTCTTTCTTATTGTCTTGAGCCTTTTTGTACACTTTGCTGGTCAACCTGTACCTTTATTCGCTTTGTGCTGTAGTTGTATCACATTCTCGTAACGTAGTTAAGAGTCTTACCAGCAGAATTCTTGAGGGTGGGGAATTCCTGCATTAGTCGAGCACCCATTTATGCATTACGTAACCCTGAGCTGTCGGCATGCACTGTGCCGGTTTACCCCTGGTTTACCCTGCTGTCTTCCGTCTATTGTTCTCTTTTTCTATTGTTCTTGCCTGAATGCGGCAGCAATACTATGCGCAAATATGTATCATCTCTCTCTGCCCTGCCCCTTTTCTCTTCAAAGCTCTCACAGCGCCGCCACGGCAATGGCGTCCCTCTCTTTCTACGCTGCTGCTTTCGCCGAACTCGTCCGTGTCTGGGCCAACTATGAGGGACTAAGTCCTAGCCGCCGCAACTCTTTCGCTACTGTTCACAACTTCCCTCCCTTCTCCCTCTATGGAAAGCACCCTTACAACGCCGTGGCGCAAGCGAGTGTCCAAGCTTTCCGGCAGGCTGCTCGTGCTCATGTTTGCAATCATTCGTGTGCCGTTGAGGTTCTCCAATTTCGCCTCGTTGATTTGAATCATCAGCGCTGGTTTCCAGATAATCGCTCCAATTTCCAGCCTCCCACCAACAATGCTCCAGTGCTTCCTCCTTCACATAAGTGTGTGAGTTCATCTTCTATCCGGTCTGGACTCTCGGCTAGTGTCTTCCCTTGGTCTTGAATGCTTGCTGACCGCTTTTCCCAAATACGTAGCCCCGTCGCCGTGGTACTTTTCTGGTTTGTGTCTTGAAACTCTCATTATGATGTGGCTGACCGTTCATCAGGATGATGCTTCCTCTTCTGAAGACGAAGATGGAGACGATGGCACTGAAGAGGAAATGGAAGACAATGAAGAAGACCAAAATGACTCTGTACGTCGTGACTATCGTTGCCGTCCGTCCCCTTTCTAACACTTCCTGATCTACAGTGCCGTCACACATTCGACCCAACGCTATTCCCTCACATTCCCTCTGCCGACCATCTTGCTCACCTCCTCTCCGAATACGCCCATGTCACTTCGAATGACGAGATGAAACAGGTCTGCTGCGCCTGCTGTTCCTCACGAACTAGCATCGGGCAAACCAGTCAGCACGCCCTCGCCAATCTCAACTTTGATATCCTCAAGGATAATCTCCAGTGCTCTACTCCCTCCGCACCAGTAGAGATATTCGAATATTCGCGTGAGTGCGACCAAGTCTACAAACCTCTTCCCCGACTGACCACCTCAATGCAGGAAGCACCAGAGGTCCTTCGCGGCCGCCAAAAGCACCCTCTCCTTCACCGCCCTACGCCCTTCCAACCTCGACAAGACAACGGCCCACTACCATCGCCAGGTCCAAGAGGCTACCAAGCAACTCAACGACAACGACATGGAAGTCTCCCAAGTCGTTGAGCATGGCATCGGCCGCTCACCCAACCGCGTCGAGTTTCGCTCTAAGGTGATCTGTTTCAAGAACCTTGTGCAGTCAGTGAGTTGTCTAGAATGGAACGACAATTTGATTATCAGGGATTCGATACTGATCACTATCAGAAGCGCAAGATGTAACTGGTCAAATGCGTGAGTACTCCTATCATCGTCTCCTATCTTGACGTTGTATAACTACTGACATTTGTTAGGGAGTCAACCTCATCCTCAAGTCTGGTGCAGACCTGATGATTCATCTCTGGCAGTGTGTTTTTCTCCCTATCTTAATTCTGTAAGAGGGGTGCTAACCGTATTCCTACAGTCGCAAGGTCACGTCTGTACCACGAATCAGATCCGAGGTGTTGAGCTCGAAAGCCCTGAGGACGAGGATGCGACAGCTGCCGAGGCCCTTTCCACCGCGCCCGGCATGAAGTTTGGCCGACGACCATGGCCGAGGACTTTTGTCGAAGGGTCTGGTGAGGATGACATGGTCGAAGTGGACTTCCACTCCCTTGCGGCTCTACAAGACGACATCGCGATGTCGGTTGCCTGCAAGCCCGAAGTGAGTATTCATTCTCCGCAGCACTCATGCAGTATCTCATTTCTCTGTAGGGGTACTACCTCGCCGACTCCGGCAAGATGGGTCTTGAGTGGGTGTCGGCCTACATCATTATTCATGGCAAGGTACGTCCTGGGAATGTGTCTGGGAACTGCGAAGACTTGACTAATGAGCCCACAGCTTCTGGACGGGCCATCCTCCTCTTCGACGCCGTTCACCACTCCTCAGAAGCGCCGCCGGGAGAAGGAGGTATCGATCGACTTCCTGAAGGGAAGTCCCAAGAAGAAATCTAAGGGCAGTAAGTCCTCTTCCCGGTTCCTTCACCACTCACTGACACCATACAGAATCGCCGGCGAAATGATGGCTTGTGCGTTCGCCAGCCTATCAGTCCGTCCGCCGTATTTGCTCTTGGGTATCTTTTTGTAGATCCTCAGTCTCCATTCGCTTGTAGTAAAAGATTGTCTTCGTATCGTTCTCCACTCATATAGATGCAGTGCATCATGTTCTTCTACACTACTCGAATATTACTGCGCTCCTTTCTGCAAAAAAAACTAACACTGCTGTGCTTACGTAGTCCGTTACGAGTCCCGCCGCAGAGTCGGCCATTCCCCCAGACATACATGAATGAGTGACAAGACGATAAACGGAGTGACTATATAAGAAAGGCTGGGTTTTGGGACAGAGACTTCACAAAACTCTTTGATTCTCTTCTCTCCACTCCTATTCTTGCTTAACCTCCACTCCTTCTTCCAAGACCTCATTTAACCACATCTGTGTCTTCCTCTTCACGTACTTGGACTCAATCCTCAACTACACCTGGTGATAACTTCAGCTGTCCCCCCAGAGCAGGCCTGATCACCACATACTGCAGTAGGATGAATGTTGTCTGTTCAAATGGCAACACTATACTTCGGGCTTCCGAGAAACCATCAGAAGGAGGTTGTAAAGAATGCAACTGCAAAGAAACACTCAATCACTTGGACCTCTTAACTGCTGCAAAAGGTCACCATTCCAGCCCCACTGGAACAGTATTTGCAACTTATGTACAATGCAATGGTGGCTCCATAGCTCCTTTACAGAGGTGCTGTGTGTAAAGGACCTAAATACCAAGTAAGATCAATTAACCGGATGAGCAGCAAAAGCCATTGCATCACAATTCCAACCCTGGAATCATAATGCATACGTTGGTATTTGGACTTGTTAACTCACACCCCGGGACCTGACCACTGGATCCTTACACTGTGGATGTGTAGCCTTGCCAAGAGCCACCAGTGGAAGCCAAGGTCAGTCACTTCTTTTTGTGTGAAGAGCTGTTGCTAATGTCCCTTTTACCTAGAAACACATCACTTCCAGAAGCATATACAATATCGCAGCAAATCTCTGGCGTTCGTTTCTGGGGGGTAAATAGTAATTTGATCTGACAGCGGGTGCTGAAGCCCTTCTAATTGAGAAAGAGGCTCAGTCATCAATGGGGAGGAACCCAAAATCTTGCAGGTTAGTCTCTCCACACTCAATTGTTTCAAACATATCATTTGGTCTTTATTCCCATGGTGCTGTGTCAACTCACACAACAATGACATGTAACTCCCGCTACATTTGAGACCTCAACAAAGCTGTTCTCAAATATCTTACCAACATTGTTCACAGCCACCACTCTACGCTCTTCCATCCCCTCATATCCTTCAATGTCCAACACATACTTCTTCAACACAGTGATTATGCTCTAGATCACTTTGATGTGACAAATATCTGTTCATGAGTGTGTGAAACATCCACTGGTCTTTCTGGCACAGATAGGATGCTCACATCAGACACCACTTACATTGGATAATCACAGTGCATACAGAAACATTGCATGGGGTAACAGTGGGTATTTCTATGTTGTACATTCAAAGACCATCGACTACACCTCTAGTGTTCATTTGCACTTTCAAGAAACTCCAAGGAGGCAGGTGATTCTGCTAGCAATGACGAGGCTGTAGCACTATTGATTTTGTGATTTTCTTGACAAGAATAGAGCCAAAAAAAAAAAACAAGGCAGTGGCCAGTTATGTAAGGGGTTAGTTTGGAAGTGATCATTAATTTTGGCCCAGAAACCAAGACTCAAAACAAATGGTATCACTTGATGCAGAGCTAGTCTAGTCTTGACCAGCCAGTTCACATCTACTGAGCAGAGCTGCATAGTCAGTAATACACTTACTGTAGGACTGCCACAACAAATAACAATATTTTGATTGGCTGACTTTGATTTCTGGCAAGTTGCACCATGGACTGACCATGTTGCCAGCTTCAACATGTTCATTCTGGTGTGCATTTCAGAGGGCAGATCCTCCAAGTCGCTGTCCCCCACCCCACCTATGCCTAGCAGCTTGTGAAGCCTCTGACCTTGCTGTACTATGCCCTGTAGCTTGAGTATAGCCAGATCCAGTACCTGTTACAGCCTGGGGCATCTGACTAGCAGGGAATTGTCTCTTGAAGAAAAGGGGTGTTGCAAGGGGGTTAGCACGGCGTAGATGTGAAGGCGCATGGCTTGGGAGGTACGTAGAAAGAAACCACCTCGAAAGTCTTCAGCTGACAGTGATGATACTTGAAAGCAATCACATACCATAAATGGCCTGCCAGAAGACCGACGATGCCACCAAGAGCTTTGGCTGGGCCTCCAGTGAGTAGATCAAGCAGTATCAAAGCGGGTGGATAAACTATGTTGGGTATCAGCCATGCACACGGGCTCCTACTATAAGGTGGCACTCACGGCTTGTTGGAAGAGTGAAAAGGCCAAATATGGAGACCCGGACTGTGGGGTTGACCCGGCACCAGACATAAGTCTGAGCAAGAAGCAGGGGCCGGAAGAGAAAAGGGAGGCCAATTGGTATGTTGAACAGCTACGAGGCTAATATCAGTGAGGTCATATCGGTGTACATGGGATACCACTGACTATTATGAACAAGCTTAGCATGACGTGCAACCAAGCATATTCTGCGGTGTCACTCCTGCTGTGGCATAAGGTAAGAACAGGCCCTCAAATCGTTGTGATAGTAGTTCACGTACTAGGTCAACGTTTCCATCGCCGACGAGTTCCGATAGATCAGGAAAAAGTCGTATAGGAGTGGGAAGCCACTGCCTACAATGGAGTCCATGAGCGGATGTCGCTCTATGATCATATTGCGATCGCATCATACCGCCGTAAAAGAAGCTCGTGAAAGGGCGCCATATCTTTGGGAGCAAGCGGGAGACGATCAGCCTCGACTTGATCGGAGGGTCATTACGGACGAAGACTCACTTCGAAGCGTCTCGCGACTGGTCCCCAGAACAAGGCGAGCTGTGGGGTGGTTAAGCGGTGCGCTGCAGTATGCTTGGGCTGGGACAGAAAGACGCACAGTAGCAGGGGACGCGAGTCCGAGTAAAGGGGGCCTGCTAGAGATGAGCGGACAGGACGGGGGCTAGAAAGAGGACTTGCGCTGTGACGGCGGCGAGGGCGAGGAGGAGGGTGCGGGTGACTGGGGGGACGGCGTGGAATGCGGCGGTGAGGTCAGCCATCGCGTGGGTGTCGCCAGTGTACAGAACAGAGCGTGTATCCAAGACGAGACCCAGCGAGGACTCAGCGGCGCGCTCCGCATCCGCACCTCGGCCCTCCGTTGTGGCAGTCCTCTGCTTTTCTCGTTTTCTCGTCATCGCCGCAATGCCCCCCCCAGAGCTGTCTGCCCTCCGTCTCCACCGCCCCCCCTTCGCGGCCCAGACCCCAGTCTCAGGGTGGCCGCCCCTTGCTTCCGTCAAGCCGTGGCACACAGAGTACACCCTCGTCTTTGTCGTCGACAGAACGCACTCGAGGGTACGTCCACCTTGTCGATCTGCAGCTACTGACCAGATTCTAGTTCCTCTTGGGCCATAAGAAACGTGGCATGGGCTGCGGCCTGTGAGTCAAACCTCCTAGACGACTCCTCGTTCGTCATGCTGATGACTGCCACTGTCAGCTACAATGGGTATGGCGGAAAACCCGAAGCTAGCGAGACAATGTTGGACTGTGCCATCCGAGAGCTCCAGGCATGTCGCGTGTCGAATAACCATATCCGATCTAACATTATTTCTCGCCAGGAAGAGTCCGGGCTAGTTACAAACAAGAATGATATTCGTCTGAAAGGCCTCCTCCTTACAAGTCGCCCCACTTCGTCAGATAACGCAGTCAAATCTCTACTGCGCATACACATCTATGAGTGTACGTCTTGGTCTGGAGATCCAATCGAGTGAGTAGATCTACCCAAGACTGTTCACACGCCAACTGCCATGTGATGTGATTGTAGGACCGAAGAGATGGCTCCAGAGTGGTTCACTCCGGACAACTTGCCCCTCGAGAGGATGGTCAGTCCGCGTCTCTTGTATGAAGCCCAAATTCCGTCTAGCTGACTCGATTGCCTAACTATCAGTGGCCAGAAGCTCGGAAGTATGTACCGGTCGTACTCGACTCCATTCTTCACGGCGCTTCCAACGATCTCTTCCTTGCTCGAGTCGACTACGCGTATCTCACCGCGGAATCGGCACCCACTGCTCTTCCACCACTGCACGCCCAGAGTGTACTATTCGAGGAAGATGCTGAGATTGTGAGGCAGCCTATGGAGAGGCTGAGTGGTTGGTATATGACTTTTACAGGAGCAGACAATCTTCTGAAATTCAACGCCACTGTCGGATAGACCTGACAGACACAACAGGATGCATGGCTTTTTCTTCTTATAACCGTTCTTTGAAGCACAGTGCGAACCTTATAGTAGACTGTGGCAGCACTTGTATTGTCTTCTTCTCCATGTCTAAGCGTACAAACTGAGTCACGCTGTCAGTAGTATTCCCCAGACCCCTCATGTCAACTTACTCGTCGTCGTCAGCCTCGTTCTGGAAAGTTGCACCAGTGTTTTCCGCAGCCTCGCCGCTTTCTGGGAACTTGAAGTTGTTACCAAAGCTTCTAGACTGTTGGAGAGTCGTGCTGAACATCTCGTATCGACGGATGTCGGCATCCGAGACGGAACGCCTGGCGTATCGCATAGCTTCCTCAAAGTGGTCACTAGAGAGAAATATAAGCAGAAAGCATAGAGTGTACAGGCCTTTGCAACTTACACAGTGATGGCAGGCACCTCATCGTCCTCGTTCTCCTCCTCGCCCAAAAGGTCAACATCCTCTCCAGCTGCCTCGGCCTTCTCCTTCCTGTCCCTTTCTCTGCGGATGTCGTAGTCGATGCTCTCTCTGATGGCAAGCTTGGCAGCACGCTGACAGATTTCAGTGAGATCGGCACCAGAGAATCCGGCAGTGTTTTTGGCAAGGAAGTTGAGATCCACACGGGGATCGATAGGGGACTTGCGAAGAGTGGCCTTGAGGATGGAAAGTCGGGATTCCTCATCGGGTAAGGGAATGTAGATAAGCTGGTCAAGACGTCCGGGTCGGAGAAGCGCGGAGTCGATCTGGTCGGGTCTGTTGGTGGCACCAATGATGAAGACGTCTGCGAGGCTTGTCAGTCATAAATCATCCGCCAAGTATACAATGCACGCACTCTTCTTGGCGTTCATGCCGTCCATTTCCGTCTAGAAAGCATGATCAGCTGCCATTATCTGTGGAAACGTCTAGCTTACCAAGATCTGGTTAAGGACTCGGTCGGAGGAACCGCCACCGTCACCGGAAGAGTTGCCTCGAGACTTGGCGATGGAATCGAGTTCATCAAAGAACATGACACATGGCGCTGCAGCCCTAGCCTTGTCAAAGACATCACGAACATTGGCCTCGGACTCTCCGAACCACATGGTCAAAAGTTCGGGGCCCTTGATAGAGATAAAGTTGGCTTGACATTCGTTGGCAATACTACATATCATCAGCAGCATCCCAGCGCAGACATTATCCAGACTTACGCCTTGGCCAAAAGAGTTTTACCGGTACCGGGAGGTCCATAGAAGAGCACACCCTTTGAAGGAGACATGCCGTACTTGAGGAACTTGTCGGGATGCTCGACAGGATACTGAACAGTCTCCTGCAATTCGCGCTTGACCTTGTCCAAACCACCAATATCGTTCCAAGTGGTGGTCGGGATCTCGACCACGGTCTCTCGCAAGGCCGATGGGTTGTTGACTCCGAGAGCAAAGCGGAAGTTCTCCATAGTGACACCAAGGGAGTCAAGCACTTCGGCATCGATAGTGTCCTCATCAAGGTCAATGAGGTCCATCTTCTCTCGAATTTGCTGCATAGCAGCTTCGGAACAAAGAGAGGCCATATCAGCACCGACGTAGCCATGAGTATCGGCAGCAATCTGCTCAAGGTCGACGTCATCGGAGAGCTTCATGTTCTTGGTGTGGATACGGAGGATCTCGAGTCGACCGGTGGGATCGGGAATACCAATGTCAACCTCCCGGTCGAATCTGCCGAATCGACGAAGAGCAGGGTCGATCGAGTTGGGTCTGTTGGTAGCAGCCATAACGACAACGTTGGAACGAGCCTTCAGCCCATCCATCAAAGTCAAGAGTTGAGAGACAACTCGTCGCTCGACTTCACCGTTGGCCTTCTCACGCTTGGGGGCGATAGAGTCGATCTCATCGATGAAGATGATGGAAGGACTGTTCTTTTCCGCTTCCTCAAAGGCCTTTCGAAGGTTCGACTCAGACTCTCCCGCCATCTTGGACATGATCTCAGGTCCATTGATAAGGAAGAAGAAAGCACCAGTCTCGTTGGCGACAGCTCGAGCCATGAGTGTTTTACCGGTACCGGGGGGACCAAACATCAAGATACCACGGGGAGGCTTGATACCGATGGCCTTGAAAAGCTGAGGGTGACGCAAAGGAAGCTCGACCAGCTCTCGAATTTGGGCAAGCTGCTTTCTGCAACCGCCCAAGTCATCGTAGCCAACAGCATTGAGGTCGGCCTCTTCGGCTTCACGGTCAAGGGGGTCACCTTCGGTGTGGATGACAGTCTCGGAAGCTACGATCTGTGATTCTCGGTGAGATACGACCCAATCAATAAGCACGATGACCTACACAGTAAGGTGAGGGGTCCACCTCAACAACCTTGAAGTCGACAGTTCGCATACCGCCTCGAACCTGGAAAACATCACCTGTTGATAATGTCAGCGGTGTGACGCAAAGCTAGACAGGGTAAGCCTTACCCTTTCGGACGGGTCGATAAGCCTCCAAGAAGTAAGGCTTCAGATACACGTCAAACAAGTTGCCGGAAAGACCTAGCATTGTCAGCGGAAAGACACATGTACCTTCAACTACAAGTACAACTGACCTTCAATGGAGTCAGAGAAGGGAAGGATATGAATACGCTTGCCGTACTTGATGTCGTTGGCGGCAGAGACGTGAACTAGGTCGCCGAGCTTGATGGCACAGTTTGCTCGAGCCACTGATATCGTTAGCCAAGTCACGCTTCGAAAGACTCACCCTTGTTCATGGCGACCTTGCCCTCCTCGATATCATCCTGACTCAGGCAGATGAGAACAGTGTCCCTTCTTCGCTTTCCGCGGACTAAGAGAGGTCAGATACAGTTTCGAGGATCGGCGTTCTGATACTTGCCGATAACAGTGTCACCTCTGGGATCTTAAGTCAGTCATGATGTTGGTCCAGCTAGACATGTCACTCACCGGAAGAGACCAAGGGCCTCCATGGTGTTGGGGTGCAAGATAGCAACGCTGTTGTCATCGGAAGGGCTCTCGTCTACGGCAAGGCGGTTGGGGCTAGTGCGCTGATCAGCGTTTGATCTCTCGGCTGATCAGACAGACTCACGATCGCTTCTGCCTGAGAATGGCAGTGGCGGTAGAGTCATCCTGAGCAGCCTACAATAGAGTCCGGTCAGTTGCGGAAGGGCGGGGGAGCGCGGGGGAGCGGGCGACGAGGCATACCTTGGAGGGGTCGTCGGCCATTGCGGACAGGGGGGATGGGTAGGGGTGGGTAGGGGTAGGGAAGATGGGAAGAGAAGAGAAAGAGATCCGCGATGGATGCTCGCCCGCGACCCGCTGGGCGATGACGAAGTGTTGTTACAGGGGGGGACCCTTTAAGCCGCCTCCAGGTCGCCTTCCTCGTCTTTCCCTCACCTTCTGTGCTGTACCCGGAGTCGTACTGTGCATGCAGGTCTTTCCCGCTTTATGCATGCAGTGTAAGCAGGTTAACTGCCACGCACGCCTACTGCTTCTTCCCTTGCCTCCTAATATATTCGTGACAAGCACAACATGGTCAGGTGAGAACAACTATATTACAACTATGGATATGTGCGTAGTCAGATTGCAGAGTATAGTATCTCGGATGTATTTGCCATTGGGGCGAAAGAGCGCCGGTCCTTACACTCAAAGAGGCGCAGAGCGAGCTCTGTCGGATTGCTTTTTAAATTCGTGTTCTATAATCCGAGGCCGGAAAGGCGCACGTTTCTCGACGGGGGCGAATGCGAGGCGAGGCGAGGCCCACGCCTGACTGCTGTAAACAGACTTGTAAGATGGGGGTGAGCTCCGGCCGATGTCAGGTGGTCGTGTAGGCGTGATGGGTGTTCCGCTGAGATCAAAGCACTCAGCGACAGTTTGAGCGAACATCTGATGACTTACATGATGGATTCCGCGTCTTCACCCAACCCTGGCTTGGTGGTGGCGCTCTCGAGGAACCGTGCAAAGGGAGCGCGAAGGGATGTTCGAGGTAGTACTAATAGGCAACAGGCTGCCGAGAGCTGCGAGAGTATCGGTGGTTAAGCTGGCTCAACTTTTGTGAGACTTTACTTACAAAGTAGCATACCAGTTGCCAGCTCAACTCTAACAATGCAATCATAGCGCGTATGACGAACCCCAATACCCAATCGTGGTCTCTGCTGACTGATAGTATTGAGGGACCTTGTCGTAAAATGTCAATCGTATGACATGGGCACAAATCTTGTCTGACACTCACCAGAGATCAATGACACTCGCGCCCCCCATCTTTTCAAGATGCTCGTCCAGCTCCGGATCCGTGCCTCAAGCTTTTCGTCCAACACAGTAAGTTTTTCACTTGTTCTATTGAGTCCTGCCGCCAGATTTTCAAGCCTTTGGCTGCTGAGAGCAAGGCTTGCAGCGTTGTCAACATGCAAGGTGTTTGTGTGGAGAGCGAGTTGTAGGGAATGACCGAGGGCTTGTTCCATTTCAAGCACGTTGCCGCTCATCGCTTGCAAACCCTATTGTACGTCATGTCAGCAGCAGTCTTCGTACATGTTCCTGACATACATCTTCCACTTGGCCCACAAACTGCAGTAAAGTACCCCAAGAGCTTGCCATGGTCTCCTGAGACGGGGACGATTAGCCTGATCCGTTGAAGAAACATGCAGCAATTCACATAATGGCTGGCTTGCTGCTCGGCAAGGCCAACTGACCTGTGATGCACTTCTTCTTGAATCGCAAGCATCATAGCTCCAGCATGCTCGTGCTGATGTCGCAAGTCGGTTTCATGCTGGAAATGCCGTCAGCCAAAAAATCGGGTTTGATATATACCCAGCAGCCTTCTCGCCTTGTTCAAAATGTCATCAAGTTGACTCGAGAGCTGGGCATCATGAGCTTTGGCTTTTATCTATAATTCGCTCTACAACTCACTTGATCGCGGAGCTGGATTTCAGTACGTGCAAGGTAAGTCTCGACGAAAGACGTTGTTGACTCGGTCTGGGTACGGATAGCCAGCTCTAAGCTTTCCAGCAGATCACGTTTGCCCACTTGAATGTCGGAGACGCTTGAATGAAGCAATTTTGACAGATGCTCGTGTTGTAACAGACTATATTGCACGGCTTCGGCGGTCGAATGCATCACCGATGCAGTGTGCTCGAGTTTCTGGTATCACCGCACTCCCTTGAGAAAGGTAACTCGAGTCAAGTTTAATTTACTCACTGACTGTTGATCGCCTAATACGGCCTCAAATTTGGCGTCCCTATTCTCTCGAGCTTCGCGTTGTAGATCGAGCTTCCTCAACAAAGACATCTGTCCCGATGTAGCGTTCACATAGAGCTGACGAACGAGCTCGTTGTCGTGCTCACCTCGCAGGGCGTGGCACAGCTGAGCTGAAGAACTCTTCAGCAAGCATTTGTGCGATGAAAGTCGCGGTATACTCACAGGCATCGCTCAAGAACCCGTTGTAGCTGGTCCAATCCTGTGGGCTGCGGTGCAGTGCGCTACAGGACCAAGCGAGTCAATCAATTGTAGCGGATCACGTCCACTCCCTACTCGCCTCAAACAAGAACGTTGCTGATCTTCCTCCACTTCTGACCAGCGCCAAAACGTGTAGGCAGTCGGTACTGATCCCGCTACGCCATCTTGGAACGACCACTTGGAGCATTCTGAAGGCATCGGTTGCAGGGCCGAACGCATCGAGCACGCAGTAAACGATATAGCGACTGAACCCATCAATCAGTTAATCAGCCATCGAGTTCAACACTGAGCGAGTATACCCACTATCACGCTTATCTCTCTCTGCCAGATACTTCCCCTTGCTGGTGCCACAAGCGCTTGGGAGACTAGCCGCAATGTAGGAATGGCATTCGGAGCGGGTGACGGAGCGATATAGAGCTGTTGTGATTGTCAACATGGAGACTCTTTGGGAGCCGGAGACGCGCTGACCTGTGTCTCCTAGCATTTGATGGATCATGAGCTCAGAGGGTGGCTCAGGCTTAATGCCTAGATGCGGGCGGCAAGCGCGTCAGTCGCTCTGCTCACAGAAAATGCGCCCAGGGAGTGGTTTACCTTGATGCCTGGCTTCGTATGCTTGGTGTGAGGGCACGGGATTCCGAGCTTGGGCCAGGACAGCGGCGGCCAGCGGCAGAGCGAGTAGCAGCAAGCAGCGCATGCTGTCCGTCTGCAGCGCGAGCATGTTGAGATGCAGAAGGAAGGTGGATGATGCAGCGCGACTTGAGAGACGCGTCGGAGACGCGGCGATCCGAGCGTCGTGTGGTTGACCGGACTTGCCCACAAAACTTGCCCAGCGGCAGGAAGCTCGTGTCAAGGTGCTCCTAGAGGGCGGGATGGATGGCCGGCGGTGCGTCTTGCATGACTCGGGCTCACTGGCAACCCG
Organism: Cryptococcus floricola; assembly: GCA_006352305.1. NCBI lineage: Eukaryota > Fungi > Basidiomycota > Tremellomycetes > Tremellales > Cryptococcaceae > Cryptococcus > Cryptococcus floricola. The sequence continues at coordinate 1,235,887 of CM016934.1, read as the reverse complement.
TCTCCTCTCCGGCCCACTACCTTTGCCTTTCGTTGACGTCTCTTCTTCGGTGCTGATCTTGGGGGAAGCTGTCGCGGGCACCAGAGTGCATTAAGGAGGACCATATTCGTTATAATCAAGATCGTCATATCATCTAAACAGATACGCCTGAAGGCCAATCCTTCTTCATAAGCCACTCTCCATGCGGGCCGAAACGCGGATTGCTCTTGTAATGTTGTCCATCTCCAAGGGGCTTGCCTATAGGAACTGATGATGAATCAGCACATGCACACCAATGCTTTGACACGGCAAGCTTACAAATCCACCCAAGAGGTCCTGGTCCCATCTCCTCTCGCCACATGTCCATCTTTCCCCCAAACTTCCATCTCTCATCCACCGCCGTCCCTCCCCACTCTTCCTTCCACCGTTTTCTCACCTTTCGTTTCTCCAGATTGTGCCACAGGTACCCATACTCTTTCTGTAAGAGGGAATTTTCTCGCTCGCGCTGGTCTTCCGAGGCATAACTCTCAACTGTTGTGCGCCCACTCGTTATGAGCATCACATGCGTGATAAACATGGTGATAGTGAACAGCCCGAACAGGCCAGACCTGTACAGATATGTCAGACTGCTACACACTCGAAATGAGTCCAACACTGCTTACACGACTACCAGAGCAACTATTTGTCCGTCAATGCCGCTAGTCTTGGAAGCAGTGATGATGAGCAAGAGCATGGTAAAGAGGCAATAGCAGCCTGTCCAGAAATTGAAGATGACAAAGAACTAGAGGTGCGTGAGTGCATTTCTCATCGAGCACGGTTGGCTCCGCGCACCTTATGGTTGGCCCATCCGACGCATTGTCCGACCCACACACAGTGGTCTATCGACTGGTCAGTGCTTTTCGAGATGTGGTCAAATTACTACAAACGATCATACTGCTGAACGCATGTCCCACAGTGGCGGCAGTGGTGAGTTCTAGACGGCTTGACGATCTCGCAGTAGCTGCACCACTTGGGGACATACTCCACGTACGGAAGCGGTCTTGGAACCTGCCGCCAATCCTTCACGCCTCTGGGTGGCATTTGCGCCATGGGGGCCGAAGGTCTAGTGGTATCTGCAGAATCGTTATGCGAAGTCCACCGATGGATCGTTTGGGAAGCCAGGTTGAACGTGGGTGCAAGCGTAGAGGGGTCTGGTGCATTGTTGTTGTCTGCGACGGGGACCGGGGAAGTGGAACGGGGTGGGGGGTAGTCCGCAGGATCCGGCGGCGGAGATCTATTGACCCGCTGAGAGGTGTCAGGAGTACTCTTGTTGAGCAAGTTCCATGCTTACGTCTTTGGCAAATCCAGGCGGCGTGGTGATAATCTGTTTGAGGTTTAGCCCGGTTCCATGTAGACTATGATTGCACTGACCCGGATATAAGTCCAGATGAACATGAGCCACAATACAACAAAGGCAGCAAGCGTTCCAGCTAGACAGCACGGTCAGCACTTATTCCGGGTGAGAGGTATTTGACAAACCCCCGGGGCTACGTCCTATACCGGAAGACGACACCTCTCGAATCATCGGCGTGCACACCCGCCCGACCACGACATAGAAAGACCATATGGCCAGCCCAAACACGATACTACGAAAAGTGTTAGCTAATGGGATACCGAGCGAGTGAGAGCACATACAAGACGGCACATTTACGGGATATCCATGGACCCTTTTGGTCTGGTCTGGGATGGCACATCGCGTGCGTGGGTGTGCTGCTGCGGTGCTTGTGCTCTGTCATATCTGAATTGCTGGGAAGATGAAGAGGCGGGGCATGGCTATCGGCCGCCATGTATAGGTTGCAGCGCGTTCAAGGGATCAACAACACGACACGATGAAATGTAACAATTGATTACAAGTCGCAAGACTACACGTCACGACTTGTTGGCCACCACTTGGCCCTTGGGTCAACGGTCGCAGATTGCGTTGTTTCTTCGCTTGCATCTCGCATCCACCCACAAATCACTCAGCCAATGTCCGCAAAAGTATACCTCGGCCGCCTCCCCCCAGGTGGGCTCACAACATATTCCGGGCGTGCAGGCACTGATCCATCACACCCCAGGCGTGCAAAAAGGCGATGTCGAAGACGTGTGTCTCGGTATGACAGCATCCCCAGGCCCAGCTCACATCTTGTAGTACTTTAGGGACTTCCGTATCAGGGACATTCGCCTTATGGATACGTTCGGATTTGTTGAGTTTGATCAGCCTCGAGTAAGTCACAACATCTTTGCAGGGCGTGACATGTCGCTCAAGTCTGGCCCAGGACGCAGAAGACGCCATCCGAGACCTCAACGGCAGGCCTTTGCTCGGCACCAAGTCAGTCCCAGTCGGCTCCTCGATATATCTGCTTGCTTACCCGCTGTAGTATTTCCGTGGAACCCACACGTGAGAGGAGGCGCGAACCCTTCGACAAGTGAGTCGATCGCGAGCGCCAAGATGATGCGAGGTTGCTGATTTTGGTTCCAGTCGCAGTGCTCCTCGAGCTGCTCCCCGTCAAGGTGTCCGAATCAGCGTTACTGGATTTACGGGAGCTACCAGCTGGCAGGTGCGGTCGCTTTTATTTCTCTTTTGGATTTTCATGGCCGGCCGTCAATCGCGGGATTCCCATCTATGGCATCACTGGGAACAGACATCCTTCTGGAAAATCTCGTGATGGAATTTCGGGACGCCAAATAACGAAGCCGATTTCCTTGTACGAGCTCGATACACAGGCGACCGCAGATGGGCTTCACTTGTCGCAAGGAGATGCTTTTCGATCGGTCGACGTCCTAACACCCCCTCCAGGACCTCAAGGACTATGGCCGTCTTGGCGGAAACAACATCATCTACGCCGACGTCGACAAGTACAACCCTGGTAAAGGGTGAGTCTGACCTATCACTGATTTGATGCCTCGTTGACTGACTTTTGTGTAGCGTGATTGAATATCCCACCATGGAGGAAGCCACAGAGGCTATCACCCGCCTTGCCGGCGTCGATATCAACGGCGCCCCTGTCACCCTCGAGATCGTAAGCAAACACCCCTTCTGACTTCGCTGACAAATCAGATGTCTCCCGACTCTTATGAGCGCAGGCCTACCTACGACCGTCGACCCCCTCGCGAGCACTACGACGACCGCCGCCCTCCCCGTGGCTACAACGACCGTCCTCCTGTTCGTGACTCGAGGGACTATTACGACCGCCCCCCTAGGGGCGACCCCTACGATGACCGTCGACCTAGAGGCGACTACTACAATGACCGCAGGGAGGACCGTTACGCCAGAGAGCGGTCTCCCCGTCGGGACTATCCTTCCAGGGATGACTACACGGCCAGAGACAGCTATCCTGCCAGGGAAGACTATCCAGCAAGGGAGGACATTCCGGCTCGAAACGATGACCGCAGGCGAGACGATGATAGGAGACACGATGACGACAGGAGGCGAGAGGACGTGTAAGTGACGAATCTGCCACGGTTACTTGGCGCTATACTCACTATAGTCCAGGCGACCTGCAACGGATGCTTGAGGTAGATAGTTCTATGAGGCTGTTACATACACTCGTCTTGAGACGTTGACTTGAAGAGGACATGCATCAATTGGATATGGCTCAGAAGTCAGATGTCGAAAACCGACGGCCGACGTGCCTGGCCATACATACGTCGCGTTCGTGCGCTGCGCTCAGCTGCATATGTATCATTTCGAACTTGTCCTTGCTGGTTGTGCTTGTCCTTCGTCCCGTCCCCCACGCACCCCGGCCTGTGTCTCTCCACCTATTGACATGCCCCCCCCACTCGTGGACCCCTTCTCGGCGTCCTCCAAGCCCATGCCCATGATTGATAGCCTCCCCCGCCTTCCCCTCCAATTCGCCGCCACATTCCACCCCATCGATCCCAACACTTCCCTTCCAACTCGCGCACCTCCCCGCCCCCGACTTCAGAGAGATCCTCTGCCGCCTGCTCCACACATTCCGATGTATCACCAAAGCTTCTCACCGAAAGCGCCGTCCACGAGGGATCTGAGAAATCTCAAACTGGAAGAGGCAAGGGTGGGGAGCGACGCGTGGATTAGCAAGTGTATCGCTGGATGTATGGATAAATCATCACCGGTCCTAGAGTTCACGTGAGTGCCCAAGTCATCCGGCTCGCCGTTGTACAGCTAAACACCGTCCCAGAGGTATCGGCCTAGAGACCTTGTCTACCAGGATAGTCGAGATGCGCGACATTGTCACCATTAAACTTGCCTATTTCGGACCCCGCTCTCCTGTCACTACACTGTCCAAAGACCACCAAGCGGCGCAGCAATCAATAGGCCACGGCCGGCCGGCTGGTTTTGGGCGGCCAGAGTTACGAATCAGTTCGGCACCAGCTGCGATGGGAATGCGCAATCCACGCGCACCGCAAACGCCGCAACGAACTGGGGTTGTCCGATTTGATGGCCTACCTACACCAGCCGAAGAAGAGGGCGAGGATGCAGCGATCCCACCCCAGCGATTTGCCAGACAAAGCCCTATATCTAGAAGTGTTACGACCATGAGCTCAGGTAGCAGCCAGCCCAACGCCGAGATATTTGCTGGTCAGAACAGGTTGACTCGGTACGTCAGGTAGCCATTGGGGTTGATCCAATTGCTGATCAATGGTCTCAAGATTGCCTTCGGCAATGTTCGAGGTTGGAAATATATCAGTACTATCCCTGCGGGGAAATCGACTGCAAGCCTTGCCAGCAGCTATCGGTAGCCTCATAAATCTCAAAGACCTCAATGTAGCCAACAACTGCATCGTACGTTTATCTGCTTTCCTCCATTCCATCATAGCTGAACAGCGATATAGACCGAGCTGCCACACACCGTTCTTTCTCTGGAAAGACTCGAACTCTTCTACGCTCACCCGAATCCATTCCTGGAAAAAGATTCAGCCAGCTCCATGTCACCTCTAGTGCGCCATTGTGAGGCGCCCGTCCGAAGCTTGCGGGACATGTGTTTATCTCTTCTGATTACACCGCGGAAACCGCATGACCTCCCTCCATTGCTAGACCGATACGACTGGGAAGAGTTTGGCCATGGCGAACCTCATCCCCTTCTTGACCCCGCGGCCCTCCACGCGATCATCCCGTGCATTTCAGAACCAACGCACAAACGCATTCTACAGCTCCTGCGCAGCTTTAGCAATCAATTTCATTACGCCAACGGACATCAGCGTTCGTGGGATCTGGACCGGATAGACCCCTTCCCTCGAGGCGGTGATGCTCCAGATGACGATGCTTCTACCAATCCCTATTATGATTTCTGCCCTTCTCCTCGCCATCTTGAGAGTGATCTGGTCCCCACTCGGCACTTGTTCTTGCACCCGGCAGAGGAGAGGGTGGAGTGGAGGGATTTTGCCGGGCAAAAGAACCTGCCAATACGATGGAAAGGGTGTTCACCTGGATGTCTGGCCTTTCTCGAGCAGGGATGTGAAGAGATCGAGGATGGATTTGATGCGGCTGTCATCGGAGACGGGGATGTGGTGTTCTGATGTGTATAGTTATATGATAGCTGCTCGTTTCGGTGCCTTTTCCTCCCTGGCTTTTGGGATCATGTATATCTATGCTATGCTTCAGGAATGCACGTACGACTATGGCCGGAACTGACCGAGTGATGCTAGATACACTACTCCTACTTAGATACACGGCAGGAAATTGAGCTCAAATCTCGCAAATAGCCGAACAAGCTCACCTGTAAATAAGCAGGCGAAAGCAAGATAAGAGAATTGGCGATTTGGTCCATTTCCCGGCGCGACTTCGTAATAACGGTTCTGGAATTCACATCTTGACCTGCTGCATCAAATCTGCCACCCGGGGCCTCGGGTCACTCGGGTGCAATCCGCAGGTGCGCCGAGTCATGCGCGGGAGAACGGTGTTCTCTTGTATATATCTTGCCAGCGAAGCCACAGCACGCGTACAACTGCTCATCACTTCGTCCCCGCCCAGTACAACAGGCCTCACCAACATTCCTCGGACCGTCTTTCCGACCACACATCAGCCAAGGTTACCTCGTTCAAAGGTCTTCAATTTGCTGCTGCAAATCACATAGGATCTGCGCCTTCGGTTCATAAGGATCGACTACCCCAGAGTGTTCGACGACTCGATGCCCAATAGAGAGCTGGATCACTTACTATCCGTACTCACTACTCTCTTATCAAGATGGCCTTCTCAGCCGCAGGGGTCATGATATACAAGGGTTCGTCTGCCTTTCCCATGCCATGGGGTGCATACTTACCTTTTGTTCCAGCGTTTGCGCCAACCCTCAAGATGATGATATGCATCGCCGTCGGCTATATGATTACGAAACAGGGTATTTTTGCGCCAGCCAATGCTAAGGGTGTCAGTATCCTCAGTCTGGTAAGTTGGTGTTCAGCATCTCCGACCACCTTCTTACCTCCACTCTAGAACGTCGGCCTTCCGGCTTTGATCTTTGGCTCTATGGTCTCCGCTCTTTCAGTAGAGAACGCTCCTGCTATGGGGCCGCTTGTCCTTGTTGCTTTCATATATCAGATTCTTGGATTCATGTTTGCGTGGCTGATCAAAGAGCTGTTTTACGTTCCCGTCGACTTTCGATACGGTATCCTTGTCGTAAGTCTTGCTAGTATGAGCGCTTGTCGAACCCGAGCTGACCTAGTCGCTGTAGATGGGCACAATTTCCAATTGGGGTAGCGTCTCGCCGGCACAGCAAATCATGGCAAAAAAAAACTGATTATCCCATAGGCAATCTACCCACTGCGATCGTGCAGACCATGGCCAAGTCTGCGCCTTTCGACCCTGATACGGACACAGAGCTTGGAGTCGCATATATAGCGTACGTCCCCTCTTCCAAGCAAGGCCGTTGGCTGACTCCGTACACAGTGTCTTTGTCTTCATCATGAATTTGACCCTCTTTCCTCTGGGTCTCCACAAGGTGCGTGTGTTCTACCTTGTGGTCAGCTCAGACTGATTCGGTTTCGCAGTTGTGTGCGTGGGATTTTCGCGAAGAAAACCTCACAGCCGGCCCCCCTCTGCCACAAAGAGAACGCTGGCGCCAACGTCTCCAGTTCATCAGAGGAGTGTTCAAGAAGGACCGCCCCAACGATAGCGAAGCCGAGTCAAACAAAGGCAAAGTCAAACTATCAAATCAGTCGGTTGAACATCTCCACAACCAAAAGAGGGGATCACGAGAGAGCGAGGTGTCTTCTGCAGATGATGAGGAGCGAGGCGAAAAGCTGGGAGAGATGGTCAATCGGGCTCGTTTTGCTGGCGGTGCAGAGTTTGCCCGAAAAAAGTCGCGCGCCTCGTCTTTCCACTCTATGATGGAAAGCACTCGACCCATCCCAGCCACTGCTCCTCTCGATGCTAGCGGTATCGCCCAACCATGCTTTTCGCCGTCGGGCGAGAATGCCAATCAGCTCCTCCCCGTGTGTTCCACGCACACAGAGACCTATCGTTATCACCACCCAGTCACTCCCGCTGCCTCGACGCGTAGCCCAACGTGGGGTCAAAGGATCAAATCTCTCGCAATTGCCATCTTTACGCCCTTGACGTTGTCCATCATTTTGGGCATTATCTGCTCAGTTATCACGCCAGTAAAGGCCCTTTTTGTGGATGTGGACAACTGGTCGGGGAATGGCATACCCTATGCCCCCGATGGTAACCCTCCGCTGTCGTTCATCAGCGATACCGCAACCTTTTTGGGTGGCATGTCAATTCCCGCGGGGCTAATCCTACTTGGGGCTAGTTTTGCGAGGCTGAAGATGCCAAAAAAGTGGAGTGACTTCCCTATAGCTGCTATCGTGGTAAGTGGGCGTTGGCTATCAAGGACAGACGATACTGACTTTGTGCATCATCAAAGGCCATGACCGTTTTCAAGAGTATTTTATTTACCTCGGGTTGATGACGTTTGCTGACAACATCAGTGATTCTTCTCCCTACATTTGGAGTGTGAGTCTGTTTAGCATTTCGCTTACAATTGTGACTGATCGCCTCACAGTTTTGTGGTTCAGGCCATGCGAGACAACACCACTATGTATCCTGCAAAAGACAAAAGTACTTGAAGCTGGGTGCCATCTGCCCGACTGTCCCTGGCTGACCAGCGATAGTGCGAACCTTTGTATCCATACTGGTGGCTTCGACCCCCAGCTCTGTCAATCAGCTCGTGATCACTCAGCTTTACAACCCATTGGGATCAGCCGATACCCTCTCATGTTTCTTGGCGTTGCAATGTAAGCCCTGCTGTCTAAGGCCTGTCTTTCATCAGCCTAGGTCAAAATGTACTGATGTAATGTCCAGATGCGCTCATGCCTGTTCTATCTACGTGAGGCAATCGTCAGTATCGCTATCGTCTATCACTGACTTTTATATAGCGGCTTGGCAGCTATAGCACTGTACATCACGGAGCAACAGTAAGCCTTGTCTGAGACAAGCACGCACAAGTTAGACACATAGATGGGTCATTGTTTACTCTACACATTGTCATAATAATATATCAAGTTGTCAACGTACCTCTTCAATATCATATGCATCCCTTGCCGGTGGATACTCGAGTTATTTCGACTTTTCGAGTACATATATGCCCCCCCTTTTGTCCGGGGGCCGCACGCTGTTTGGATCGCGTAGTGGCCTCGATCTTCTACAAACCTCGCAAACGCATCCAAAACCACAAAACCACCGACATGATGTCCTTCCGGGGCATGGGGGGCCCTGCCACAGCGCCGAGATCTGTACGCCTCCATCTTACAGCGCTGCGAGGAATATCAACCACCGCCAAGTGCCACTTCCATCGCGCTCGACCTATCACGACCACTGCCCTCCCTGCCGCCCCCTTCGCCCCCCATTATCGCCCTCTCGACATCCGCCAGAAGCCCTTCTCTCTCCTCACTCCTGTTTCTCTTCGACGCGGTTTACACGACTCCAACCTTCGTCCCATGTTGCCTCCCCGAGCAGCCAAGCGCGAGCGGCGTCTACGAAATCTCCGCAACCTCGCCGTCATTCTGGGGCTTCTGTCACTGCTTTACTACACCTATTCCCCCTTCCGCCACTCTCTCATAGCTGTGGTTCGATGCGCTCGCGTCATGGAAGCAGTGACGGCCGACGTCCTGGACTACAAGAAAGTCTTTGCGGTTGAAGATCAGCTGGCAGCTCTAGGCAGAGAGTTGACGGAGGAAGAAGTGGAGAAAAAGAGACAGGCGCGAAGAGAATGTCACACACGAAGTGCAAGGAGGATGCTGGCGGCGCTGGATAAAAACTCGGGCATCTACGTCAAACTTGGCCAGCATGTGGCGGCTGTCCAGGTTTTGCCAAAGGAGTGGACCGAGACGATGCGGCCCCTGCAAGATCAGTGCTTCCCTACGCCTTTGAACAAGACGGATGATATGCTGCGAGAAGACTTGGGAGAAGGTATCAATGACCTCTTCACCGATTTCGATCCCAATCCCATAGGGGTGGCCTCGCTCGCCCAAGTTCATCGGGCTGTCGACAAACGCTCGGGCAAACCAGTCGCCGTCAAAGTACAACACGCCGCTCTGCAAGAGTTTGCGGCCGTGGACATGGCGACCGTCAACTTTGCCATTCGCTTTGTCAAATACGTCTTTCCCGAGTTCGAGTTCAGCTGGCTGGGGGGCGAGATGAACGAGATGCTTCCCCTGGAGATGGATTTCCGTCACGAGGCCGCAAATTCGTCAAGATGCAAGGGCGAGTTCTTGCATCTTCGGGGGAAAACCAGTCTCTATCTGCCGAACGTGCTGTGGGCCGAGAAGAGGTGTATGGTCATGGAATACATTGAGGGTGCCAGAGTCGACGATTTGGTCTATCTCAAGAAACACCATATCGACCGGAACCAAGTAGCCCAAGAGCTCTCTCGTATATTCAGCCAAATGGTCTATTTGAACGGTCACTTCCATGCCGATCCCCATCACGGTAATATCCTTGTTCGGCCCAAAGCACCGGGGTCTACTTCCCCATTCGATTTCGACATTTGTCTTTTGGATCACGGGCAGTACTTTGATATCCCAGATGATTTGAGAGTCAATTACGCCCATTTCTGGCTGTCCCTCATCAAGTCGAGCTCGGAGAGAACGATAGCGGAAAGGAGGCATTACGCCAAGCTTGTTGGAAACATTGATGGCGATATGGTACGTTCCGCCCAGTATCCTTCAAGGTACAGGCTGACAGACCGCACAGTACCCCATCCTCGAATCAGCTATCACTGGCCAGATCAACATGGCGGACGACACCAACACTCACGACTCTGCCAATGACCCCCGTCCTAAGTCCCTCTTGGACGCCAAGACATTCGATAAAGATCAAATCAAAAAGCTCAGACAGGCGATGTTGGAGAAAGAAGGGCTGATTGCGTCTATATTTGAGCTTTTGCGAGTTGTCCCCAGGCAAGTGAACTGGAGGATTACATTGAATTACGGCTAATCTCATATGCAGACGTATGTTGATGATTCTCAAGCTCTCCGATCTCCAAAGATCTCTGGATCAAAGCCTCCACACTACCCATGGTCAAAGCCGGGTCTTTGTCATTGTAGCTCAGTATTGCGCCAAATCTAGTAAGTGCTGCTCTCATGTGGTATCATCATTTGCCTAACAGACCGGTCAGTATGGCAAGGAGATCGTGCAACGTTCAAGCGATCCTTGTCTGTTGAAGGCTTTTCTTTCAAAGCTTTACGGTCTTTCCTGGGTGCATTTTTCAACTATGCCTACTGGAACACATCTTTAAGCATTGTCGAGATGGCGTTGGACATGAGGGCTAGGTCGGTCAAGGTGGGGCTGTGGTTGGATGGACTGGGGAAGGGTGGGTTGAAGGCTGCTGAAGATGAGATGGCCGGGTTGCCACTCAAAGCAACACAAGCGGCCTAGTCATGGACAGTTGTTGTAGAAGGGAAGGATTGGTTGTCATAGATTAGTCTCTAGATGCTGTTGAGCGTGATTCGCTAGCAAGCATGATACACAAGCATTTGCTCCATCTTCAGCCTGGCAGCATGAGGGGTGATAATACATTTCAAGTGCTGTACTATACACTCGATACTTCCACTGTAGTCCCCTCCATCGTCCGACATCATCGAGGTACGATCTGCTCGACCCGCCTATCTGCTTGCTTCTTTGTCTCTCTTTCATCTCCTAGAATCCAGGGGGAAGCACGCCTTGGGGCTGTCCGCCTTGCTGAGAAGAGCCGAGAAGCTGTGACGAGATGTATTAGCGTTGCAACCATTTTGATGATCGGATCAGCACGCACCTGTTGCTGGCCAGCACTCTGCATCTGCATCTCCTTCTCCTGAGCGACGACACGAGCCTCGTCCTCAATGGCGAGCGCCAAAGGCAAGCCCACCAAGAGGGCGCTGGTGCTGACCCACCAAGCAAGGGTGCCGGCACTCTGAACGCTCCACCAAGCCCACTCGGCTGTTGACCGGTACTGCTTGTAGAGGCTCACTCGAGTCTCTGGGGGGACGATATCCTTGAGCGCGGTGACACGCTCGTAGAAGGTCTCGTCGGTGGGGTTGAAGTCATCATCGTCTGAAAATATGGAGTCGGCTTCGGATTCGGTCTCGAAGTCAGATTCGTTCTCCTGGGGGGCGATGTTCTCGGCGGCTTCGTCACGGACTTCTTCGACAACGACGACCATTGTGGGTAGATAGATGTATGGCTCGAAAAGAAGGTCGACGATTGCCGTGATGAAATGTTCGGCTCGCAAAGTGGGCGCTCGCTCCAAGGCGCTTTGCTTCCGTTGTCCTCGCTGCACCAGATGTCTAATCTGAATGTGGCACATCCGAGCGTGTATTGCCCTGCCATCTGCTTCCCTGGGCGACAAGCTGGTCTACACAAACGACCCCTCTCCGTATTGGCCAACATCACCCCGCTACTCTGGCACCTGTCGCGTATCAACATCCAGTAGCGGCTGCCTCCACCGCTATGTCCGCTGTCCATTCTGCCGTGCGTGGGCCAGACTTTTGCAAGCACTTGCTGACTCTATTGCCCGCGAAGATCACTGCCGTCACCCACCATATCCCATCCTTCCTCAGAATCCCTGCCGAGGCGCTGATTGGGGAACAGTGTTACAGCACCCTCGTATATGACTTTGACATCACGGATGTCGATTGTTTAAAGTACTCCCTGTCCAAGGGCCTGGGTTTTGGCATCGTCGTCGGAGGAGGTATCATCAAGATTCCTCAAGTCAGTATCCAATATACACAAACCCGCAATTGAACCTCAATTTACGAGCTCTTAGATTGTCACAATCGTTTCCACTCGTTCCGCTAAAGGCCTTTCCTTGTCCGCCTATGTAAGTCCCACGCGTGTTGAAAATGGAACAACGGCTTCAACAGGTACACAGGCTCTAGAAACCGTTGCATACGCCATCAATCTTGCCTACAACTCCCGCAACAACTTTCCTTTTTCCACATATGGAGAAAACTTCTTCCTGACGATTCAAAATGTCATCATCACGCTCCTTATCGTCTACTTTGCGCCACAGAGAGGTGCAGTCATTGGAGCGAATCCGTTGACTTCTAAAAAGAACCCAAATGGCGGGAAAGTATTCACTGGCATAGTGATTACGATTGCCACTGGATTGGCCCTTTGGTCGGAACAACTCTGCCCATTGACCTTCCGTGCGTCTAAGCTTTTCCCGGACCGTCATGGCTAGATGCTGATATGTTTATATGCCAGTCTCTCTTCTGCAGGCCGCCACCCTCCCCCTTTCCATCATTTCCAAAGCCCCACAGATCATTCAAAACCACAAATCCCGATCGACCGGTAATCTTTCTGCTTTCGCAGTCTTCAATGGACTCTTGGGATGTGTTGCCCGTCTGTTCACCACCAAGCAAGAGGTCAACGACCCCCTCATTTTCTGGGGCTTTGCTGCCGCAGCTGCCATGAATGCCATCCTCGCGTTCCAGGTATTCATCTACCGAAAGAGCGACGATGAGATCCTTGAGGACAGAAGACATAGTGCCAGCGAGCGAGGGGACCATGTTGTCCTGGAGAAGCCTGTCGTTCTGGAAGGAGGGAACGGAAAGAGGTGGGCCCGGAAGCTCGACTAGAAGTTGTTGTAATAGCACCTGCATGATGTACCAATGTTTGCGCACCTTCGACTATTATCTCGCTGCTCATCCAACAACACGGTCGTTGGGAAATACTGGAGACGCCTCGATCCTGCGTGTCGTCCACGTCCACGTTGGAGCTTCCTGCACTGAGTTGTTGCTGCTGCTGCTGCGGATCCCACGTTACGTCATCCCGTTTGGAACCAAACGCTCGGCTCCAACGCGCCCCTCTCCTTCCCTTCTTGCGTCTTTTCATCGCTGACGCTACAGAAATGTCCTTCGACTATGTCCGCAAGCTCGTCTCGGGCAAGAAGGCCAGGTTCATAGACCCCGAGGCCGCTGTCAATCTCGATCTCGTATATGGTACGTCAGTGCGCGCACGCCGTGCCATGCCATGCCATGCCAGAGCTGACCGTCTACGCCAGTCACTGACCGAATCATCATGTACGCTGGCCACACCTAACACCTTGTTTCTGACAGTCATTAGCATGGGCTATCCCGCAACAGGCTTTGCTGGACTGTACCGTAACAAACGTCGCGACGTGCTCAAGTTTATAACATCACGTCATGGGGAGAAATGGTGGATATGGAACCTGTAAGGTGGACGATTGTGAATGTTCTAGGCTCATGACCGCCAGGTGTCCACTGTATGAAAATGCCTACTCTCCAGAGAGCATGCACAACCGTGTGTCGCGCTATCCGTTCCCCGATCATCACCCGCCACCCCTGCCCCTCTTGCCTCTGGCCGTGAGAGAGATGACCGCATGGCTAGAAGGTGATGAAGAGCGGATCGCCATCATCCACTGTAAGGCCGGGAAGGTAAGGTACTCTTTGAACCCTGGGACCAGCTCATATTCTTTACAGGGTCGTTCTGGGACGCTTCTCTGCTCCTATCTTCTCTCACTCCCATCGCTCCCGCCTCCGCCCGAGATGGACCGATCTTATTCCTACAAAGAGCTCGCGAAGCGCCTGGCTCAGCGTGAGGACGCTGGCAAGACTCAACAGGTATCTGCGTCTTCCGGGGACGGCGAGGACGGATGGGTCTACATTGGGGGAGGCAAAGACGCGGCCGGCTTTGATACCCGAGACTCTTTGGACGATGAAGGAGGGACGTCTACACCTGCGAGGTCGGAAAAGGTTGCTGTTGCTCCTGTGGGTACCCAGGACGGAAGGATTGCGAGCGCGGGGTCATCGACCACGACTGTGTCCCGCCCTTCGCTTGCCTCGTCCGAGATTGAGATCAGCTCCAACCCGCCTTATGATCCTATCGACATTGGTGACGAGGGCGAAGCTGGCGACCAGGGCCAGCAAGACCGAGCGGATGGACGAGTGGATGAAGTGTTCAAACTTCATTCGAGCAGACGTATGAAGCCTACCAGCACCGGGAGAGGTGTTTCCATCCCCAGTCGTGCGTCATCGCCAAGGTATCGAGTTTTCTATGCTGATGTGTGTAGAGCGACGATGGTGCCGATACATTCACCTTTTGTTCAACAACCAGGCGCCTCCCTCTTACCTTTCGCCAAAACCTCAGCGGCTCCGTCTCCTCTCGGTCACCCTGCTCATTACCCCCATGACAGGCTGGCAAAAGTCTGTGGCCTCTCTTGTTGTCGGTTCGGGCGGAACGGGACAAGGCCATGCATGGACGTCTGTCGCTCGGTACGACGACGAGTACGTCGAGGACCTCAAGATTCGCGGAGGTACCGGAGAAGGGGTCGCTGGAGACGTCACCTGGGGAGGTGTAGCCGGTGAAGGGAAACACGACACGCACAAGATGTTTAGAAGCTGTGGAAAGATGGTAGCGACCGACTTGGATGATGATATCAAGGCAGTTCTGCCTGCCGACCATGAGGTACGTCTTGTTGGCAAGCCGGTGTAAAGTATGCCAACATGTCACAGCAACACATTGTGCACCACCTCACCCCCAGCCACTCTCCTCTTACTCTTGACCGTTCAAGAGAGTTTAGGTTGAAATTTCACCTCGCCAATCTGCCTCTCGGGTGGGCATGGCTGATCCCGGCGTTCCACCTGCCGGACGCGTCAGCTGGCTCGCAGCGAGTGCACACCTTGACGTTCCCCCATTCACAGCTCGATTTCGCGGTCGGCCCTGGAGCAGCTCTGCAGAAAGTCTTGGTGAGGCTTGAAGAAGTGGCTGAAGGCGAGGAGGGGGCGCCGGCGAGGTTGCTGGATGATGAAGAAGAGAGGAGGGAGGGGGTTGATGATGGCGAGAAGGAGGACAAGGTCAAGGAGAGTGAGGATTAGAATACATATACCAATATATACATGCAACGGTTGGCGCGATTGAGCAGGATGGTGGTCCACTCTGTCGGTCACTCTTGTAGGGTGTGGCTACTGGATTTATGCAAAAGCGAGAATACGGAGATGTATCGTCGGGCCGGCGCCGATAGCGCACTTGGTAGTGCGCACTGTCTTCCATGTTGTTGAAGAAGCATGGGAAGGAGGTCGCAATAGACTCGTAATGGATTGGAAAGAGCGAATTGATTCGGGGAGAAAAAATTGGTCAGAGGCTTCAAGGTTCAGCAGGTACGGGGCCTACGGTACGGGGGCTGCTGAACTGTTGATCGGGCGAATGGCATACTAATTATGAGTTGGAGCCCACCTGAAAGAAGCTTGTATGCTGCAGATGAATACTACATGTCTCACCATTCAGCAGCAGCGGAGAGTTGAGTGAGGCAGTCTGGGCTCCGCGCCGTCGCGCGCCGGCGAATTGATGAAGCGGTTGCTAGCATGGTGGATTAATTACGGGAACTGGTCCCGCGTGGGGACTCCTGCGGGGTCTGCGGGGCATCTTGCGGCTGTCACCATTGCCAATGGGGTCTTTTGTGGGGGCTCGGTGAGGCAGCCTGTTCATGCACGGCGGAGTGTACGCTGCAGGGCACGTAGATACGTAGATGCAGACACTCCCGCCACCGTGTCTTGAACAATAAGCATCAGCGCAAAGATGCATGCGCAAGTTCCGGCCGGCTTGACACAGAAACATTTTCGAATGTCGGCTTGTTTTCGAATTGGCTCGCCCAACGCTGACACGCAAACAACACGTCGGGGCATCCGTTCCGCTGGCTCGGGTCGCTGCAGAGGGCGAGTACACTGGCGGGGAGCATCTTGGGGCCATGTCCTGTGGTATGCATAGCGTGCAAGCTGCAAACCTGCCCAGGCAGCAAGGGTGGCGAGGCATGCATAAGCCAAGAAGGACAGGCTGCTGCGGAACGATGACGGCAGCCATCCTAACCGGGGGTGTGCCTGGGGGGACCCTGAGAGCAGCGCGGGGCCTCCCTCTCTCTTCTTGCCCCGCTTCTTTCTCATCCACATCTCGAACACCGCCAGAGTCAGAAGAGCGAGAAGAGTAAGCCTTCTTCCTCCTCCAAGCCCCCCCCCTTGCCCCCCTGCTCCGCCCCTCCACCCCCTCCATCCCCTCGCCACCCGCCACTCGCTGCCCCTTCCTTTTGTTCTCCGCCGTCTTGTCGCGTACGGTGGCCATCGCTCACACTACCCCTCTCAGCCCTCTGCATTCTCTCATTGCCTGCCCCCAGCTTCCACGCCCTCGACACCTCCAGCAAACAAAAAAATACACTATGGCCACCACCAAAACAGAGGGATTCTCGTGAGTCATATGCCTCCGCACACCTCGGCCGTCCCCATTCGGCAATTGACACTTTTTTTTCTCGGCCCAGTATCCCTGGCTCCAACCACCACCCAGCGAGACCCAGCATCGCGGCAATCCACAGGCCCTTCTCGGATGGCTCTATGACCGTCGATACCGACCTTCTCACCTCTCTCATGTCCTCGCCACACACGGCCAACCCCGAGTCCAGGGGTCACTACAACATGGCTTCCCCCTTCAACTTTTCACAGTCGTTGCCCATCCGACAGCACTCGTTCGACTATAGCATGCCCTCTCCGCTGTCGACGAGCATCAACGTCGCAGAACACCTGCGCAACAACAGTTCCCTCTACGGCGCCCCCGTCAAATTCGGCAACGAGCACCCTGAACCGCCCATCAACCTCAATTCATCTTCCAACGACGTGCCCGACGGCCAGCGTTCCCGCTCCCAGTCGACGTCCAACGTCGGCAAGGCGCCTTCTTCGCGCTCGAGGCAGAGCCGCAAGTCCATGACCGACGTTCGACCGCCCCGCGGCTCTATCCAGCGTGGCCGCAGCCAAGGTCCCGGAACGGGCAAACCGATGGGCCTTGGAGTCGATCTCGACACTCACGTCGAAGGCGAGCTCACAGACTCAATCTCCCCGCCCGACTTTGGTGCCAATGCGAGCTTTGGCCTCGCTATTCCTCGCCACGACAGTATCAACACTGACGCTGGCTCCTGGTCTGGCAGCGTGCCGAGCATGGCTCCCGGCTCGCTCGGCAGTTATGATAATGACGATGTCATTGTCGAGTCCCCCGTCACCCCTGTCAAGTCACTTCCCAACCTTCCGCCCGTAGATGACAGCTACAAGAAGCAGAGGCGAAGGGAGTGTCATAACCTCGTCGAAAAAAGGAGACGCGAGCACATCAATGCCAAGATCGAGGAGTTGAACACCCTGCTGCCCGAAAAGTATAATCAGGCCGTGGGCCAGCCTGACGAGGAAGAGGAAGAGGAGAAGGCGGCCAAGAAGAAGGTAAATATTGACCAAAATACCTGGTACCCGCGCTAACGTCATCACAGAAGAAGAGGGGTACCAACACTGTGTCAAAGGCACAGAAGGACGCTGCCCATTGCAAGGGGCGGATTCTTACCCAAAGTGTCAACTATATTCGGTACGTTCGTCACCCACATGCCCCTTTCACAGACTCATGAGCTGCCAGTGAGTTGCGCGAGACTGCCGACACCCAAGCTGGTCGTATTGCGCACTTGGAAGCCATCATCGCGGGCCTCGGCATCAGCGGCGAGACCATAGACGACGCACCCGCTCAAAACTTTGCCCAGAATCAAAATCCTCTCTTCTGGCTTAATGGCCAGCACAACGGCGGCACCTTTGAAAACTCTGGGCACCAGCTCCAGGCCATGCGTCCTTCCCCGGAACCCGCGGACCGGCCTTTTTCCTTTGATATCCCAGCCGAAAAGCCCTGGTCGGCGCATCAAGAGTACATGCCCTTCCATCCGTCCCCGTCGAGCACAGACCAGTCTTCTGCCACCTCTGCACACCCCGCCTACCCCTTCTCTTCCCTCCGCCGAATGAGCCACTCCACCAGCAGTGATATGGACGCTGATAGCGTCCTCTCGCCGCTGGATGAGGGGGACAGAGGAAGACCAAAGGGCAGGGGGGTGAGGCAGGACTCGCAGGCAGAGCTGCAGATGGGTATGTCCGGGCTCTTCTCTGGGCACGGCCAGGCCAGGGACGCGTCCACCGGGTCGATCTGGTAGCCCCCAATAACCTGTGCCTCCTTCGCCATCACTTTCTTGTTCTGTTGACAACTGTGTATCTCTTCTTTTCCTTGTCTCGAGACGTTATCATTTTGTGCTTGTAACTCGATTATCATGTAGGGCGCGCGAAACTATTTATCTGCCGAAGGGTCAAGGGGTGTAATATCTACTCTTTCGCATAGGGCGTATGGCGATTTTGTGAGACAAGCTACTGAGCACCTTTTTTCACCAACTTTGCTTGTCACCCCGTACATGGACTCTTCTTCTCTCCCTATAGCTCAGTAGATTAGTACACGTTTGGTATATAGTTTTATCTTTTGATTATACAGGGGAGTGTACGAGTATAAATCGTCGTTTTCGTGATACATGACGAGTATCGGTGGCGTGGACTGTGTAATATTGGAATGGATGTACTGTACTCTTTGCAGGTGTTGACAGGTCCTCTGGCCAAAGTTGTGACCGACGACCGTTGAATGATTCACCGCAACGGGATCAAAATTCCGATGACACGGATGTCTTCTTTCGAGCGCTCATCTCTCGCAACAGTCTTCTCTTCGACCCCCTTTTCCCTTTTTCTCTCTGCCCGTACCCTCGAGGCCCCATCCCCTGCCCCCTGCGCATTCAGATCTCCCTGCCTCGACTCTCCGGCAATGCAGCAGAACTACCAACATCCCAACGACTCCCATGGCTCTGGGCCCAACGCCCAAGCTGGCGGCAGCCCAGGAGGAGGACAAGCGCAAGGCGGAGAACAGTGGGGTGGGCCGTTTCCCAGCTTGCATCTGTGGCCGCTGCAAGATACCTTCCAGATGAAGATGATTCACTTGCCAGAGGGCCAGCGCGTGAGTTGTTCCTTGCCAGATCCCAGGGGTCAGGTCACTTTTCCAGAGACGATGCTGATGCGGCTATCAAATGATAGATCAAGATCGGCCGACAGACCAACAACAAGACGGTGCCCGGCGAGAGGAACGCATACTTTGATTCGAAAGTGCTTTCTCGTCTTCATGCCGAAATATTCGAGCAGGGTGGTAAAGTGCGTTCGACCCGTTCCAGATCATGAAAGTCGCATGGCTGACATTTGCGATCTAGATATTCATCAGGGATATCAGATCGTCGAACGGTACCTTTATCAATGGCGAACGATTGAGCCCTGAAGGTATCGAGAGCGAGCCTGTAGAGGTCAAAAGTGAAGACCAGATTGTGCGTTCATCCGCTTGCTTGATGATGACTAGCTTATATTGTGGATGTAGGAATTTGGTATCGACATTGTCAGCGACGACAACAGGACGATCGTGCACCACAGGGTCGCTGCCAAGGCGTACTGTGTCTTCAATGACGAGGACGCCGGTAAAAGCGCTCGGTCAGTCTCGTCCACAAGTGGGAAGGACGGTGCTGACCTGACCCTAGAGAGTTCGCCAACTATCAGGCGCACGATCCCCGTGTCCGACGTCTTCCAGAGATGCACCATCACCCCTCCTCCAACCCTCTATCCCACATGGGGCCGACTTCCATGTCTGGCGGCGGCAAACCTGGCGCTCAGTCAAATACCAGCGGTAGCGGCTCAGGTCTCAGCTTTGAACATGTCTTGAACAAGCTCCAGGCAGAACTGGAAGCGAGCAAGGAGATGAGCGGGGAATTGCAGGGATTGGCAGGGGCATTTGGTGGAATTCAAGAAACCCTTAGTGGTGGTGTCGTACGTGCCTTTGATCTGCGCTCATATATATACGGTGTGCTGAGACGTAGGCAGGCTCCCAAGGAGAACGGATCGGCCGAGAAATTCATTCCTCCTCAATATCGATCTACCTCTGCCGACCCTAACGCTCCTGCCCCTGCGACAAACGGCGATAATCTCTCAGCTGCAGCTCAGTCCTTGCTCGCTGGACCTCATGGATCTGAAGCCGTCGCCTTTCTCTCCCTTCAATCGCAACTCTCTTCTACCCAATCCTCCATCTCCACACAACTCACCAAAATTCAAGAACTCGAAGCTCAGCTCAAGGAGCACGAGACTCTTCGCGGTGAAGTGGAACGCATGAGAGGTGAAATGGAAGAGAGAAGGCGTGAGATGGACATGCTCATTGCTGGGGGTGGGGCGAGGGGCAGGACAATGTACAGAGGAGGCCGAGACGAGGAGGACGATGATGATGACGATGATGATGCCCGAAGCGTGGCCACCATCATGGATGATGAAGAGTCCGAGAGGCGTGTCAGAGAGCGCCGTCGTGCCGAGCGCGACCGACCACGCACCCCAGAGCCTACTGGCGAGGACGACGAATCCGATGCTGTCGAGGAGCAAACAGAATCGGCACCTGCCCCTACGGCTACCCCCGAACAAGGCGCTCTCACCGTCCGAGAAAAGGAGATGCTTGAGCAAAACAACGCTCTCGTCTCTCAACTCAACACCCTTTCAACATCCATGAGTGAAGCTCTTACTCTTTCCCACAACCTCCAATCACAGCACGCCGCAACGATATCTACCATCCAAGCTCTCTCTGCACGGATCTCATCTTTGGAATCTTCTCTTGAAGAAAAGGTTCGAGAAGAGGTCGGCAGATCGGAAGAAAAGTGGGAGGGCTGGCGCGTCAGGATTGAAGAAGGCTGGAAGAAGGAGCGAGAGGGCTGGGAGCGAGAAAGGGAGAGATTGCGAGGCGTTGTCCGGGAGTGGGAAGAAGCCAGTCGGCGCGCCCATGAAGAGGAGGAAGAACGTCGCGAGAACGAGCTGCTCAGTGACGACGGTGAGTATGTGGACGATGAAGACATCGAAGAAGATGACGAGCTGGATGATGAAGAGAACAAGGAGCTCTGGGATCGAAGCGAGAAAATTAACTTGTCACCTTCAAGGAAACCTGCTGTGCGGAGGAGGAGACCGAGTCACAAGACTCTCTTGGCGGTGTCGGCATTGAAGGCTGTGGCGGACGGGGTAGACGGCAGCACTCTTGATGCTGGTGCTCTCACACCTACCTCTGGAGAAGCCACAGCTCGACCCAATCCTCGGAGCCTGAAAACCCGTCATTTGCACGAGATCGGGCGCAACAGCTCGTCGCAGACGGTCAAAGGTGGCAAATCGCGCTCCTCGGGATCATCATCAGATCCTAGCAAGCCTCGCTACAAGCGTGGAGACGGGGGCGACGATCAAGACGGGAGCAAAGAGTCCACAAGCGAGAGTGGAAGGGAGAGCGGCGACACGTTGAAAGAAGGTGAAAAGGAGATGGGAAAGAAGAGGGATCTCAAGAACGGTGTACATGGCAACATCCTCCAGGTTTGTCGTATCTTGTAAATATCCGAACGTTTGCTGACGACCTTGTTAAGCCCCAGCAGGCAATCTTGGTGCTCGTAGTGGCGGTTGCGGTGGGAGCCATCTGGTACAAACATAAGGAGTAGCATATGGAATCGGTGAAAGAAGACTCGATGTGGATAGAAGTAATGGTCAAAACACATGTATATATTATGTAGGCCAGGTAACACGGACTTGTCTATAATAGCCATCGGGTATGGCACGGATCTGTTCATAGCCATTGAGAATGCACAAACCAATATACAGCATCGAATTGATGATGGCTGTACGTATCTTCCCGAGTCTCCGTCTGACATGGTCATTGAGACTATCTTGCTGTTTCAAGCCTCCCGAGCCTGACTGGAGAAAGAATCCAGATTTGGCCCGCTTGCGTACTTGTTCGGTACCACTTCTCACCAGTAGGCGTGATCTCGCGTACCAAGGGTCATCTCCACAAGAGTGTGCAAGTACGGTACGTATTATTCGATCCATACATGCTGAATCGTATTGTACAATCGGATACAGTCAGTCGCATTTCTTTACATCTCGCCGCATTCCGTTATCCGGACTGGCAGCCTCGGTCTTGCGGAGACAAGTCAGCACATATCCCTGATATCGAGTCGCGAAGATCATACCGGTTGTTCTGGCCTGTAGAAACATTCTCAATCTTTCTTACGGTCAATAACCCATCGATCACCCTGCCAAAAACCACATGTTTGCCATCCAAGAACTCTGCAGGCGCCGTAGTCACGAAGAACTTTTCATTTCAGTCAGCCCTCATGTTTGTGTCAGTCATGGGAAGAACACACTTGACATCCGTTTGTCCCTGGCCCACTATTAGCCATACTCAGGAGCCCAGGTCCGGTGTGCTTGATCTTGAAATTCTCATCTTCGAACTGAGCCCCGTAGATGGAGAAAGATCCGGTACCGTCGCCTCGAACAAAGTCACCTCCTTGGATCATAAATTGAGGAATCCTAAAGTCACAGTGAGTACGAGCCACGCACATCTGCTGAGGTGCGAGGGGAAGACCAACACTCTGCGGGGTGCAAGTCAGCGAGAGCATGCAGGTCATGGACCTTGAAGAGACGCACCGATGAAATATAGATTTCTTGTAGCCTTGCGGGATAGAGTTGAGACTGAAACAGAAAGGTCAGATCACGGACCGAGAGGAGTAGGCATATTGACAGACCGATGCTCCCCCGTGCACAACTGTCTAAAGTTCTCAGCCGTTCTATCGAAGGTACCAGATCAGCATCAAACTCAAGCATAAGCAGCCTCAGACATACTTGGGCGTTATATCGTCAAAGAGCTCTGAATTGAAATTAGCGCCAGCAAGTACGCGGATGCGGGCTGAGCAGGCGCTGAGACTCACCCATCTTGATACGTCCCGCCGGAG
Source organism: Cryptococcus floricola (assembly GCA_006352305.1). Lineage (NCBI taxonomy): Eukaryota > Fungi > Basidiomycota > Tremellomycetes > Tremellales > Cryptococcaceae > Cryptococcus > Cryptococcus floricola. Next base: position 1,212,809 of record CM016934.1, on the reverse strand, counting down.
TCTCTCCTATGTGTATGTCGAAGAAGACGACGGGTCTTGTGTGTCCTGCAGGAGGGTCGAACGTAGACATTTCAGCTTGCGAAAGATGGCGGCAAAAGTTTGGCTTTCGTAAAGTCAACGGTCAGCATTCGGCAGAGATAGAGGGAATAGAAATGATGATGCTGGAGAGCGGACATGGCCGCTTCCCGAGAAAAGCTCGAAAATGATTGAGGACATCGGGTTGTAATTGTGTTTTGCATTACCACAGCAGTATCAGCATGGCCCCAAAAGCGAAAGCCAGGTGTGCACCACACAGTGTCTGCTAGGGGAATTATCTGACCAATTTAGGCGAATCTTGGTCAAGCTCGTATCCACCGCCCTTACGGGCTCATTCTACACCACATCCAGAGTCAGGGTTGGTGACAAGCTCGCAAAGATCAAGTATGATCCCATCGGTGCGTATTTGGTTAGTGAGACCTTAGCGTAAAAGCTGACTGTGTGATGCAGTGAAGAAACACGTCCTCTTTACCGAAGCAAAGATCAAATAGGCATCTACCCCTTCACCTGCATCCCATTCATACTCACGCATATCGCGTCCCTCCCCTCATGTCCCCACTCTATTGTGGATCTCTATTGTCACCGCCGGCGGAATAGATTTCGAGAAGAACGAGAGCAACACCTCTGCCGCCTGACAAATGAGGCTCATTACCATGCATCATTGATACCCGATCACATCTAATTTGAAGCGCCTTGCAACGTAATCTCGCTCGCAGCTGCACATACACGCAGCGGGCTGGCACCACCTTCAGATGTTGGAGGAGCCCGAGACGAGGACTATCAAGGAGCCTTCCATTAGGCCAGATGCTGGATGTGATAAGGTCAACGGTGTGACAGTGGGTTTGCCGCCTGGGGGTGTATACAATTGAGCAAGGGCCAGTCCCTGCATAGTGTTGAGCCCGCGTCATAGAGAGTAGTCAGGCAGTGCGAGGCACTCACTTCAGCGGCGGAAAAAGGACGAGGCGTTCTACTTTGAGTGATCACGAGGTCCATGACCTTACCCAACGGCGTATCCTGCTCACCCATCAGCGCTTCATGACTACTTTGGAGTATTCCACTTACTCGGTGTACCCATCCTCTCGAAGCTTTTCCCATCCATTTCCCTCCCTTCTCCCAACTCTCAACACCCTTCCCTTCGACGTCCACTGCCCACTCAAAGTACCTTTTCTCGTCTTGAGGTACTTCTCCTCCGGGTCCGAGACGCGTGGCAGACGAGCGGATCTTTCGGAGTTGGATGTCCCAAAGTTTTTCGGATTTTGTCTTGACCTTGCTACTCTGAACAGCAGGCTCTTCCTTCGATTCTTCAGGAGAGGCTTGCAAGCTCGGAGGTAGCTTCTCGTGCATTGGCGGTGCCTTCTCAACGTCTTTCTGTATCGGCATTTTCCCCCTAGCACTGTCCCGTTCCTTATGTCCAGGAAAGTTATGACTGATGAGATTAGCAGCCTGAGACCGCCGAGCGAGGTATGCATCATGCCGGACGTTGTGCTGGAGAGGGCCCGAACAAGAGTGAGATGTTTGTGCTCGGTGGCTGTAGATCCCGTCAGATCCTGCAGACCATGGAAAGTCACAGCTCTCACATTGTGCAGAAGGATCCCCCACAGCTCAGACATCTTATCTCCCTCGCGATCTCTTCCCCCGCCCCTTCCCCTTTTGCAAACCCCCCAACACTCTCTATGCTCTCCCTCTCACAACCTCTCACCTCGCAATTTCCCACTCCCCTCTCCAGCTTTCCGACTTTGACATTGAAACGCTCGGAAGAGATGGCCATTTGGGAGGCACAAGGTGAGTGAGAGTGGATATGGGCCTGGCAAAAGGGGAGGTGACATTGGGAGCAGAGGAGGGGAAGGAAGTCGACAGTGGTGCAAGAAGAGCAGCGGGTGCCAGGGGCAAGCAACGACATGGCGACGACAATTGGGCGCTGGGATGTTATCGAAGTTTCGAGTTAGTTGTTGAATGGTGAACCTCGGAGTTATGACAATAATCTAAGATCCTGGCCAGCGGATGGTCATTGAAAGTGGAGGCCTAAGGGGGGTGATAGATAATAGGAGCTCGGCCATCTATACGAGTGAAAGACGATTGTATCGGATGGATGGTGCATGCATAGATCGAATGACCGCAGTACAATGGGCCAATGCATAAACGAGAATAAGGCGATGCATACATTGAGGTACAGAAGCCCACCCAAACCTCACTGCATCCTATCTACGCTACAAGCCACGCTGCATTGGCTCAACATGCACTCCTTTGATGTGCATGCCAGATCTCAGAACAGCGTCGTCCAGAGTACGGGATAGATCTAGTCAGGAGAACGGGGGAGCAGAAAACATATAGTCGAGTCTAGGGATCTTCCTACGTAGTGTTCGCCGCTCCTCTCACACGTCTCAGCCGCACCTGCGACCTCCCTAGGGTCGGTGAAATTGAAAGAGACAAGTCAATCGTAGAGTCTATCAGTATGCATGGATGCCAGGATATGCTTTGCGGTCTCACTATGATATAAGTACAATAGGCCGTTTCTAAAAGAGTCACTTCAGATTTCGACCTCACCTAACCTCGCCCTGATCTCTTGTACGCCATTACTCTGCGGTATTCTCAAAACATCGACCTTTTCCCCAAGCCCGGGCCAAGGTTTCCCGTTCTTACTACTCGCGCTCGAGCTGGAACGCCGGTGGATGAATTGCCGACGTTGAGGCGGAAGGGATGAGAGGGACTGCATTATTCGATAGACCCAATTGGGATCCGTCAACGGAGAGAGATCTGTTGGTTTCTCCAGGTGCTATTCCGTGTGAGTAACCGGGTTACATACAAGTCAAAGAGAAGACATACGCGCTTGACCTCGTCATACCCAGCTTCCATACCCTTGACTTCCCTGATAATTTCGGAGCTTCCAAAAGCGTGATACAACCGGACGTCGTACATTCTGAAGAGGACATTGTCTACACGGACAAATAAACGAGACAGGATAAAAAAGCAATGGGGCATCACTCGCTGTTTTTCATGGTCAACTTGGCGTTGCAATATATGAGATGGGGCTTACGATTCGAGTGTTCAGCATACTCTCGCCATTGTCGTGAAGCTCATCTTCGTACAGGGGAACATCCTCATAATAGAGAATCTGGTCGAGCACCGGGTCCTGTCGGGCTAGAAGAGTCAAGGGCAAAGAGTGAGTAGGGGAAGGGATGAATGTCTGAGCTCTAGTCAGTTTTGCGTCTGTTGGTGGACGTTTATGACATACGCTGGGACCAGTAATAGAGCCAGCATAAAGGGTGGAATATGTCCAGTCGTGAGGCTTGACGGGCTTTGAGGGAACGGGGACGTCGAACAGGCCTCCAGAGCTCGCGGTCTGCCCTGGTGACGTAGTGGATGCTGTATTTTCGGAGGCCCATGACCTGTCACGGGTCAACATAAACCCCCTCGTCGAGTCTCCGGGGGATCAACTCACTTATTTTGGCCCCATTTTTCAGCCATGCTAACTAGAACACCACCCCCGACTCTCTCCTCCCATCCCTCGCCTGTCGCAACACCGGACAAGGCATCAATAGTTTTGAACGATAATGTAAAATCTTGTGAGTTTCTCTCTGAATTGTTGCCGGTGGGAGCATTAGCCGATGCTAAAGGAGTCCGGGTGGGCGAGGTGGGAGGTTCGTATGTAAGGGTGAGAGAGTTGTTGCCAAAGGTCATTTCTGGCAGAGGAAGATTGAGGGCCTTCTCAGAGCTAAGAGGAAGTGTTAGATTTCTCCATTTGATATTTCATGGACCCACGCATCAATCTCCTTTCCGTTCAATATAGGTTTCTTTGTTGCGATGATCGTCCATGGACCGATGGTGATGGAGTGCTCGTTACGCTCAGTCTTGACAGAGAACGGTGGAGGCTGAATCTTGGATGCAGCCTGGGCTTCTTTTGGAAATAGGGCAGGAGTGGCCATCGTTGGAGCACAAGCGAATGAGAATTGAGGGCATCAAGGTGAATTCAAAGGAGCAGCCTAGGCAATGCTGGCCCATGACATTTTCCGGTGACATCACCACCGCGCTCATGTGCGTCGATTTTGTCGAGACCCCGAGTCAACATGAACTGCTTCTGAGCAGATACACTAAGCCGGCATAGTTGTTGACTATAGCGTTGGCGTATACCAGGTATGGTCTCAAGTGGACTCGCGACTGGTAGGGCTCTGACATGTGGCATGGAACAGCATTTGGAAGGAGTCGTGTTCTCGCGAGCATTAGATGATTTTCTGGACCTCCACAATATTTACGCGGATACAAAGAATACTTGCCAGCGTGAGAGATCCCCATTTGCGAGTCTCATCATGATAACACAGTCCGTACAAAGCCTGTACGATTGCTGATGGTCGGGTACCATGACTTTCAACAAATACTCCATACATGAGTCCACAATATATAATTCATTTTGAGAGGACATCTAGGATGTCCGGAAATGATTGAGAACTTGACTATAATAGTAACAGAAGACCAAAGAAACCAGAATGCTCTATGCTAAACACCAGTCGACGCGCATCACTTGTACAGTGTCGCCATCATCCCATCACTTGGATGCCTGCTATCAACACCTATGCAATATGCCTATTTTTGGTACAGGACCCTCAACCTTTGAATCAACTTCTGCTGACCCTTGGGGGCACTTTCCTCACCAGCGGGCAAGACCTCCGCCTCTGTCCTGTTTCCGTCGTCGACCGCCACCTTCTCGCCGTCAAGCCCGGTACCGGTGACAGCGTTCTGCTGCTTTCCGAGATAAAAGTTGGGCATGTAGAAGGTGGCAATGAGAGGAATAGTAGCGAGACAAAGGGCAGTAATGGCAATGTGTCCATTGACGACCGCGTACGCTCGGATACAGCCCTGTCGGACGGGGTCGTCAAAGCTGTACTTGGTGATGGCGGTGATGGAACCGTAGAGCTTGGTACGGGTGGCAGCGGCGACATCGGGAAGCTGGCGGGCGAGCTCATCGGGCATCATGTCGGTCCAGATGGCGGCAGCGATAGCACCACCGATGGAAGAGCCGAGGGTAGACCAGAGGGAGATGATGGCGATGACGGACGCCATGTCCTCGTGGGGAACGGAAGCTTGGGAGCCAACTCGGACACCAACCACACTACCATCATGTCAGCGCAATATATGACATGTGAAGCATAGACACATACCTGAAGGAAGACAAACAGAACATGAGCTGAGCAACCGTGAGACGGGCGGTAGAACGGGTCATCTCGTTCGAGCCACCGACCACCAGAATACCGTAGGCAATGATTCGACAAGAGTTTCCAAACACCATGAGCGACTTGTATCGGTGGGTTCGTCGCTGAATCAGACCAACGATAGGCCCAACGAGACAGAGACCCATGGTGGTGATACCAACGAAGATGGTTTGAGTGTAGGTGCTCCACGGGGTGATAACACTGATGTAGGAGTAGAAATAGGTGTTGCGCACAGAAGAAGCGAGTTGACTCAAGCTGCTGACGATGATAGACGCAATGACCGCTCGGTTGAACAGAATCTTTCGAGTCATGAGAGGCTTGGGAGCAAACTTCATCTCCCACAGGAGGAAGAGACCAAGGATGACGGGTCCGGTGACCAACATGGCGATCATGGAGGGGTTCTTCCATCCACCAACGGCGGCCTTGCGGAGGGTGAAGGGCAAGAGGAGCATACTGAATCCGAAACCAAGGAGGACGAGTCCGAAAAGGTCGATCTCGATCACGCCCTGTTTGAGCGACTGCCACCAGGTGCGGGATTGACCATCGACGCCGGTACGCTCATTCTTCGAGCCAGCCATGGTGACCTAAGACGCTACCTTAGCCAATATAGGCCAATATGAAGGGACGACACTTACCATACCGAGCTTCTTGCCACGGAATTGCATCACGTAGAGCGTAGCGATAGCCGGGAGAAGCAGGACAGGGACCATGATGGCAAACATGCCCATACCCCATCGCCAGTTGTCTTCCAATCCTTCGGTGATGAAGCCGTTGATGGGGACAGTGACCAGGAAGGGGACAGACAAGACAGCCCCAAAGAACCCTCTCCACTCCAACACAGTCAAGTCACCTGTCATTACAGTCAGTGGCATCCTCGATGACAACAATTCTACGCACCAACAATGATATCGCTCAAGAGATCAAGACCACTCTTTCCCGCGGCGGTGAAAGCCATGCCGACAGTGTATGCTGCGAAGGTTTGGGCCGAAGCAGCGACCACGAAACCGACAACGTAGAAGACCAACACGACAGTGTATGTCGTGGGTCGGGAAGTAATGTCGGCAAGCTTGCCGATGAAGGGCTTGGAGATGGCGCGGATGATCTGACTGGCGGTGCTCACAGCAGCAAGGTTGGCGTGTTTACCGAAAGAAGAAGTGGCCCAAGGTGAGAAGATGGTGGTGGTAATTCCTTGATCAAAGGCGTAGACAAACATAGTGAGACCAATAGAGACGGCCAAGGACCAGAGCAGAAGTTTTCCGGATCGACCTGAACACGGTCAGCGCACAGTGTTGGGTAGAAAGTTGGCGACTCACCTGACTGGTAGAGGACCTTGTTGAATGCTTCTACTTTGCTCACACCGAGGCTCTTCTCTTGCGCCGCTTCGGCGGATGAAGCATCGTCCCTGTGGAGAGAAGGGACGGTCTCAGGCTCGAGGGCCTTCTTGTCTTCGTGGCTGTCAAGCTGGGTGGGATGGGACATGGTGGGCAGTGGGACGAGGGACGCAGAGATGAGCTGCCCGTTATCTGATATAGTTACATCTCCGAGGTGGAGCGAAAGGTAAAATCTCCATGATATGATAATTTTGGGTGCCTCGGTGGGTTATCGGCCGACGCCAAGCCTCCCGAAAATACCTCTCAGTGGTGAGCCAGTGATAGCGAAGAAACGTTCCCGACTGCTGACGGAGATTATCATTTTCCCGTTTGTTTTCATTTTTCGCCGTGATTAACGGTGCCTTTTGCTGATATGCGTCCGAGAATTTAAGCATGTGCTGATCACCTCCTCTGGTATTCGACATCCTTCTGCCGTGTGCCTTTTTCTTGCGTCCGAGTTCGCATGCACAAGTTGATCATCCATTCTACGTATATGTACAGAGAGAGTCACCGCAAAGCACGGCCGAATCACTGGAATCAAGTATAAACATTTTGCACACCCCCTGTCCCGAAAGGACGCCGAACGCCGGACGGACATTCCATTCCCCGCCCGACTTCTCTTCGGGGCTTCCGTGTCTGGCTCGCGTGTATTCTCGTGTCACTCTCACCAGATTATCTGCCAGGGCCAGCCTGTTGCTCTCGCCTACATCGCCTGTCGCCTGCTCCACACCTGGGATCGCGCGGCTTGTGTCGAGCCAGGCTCCACGGTCGGCCTGCTCGTGGCTCTCGGCCTGTTGCTGGGCCTGAGTCGACTCGGAAATTTGGGCTCTCGTCCCGTCTGACGTTGATCCCCTAAGCCCCTTGTGGTCTGATCTCGGTGAGACTAATGCGCATTGCAGGTGAGACTGGAATGAATGAGTATTGGCGAGATTCGTGGGGGAAGTTGGAACAAAGCAATAATGAGGCAAACTGTAAGACTTGACTCCAGGCTCCAAGATCTCCTGCGCAAAGTCTCAACTTTGATACATAGTAGGACTCTGATGGAGTTGGTTCGGGAGGTCGCTAATGTCAACCATTTCAGTGCAATGCTGCATTCGGCTAGTCAAGACAACCGGGGTCCACAGGCCGCAGGAGATAGTTGAAAGTTGAGCGAGAAGCTGACCATTCTAGTTACGTTGTTCAGCTGTCTTCAACGCAACTAACTCGATGACAGCACTTGAGCTGGTGCTGGAGCCTGATTCGTCCTTCTCCACCAGTGACCAGATCGATCTACTCTTACGTACGATACTTGTTACAGGGCAACGGGAAAAGAGTGCATAATTGTGGTCGACTTGTCATCCATGGAACAAACTAAAGTAGTCTTCCCAATACAATGCCATTTCTACTTGATGGTCATACAAATGAAGCTCCTCGATTCAATCTTCATGCGAGCATGCGAGGAGTCTGCCTCGAACAATATAATTCATGCAGGAATACGAACGAAGAATGAGATTGACATAAGCAAGGAGGACGCGAAGCGGGGACGCCGGGCGACGAGCACTACTGCAAATTGCCACATATCCGCTCCCCACCTGGACAAGTCTGGCTCACCAGTCGTGTGCCGCCCTAAGCTCCATCCTCCGTCCGGCCTCGCGCCCATTCGATACGAGGCCCCTCCTCTAAACTTGATACAAGCCCGTTCGATTTTCCTCTCCTTTCTTTTCACACCATGCGGATGCGGCGTATGTACTGTAGTAGGAGAGGAATAGGGTTTCTCGGCCGCCGTACGAGCACGGTACATAACAGGAAGCCGTCAAGTGTCAACCGAGACCTGCCCATTACCAGGGCACTTTTGAAGCGAACGAGAGAGGATGTTGGCATTTTCCCGCCAAGACGCTTGGCAACCTACGCTATCACTATACGTCGGTGGCCCGGCGGCCCCGGCGTTTGAAGGCAGTAGGCTTCTCAGGGTGGTTGCAGTGAGGGCAAACAAGACATGCCCCAGAGCTCGCCCTCTACATCTCATCACGATGTCTCCTTCATGTAACCTTGATGCATGTCGAAACTTGCTCTTTTTCTCTTAGATAGCTCTCACGGTCTCGGAAATCTCTCATTGAGAGTGCTTCTATTCCCATACTGATGGAAATTCAGTAACACGTCTGTGCGAGGGTGAGAGGCATACAACAAAGGCGGCGGACAGGTGAAAGAAGGAGATGATAATTGGGCGAAGCGCGTCGACTCTTCTTTCCGAGCGTTTTTCTCTAGCTCGTGGATATGCCCGTAGTGGAGCGTGGCATACATGCACGATCCACGAGTCACTGGCATGAGCACGTGTATCTTCGTACTCTCTTCAGAAGAGGAAGAAGAGAGAAAAAACAACGATGCAGGGCGGAGACCGCCGCCTCTTACAAAAACCGGCGCGCGTCAAGCTCGTACACCCCAGGCGCGACTTGCTAATATCTTGCGAAGGAGGTACAGTAGGATCACAGCAATAGCTGCAGAGGATAGACGAGAGTGTAAAGAACATTTCATGCAAATTTGGAACCTTTGGGACTAATACAACACCGAAAGATCGTCCCTCAACACATATGGCAGCCCCCCATTTCCTCTGACGCGGCGAGGCTGTTTCTTTTTCCTATGGGGGCGCGGCTGCGATTCGCGGGTGTTTGGCCATTTTTGGTTCCATTCTCTGCTCGAGGGTATTCCGCCACATGCATTATAACGCCGACTTTTATACGACCGCCGGGGGGATTCGTGCTTTGGGAATGTGCATGCGGGGTGTTATATTCCCCCCATTTCCATTTCTCATCCTTCTTTATCCCTCAAGTCGTACATCACATCACAAACAACAACACATACATCACAATGGGTAAGCCATCCATGCCCCGCCTCTCCCCCTCTAGCATACGCTGACCATACATGCACAGCCCGAACCAAGGTAAGCCTGCTTCTCGTCGGGAGGGATGTTTGCGCCACCCAAATGCGCGAACAAACAACGCTCCACTCCAGTCGACCGCGTCGCCCCACCATCATCCAGCCTTGACGTTTCCATTCCATGCTTGCATGTGCATCCCATGGTTCGGACAGGGTCGTGTATCTCACCGATACATGCATATGTCACCGCCACCATCCGACTCGAGCAGCGTCCCTTCTCGCGCGTCCTTTTAACCGCGACCATCACTGACATCCTTTATAGCAAACCGCTCGAAAGTCTACCGGTGGTAAGGCTCCCCGAAAGCAGCGTGAGTCATATTCTTTCTCTTCCATCATGTCACTGACATCTTCTCAGTCGCCACCAAGGCCGCCCGAAAGCAGGCCCCTTCTCAGGTCTCTGGTGGTGTCAAGAAGCCCCACAGGTACAGGCCCGGTACCGTCGCTCTCCGAGAAATCCGACGATACCAGAAGTCTACCGAGCTCCTCATCAGGAAGCTCCCCTTCCAGCGACTCGTCAGGGAGATTGCCCAGGACTTCAAGACTGACCGTGAGCATCAAGCCGTCTATCTGGGATTCAGCTGACGCGTCTTTCAGTCCGATTCCAGTCTTCTGCCATCGGTGCTCTCCAGGAGGCCTCTGAGGCTTACCTCGTTTCCCTTTTCGAGGACAGTGAGTCACTATTCTTCCCCGTCAATACTTTGACTGACTCTTTTTTTTTTTTAGCCAACTTGGCCGCCATCCACGCCAAGCGAGTCACCATCCAGCCCAAGGATCTCCAGCTCGCCCGTCGTCTCCGTGGCGAGAGGTCTTAAACGACTTTTTCTCGACACCACCCCTCTCTCTCTTTGAGAGCTTCGATTCTTCTCTTCTCTTGTCTTTACGGCGCCACCTTCGTTATAGCCACCCTTCGTTTTTCGCTGTGATTATTTTACAAGTTGAGACCCCTTTGTTTCGAGAATAGGTTGCGTTAATCAGACGACATCCATGTATTCGGTTTCCTTAACCAATCCGTTTGATTGGGTGATCATGTGTGCACATTCTTTGTCTCTGGAATATATGCTCAACGCCAGACAGTGGGATAGTCGCGGAACCGAGCGCGTCGAGGTTGGTAAATACATTACGATTACTGTACAGGCTGTTGATACAACATCTCGACTGTGACACCCACTCCAGCGACTTATCCCTGCACTTGCCGTCCTCGCCCCACGGATTCTTCGACCAAGGCCCTCACAGCCTCTCCCATATCGCCCAAGACTCTCGCTTCTATTCTGCTCGCATAGAGCCCCAGCTCAGCTACTTTAGTCGCCTCTTGTCTGTCATCTACAATGTCTCCGCGCGTGCCAGAAGGAGATGAAGAAGAAGCGGGGGTAAGAGATGGGATGGAAGAAGCGAAAGGGGTGGGAATATTGTTGGCAGGAGGTGGACAGAGGGTGTTGGGATTCGACTTGGTCTCCCGGAGGTAGTAGACCGTCTGTCGGAGGACGAATTGTATTTTCTATTACTTTTCCATCAGCTCGTCATAGGGATCGTGTGAGCAAGCCTTACGTCCAGCAAGTCGATATACTTTTCAACCCCTTGCCTGGCCTCCATTCCTCGACTCTCGTCGTCCCCTTCGGATCCTTCCGTGGGACTTGAGAGCTGAGTCAAAATGGGCTTGATTTGCAGCAAAAGTTCGGGTATGGCCTTGCTATGATCAGCTTCCTCGTCAAGTCCGTACCACAGGAAAGGGCGCACCTTTTCCACGCCTGTGAGTGCACTAAACAACGAGTCGGCATCCAGCGACTCTAGGTCCAGAGGGTCATGTTCTGCAGATTGGGCTGGGCTAGACATTCCTTGTGGTAAATAGACTAAACAGGAGAAAATAGGCGAATTGAAGATTGCAGACGGCGCGAAAAGTGGAGGTCGTCCGGTCGTATCTACTCTCAGTGACTCTCACATCCCACAGACGCAGCATGCCAGACACCACGCCCAAGATCCTCGTTCTCGATGGCGGAATGGCAAGGCTTCTCCTTGGGCCACTCCCCACCATGCTGACCCCATCCTATAGGGGACTACCCTCGAAGCCCTTGGGCATGATACCAGCTCCGCCCTCTGGGGCTCTGAACTGTTGCTCTCTCAGCCTGACGTGATTCAAGAGGTTCACAGACGGTATTGGGAGGCAGGAAGTGACCTCGTCGAGAGCGCTACGTATGCCAATGTAAACGATAAGAAAGCTGGTAGCTGACCATTGATTAGATACCAGCTCACGCCACAAAACCTTCAGGAGCACCTCTCCATATCTCCTTCCCAGGCGAGCAACATTCTTCAGACTGGCGTCAACGTTGTCTCGGACTCTGCGCCTGCCCCATCCGGGCCAAGCAGACCAGAAAGGGGCGTCGTCCTCTCCATGGGACCTTTCGGCAGTACCCTCCAGCCAGGGCAAGAGTATGCTGGCATCTATCCAGCTCCCTTTGGCCCCGGGGGATCAGCAAACTGCTTCTTGGAGGACCAAACCGACCAGGAGGAGGCTGCGGTGGAAGCTCTCGCAGAGCATCACCTCTCCAAATTACTCGCTATCGCTGCCGACGAGCAAACATGGTCCAAAGTCGAATGGATAGCGTTCGAGACCATTCCCGTTCTTCACGAGGCCAGAGCGATTCGCCGGGCTATGGGAAGGCTAGAGAAGAAGCGGGGAGGTGGTAGGAAGAAATTCTGGATTGTGGCGCCTTTCCCTGATGGACTACATCCTCAGATCTTGCCTTCGGGGAAGCATGCGCCTCTGTCGCTTTATCTGTCTACGCTCTTGGGCCTGTCACAGGAGGAACCTGTCCCGGACGGTGTTGGGGTAAACTGCACCAACCCTTCTTATCTTCCTACTATTCTCGGCGAGCTCACTTCTCTTGTAACCGCCTATTCGACGTCAGTGACGAAACCCTGGCTCGTCTTTTACCCAGACGGAGGGCAGGTGTACGACGTCGTCTCTCGAACATGGACCGTGGCCCCTTCCAGTCCTGCCAATGCTCAAGATTGGGCTGAACGTATTGGCGACTTGGCCATACGCTATGGCCATGCGCACACAGAGGACCAGTCCGAGACGAGGATCTGGAGAGGTATCATCGTCGGGGGGTGCTGCAAGTCGTCTTTCGACGAGATAAAGGCGTTGCGAACAGTAATTGATAGAGCATAGAGCTCATCTTCATGCACAAGCTTTCAAGACCGATTCCAAATCCATAACTGAACCCCCATTCGCAACGTCTCTCCGATACACAATTTTGCTGCGAGAGTAAAGTTCTCGCTGTGCTGACCT